>JAKSZT010052319.1:15683464-15832133 GCA_026826555.1 Tolypeutes matacus | reverse complement strand
AAAAAAAAACAAATCAGTCCAAGGGTGGAATTTAAACAAGGCTTGGGTGAATTCAGTCCTGAAATGATATGGCCAATACTTTGCCGCCTCTTCATCTCTCAGTTCCTTGCCTCTTTCTGGCTTCATTCTCAGGCAGGTTCTCATCACATGGTTGGAAAAAAGGCCACACAGAACTTGGTAAGACTCACAGCCTCCCAACTTAGTAATGCCAGCAGAAGGAAGAGTGCTCTTTCCTAATGCCCATACATGAATCTCAGTGAAGAGTCTGATTGGCCCTGCTTGCTTCATGTGCCCATCTCTGAACCAATCATCTTATCCCGGAAAAAGCAGTACTCTGATTGGCCAGCGCAAAAAAAGATTTGCGTTTCTGGGCAAAAGGCAATATATCCAGACCACGAAGTTGGGAAAAGTGATTTCCCAAAAGAAGGAAAACTTACCTGAAAGGGGAGATGGATGCACAGCAGGCAAAAACCAGGGATGTTTACCACTGAATACCTTCCCTACAAGTTGGCCTCTTACCCAAATAGGTGAATGAAGCCACTAATTCAGAATGTCTCCCACCACCCGTCCTAGTCCCCAGATACATTAATATCCATCTGCAGAGGGAGTTAAAGTAAAATGCATGGACATGAACCACAGGCCCATAGGCCACGCATTATAATGCCACTATAAGAATTGCTGGGAGATTGTCTGCAATTTTCTAGCAGCTAAATACGTTTTCTTCCATGAATTGGATAAATAAAAGAGCCGGTTACATCTTGCTAGCAAAATGATAGTGGCTTTTTTCTTTTCAATGTTTGAAAAGTAGTGACATGTAATAGTCTTCATCCATAATCTTATGGAAATTTATGTAACAATTCCCTTCCTTTCACATGCTATTTCCTTCCTGACATCCTTAAGTGTCTGAGCAATTGGATCCCTGCTGTCTTCTTGAGGAGCTGGATGAAGAATGTCTTGAAAGCCATACCACAATCTTAGAATGTTGTCTGTTTAGATCAATTGTAAAGACTTCAGTTCAGTCTCTGATGCAAAAATTTACCCCCCAAAATGTAAGGCTCCTTAATCTGCTGATCAGACCCTGAGTAAAAGCAAAATTGTAGCTGGGTGTACAAAGGCTTTGTCAAATATAGTTCAAGAAGTTATGTAACAGTGACCAGAGCAGTAACGTGACTCTCAGTCACCCAGGACTGGCGCCTGGTTTTCCCTGGTGGATAATGGCTCCCGATGTTAGTGGGAAAAAACATCCATGGGAATGACTAACGGTGCTCCAGAGAACTTGGTTAGCACTCAACTTTTAACACAGATCCAAAATGGAAATGAAGACCACACCACACCCTCTTCGGGCCGCCGGAGCATGTCACTCATGCGTGTGGTATTGGAGGGGGACTGTGCCAATAGAAGAGCTCGTGTATGCCATTACCTGGGGTGCAGATGGGGTCCTGGGACCAGGTCCCAAAAACACAGGCATGGAGGAGGGGGAAAGCATATGTGGGATGGTGTCCGTACCGCTGTCATCGATGACAAGTCACAGATTAGTTTTCCCATGATGTTTTTGTGCCCCTACAGCTCTTTGGCATGAGCCTAACACCACTGAAATGGATAAATAGGGCTCAGGAAATTAGTCCAGGCTGCCAGCTATGATGGATTACTTAGAAGGGATTTTGTATTATCCAGGTTACCATTGTAATTGAATAAAAGTGAGAGGCGGAGATGGCGTCATCTGGGATTCTGAATTCCCTTCGGCAAGTGAGCTCCAACAAACATTGAGCTAGATATTTTTAAATTTCTCAAGATAACTTAGGTACATAAAATAATATAATAGTAATGACTCAAGGCCTAGTGCAAGGCCTTGCAACTAGCAGGCACTTCACTGTTAAATAAATGAGGGAGAATTGGTCTTTTTTCTTTACATGCAGTGTCCCAAGATCACAAAATGTTTTCAGGCTTTAACTAAATGGTCTTTGACAACATCCTCATGGGGTGCCGAAAAGGGGCTTGTGAAATCCCTTTCCTCCTGATAGCTGAGGAATCTGAGATAACAAAATTAAGTGATTGGAGATGATGTCACTGGATAGATGATGAGCGAGGTTAAGAGAAAGTGTGTTCTGAAACTTCCTGCTTCCCCTTCTGAGGTTATCCCCACAGTCTCCACATTCCCTTCAGCTTGCTTCTTGAAGAAGCTCGGTGGTGTAGCCATGTCAGTAAAAGCCTGAACTTCCACACGGTGATCGGAGCAAAGGCGTCTCTTGGTCCATTTAATAGGGATGGTACCCAGTAGAAGTTTCCTTCCTCCTTTCTCACGAAACGAAATCCCTCCCCGGTGCCTTCTTTAGAGACATTTGCAATTCTAATAAAGGTTCCTACCTTCCTTGATGCTGCTAATCAAGTTGTGTGTAGTTGAGGTGGACTCCACTGTCCGATTATGTGAAGGACAACCATCCATGCTTTAAAATGAGAGCAGTCAATGTGTTCAGCTCTTCAAAAAAACCACCAGGAAAGAAAAGGAGCCAGAAGTTGAAGGGGTCTTCCTCACTGTTATAGCACCATTTAACTAAGTGCACTTTAGTCATTTCCTCTGTTGTGGCTAGCGCGATGGCAGAGCACTTGGTTTCGTGCCAACTAATTGCTCCACCTTGGAAAGTTAAGAAACCCCAGACAAAATAGACGTTTTCAAAATCCCTAAGATGAAGTTTTAGTTCAACTGTATACTCGCTATATGACCTAGGGCAAACCAATCTCAGAGTTTCAACTTCTGCATCTGAAATGTGATCTTTCAGATTTTCTAGGCTAGTGTGAAGATTAAATGAAATAAGGTTATGTACAGAGCCAAGAGGAGCGAGTTGCATTTCTCTTCCTTTGTGTGACTGAATTTGTTTTCCTCTGGCCTGGTCTGGGAAGAGATGTGGGTCCTGCTTACACTTCCCAAGATGCTATGTGATGTTAACCAAGTCAGCTCCTCTCTGCGCCTTATTTCTCTTCTCCATAAAGAGGGGGCAGAGCTGGGCAATCGCTGAGATTTCTTTGGGCTATGCATGTTTTGATTCTCCCCAGAAAGAGGTATCCCACGGTGAGTTCTCCAGAAATTTCTATTCCTACCCGTGTGAGTAACAATGGCAATTTCCACAGCCTGAAGCCATCATGCTCCCATTTTGTCTAAAAGACACAAGAAGGTACCATTTTGGCATCTCCTCTTGGCCATACAGCGATGCAGGAACTCCAGCTGAACTGTGGCAAAGGGGTCTTAGACTTCAGCTTCCACTTCAGTGACTCTTTAGTCACTGAAGACTAAACAGGAAGATAACAAGGAAGCTATGTTGTTATCCAATCAAGTGCAGAAATCCACCCAAGTGTTATTTCATTTGTTATTTCATGACAAGCATTTACTGAGCATCTACAAACTGGCTGGTCCAAAGCTCAGATCTTCTACATCCTTAATGTACTTAAGGAAGTTATTTAACGTCTCTGTGCCTCAGTGTTGTCATCTGCAAAATAGGCATGATAAAATATTTACCCCATAAGGTTGTTGTAAAGATTAAAAACATTAATAGAAGTAAAGTGCTTCAAACAGTGCTAAGCATGTGGTAAACATACCTGCTGCTGTTGTGGTTTCTTCCTGTTGCTTTTATTACTCTGTGCCAAGAACCTTGATGTTGGTCAGGCATCAGCTATAAAACAGCTATAGCTGCTATTCGAAGAACTCCCAGCTTTGCAAGAGGTCAGCTCTCGAGCTCTCACCATGGGCCGTGCACTCTGCTAGGCACTTGGGACCCAAAGATGGATGTACTATGGTCACTGACTATATAGAGCCCAAAGTCTACCGGGGGAGTCACATGTGGATTTGGGCTGCCTTGATTTGAATCCCAACTGCCAGTGGCAAACTGTGTGACCTTGAACAACTTAATCTCTGCAACCCACCATGTCCTCAGCTTCAAAATGAAGAACACAATGGCACTCACCTTGCGGAATTGTTGGGAGCTGTGAATGAGATACTATAATTAAAGTCCTGGTACAGGACATGACCCAAAGTCAATATGCCAGTGGCTCTTGATGGGTACTTACAGCAAAGGATGGGAAATGTGATGATGGCAGTAGACTCAAGGTGCCATGGAAACACAGAGGAGGGACACTCAGCTCAGACAGGGGTGGGAGGAGGTGCCTGGGAGGCTTTCTGGAGGAAGGGATCCCTGAGATCACAGTTAAAGAACAAGCAAGGGCTGGCAAAGTAAGGCATTAGAGGTCATTCCAAATAGAAAAACAAAATACAAGAGCCAGAAAACATAGTGTAGGTGAAGACCTCTGCAGGGCTTTCTCACCACAGGGGTACCTGCAGGGTCAAACAGCTTTCCAGCCTGCTTAGTTCAGGCCAGTTGAATCTTGAAGTTGAAAAACTGGATCTTGAGTGAATTATCAACAAAGGACTGCTCCAGCTCCAAGGTGCAGAGCCAAGACCCCAGATTTGTTTACAACACTGGAGCTTAGCGATGGGGATAGAAGGTCCATCCCAGGGGTGCCATAATCCACTGCCACCTGCATTTGATGTGAAATTTGACATGAAATAGAGGCCTAGCTTGACAGAGCTAGATTGGGGTTATCCAAATTTGAGGAAGGCCATATGCCTCCTTGCTGATCCTCAGAAGAATAAAATTGGCACAGTTAGGACACAGCCTGGGGACGGTTACTGCATCCTCCACATAAGGAATTAGCAGAGTTTAAAATTCTGGCAGAACCTCTCCCCAACCCAGGAGACGCAAAAGGATAGAATACAATGCGGAAAGCAATAACATTTTGCAGATATCCACTACAAGGAGAAAGGCTACTGTTAAACAATGCTTAGGACATCATGAAAACAGAAAATAAAAGTTTTCTGCTATGAATGACCCCAGGAAACAAAGCCAACCTTCCTACCCCTGGGCCTTGCAGCTTTAAATTAGAATCACGAATGTCTGAAAATATTTCACATCACCCTGGCATTGGGATGGGACTCAGGGATGCTGCAATAGTTAATTTTATGCATCAACTTGGCTGCATTGGTCAAACACTGGCCTAGTTGTTGCTGTGGAGGCATTTCTTAGGTGGGATTAGTATCTACAATCAGTTGGCTAAGGAAAGGAGATTACCCACCATAAGGTGGAGGGGCCTCATCCATCAGTTGAAGGTACTGGGGATTCCAAGGATCAGAAGGAATTCTGCCTCAAGACTACATCTTTCACTCCTGAGAGCGTTTCCAGCCTGCTGCCTACCCCTCATTCAGATTCAAGACTTCAACATCACTCTTACAGGTATCTCCAGCCTCCAGCCCGCCCTACTTAATTAGAACTTGTCAGCTGCAGCCATTGCAAAAGCCAATCCATACACACTTACATACCTATACAAATATACATATATACACACACATATATTCACATACACATATACCTATATACAAACATATATACATACATACACACATATACATATTTTTACATGTATACTCACATATACATACTTAAATGTGTGTATATATGTATGTGTTGGTTCTGACTCCCTGGAGATCCTTGACTAACCCAGATGCCAATGAGGATATAAGCCAATATCCTCCAGGGTCTTATTAGATAAAGCAAAGAACACATGGACAGGAAGATAAAAAAGAACAACCAGTGCAAGAATGCTCTTCTGCTGCCCTTTTTCTAATCTTTAAGGGTACCCCTGTTAGATAAAAAAAGATGTTTGAGATTTTGCATCCGCTCAAGTGTTTTGTCTTCTTTGTTTGCTTGTTCTTTGAGCGGAAGGATGGCATGCACTAGTCTGTACATCCTCTCACTGGTTTCTTGGAAAATTCAGCTACAGGATATGAGATGATCAAGAAAAACCCAAAGATTCCAGCTGCTTCTCTTGGAGGTAGCTCTATATGAACAAAAGCCACCAGTTCCTATTGCATATGAGTTTATAAAAAAAAAATTTCAAGATGTGCATAGTTTTCACCCAAAGGCTTGTCTCTGTGATGGTGGATTTTGCCAGCTTCTTATCCACCACCTAATCAGTAAATGTTGGCATAATTCCAGACTCACCCCAGGCACCCTTTTCTACTTTCTTTACCTTCTTACCAAGCTCCATGGCTTTAATAGACCTATGGCTTTCACTTTCATACTAGTAAATGATGGTTCAGATATGCTGCGATAACAAATGACCTCTTAAACCTCAGGGTATTAAAACAATAAAGGTTTATTACTCTCACACACAAAGTCTACCGAGGGTCTGGTGACTTGTCAGGTCATCTGCCCTCCATGTGAGAGCTTAACTTTCTTCCCTGTGTCCCGGTGCTATATTAGGGAATGATTGGGTGGTTCAGATCCTAATCATATAGACAGCTTTATTTGCATACAATCATCAGCAATTGTACCTGACTTCTAGCTTCTGATTGGCTGGGCCATTGCATCTTTTTATTAAACCCCTCCCATTTGTCTCTGCATCATTATCCACTACAACCATTGCACCGTTCATCTCCATGTTCTTTTTTTTTTTAAAGATTTTATTTATTTATTCATTTATGCCCCCCTTGCTGCTTGTGCTCGCCGGGTCAGCCAACCACGCCGTGCGGGCGGGCCTGCCCCCACCAGGAGGCCCCGGGAACCAAACCCGGGACCTCCCATATGGTAAACGGGAGCCCCACTGATTGAGCCACAGCCGCTTCCCCATCTCCATGTTCTTTATGTTGTAAACCCAACGTCACACCCAGATTTTTACCTTAAAGTTTCACTTTTTGGTCCCCTACCTGTCATGGCAGAAAGTCTTCCTAAGATATTCAATTTGACTTAATAAATGTTTCTGAGAATCTACTACATGCTAGGCTAGGCACAGACCACTTACACATAAGTCATGCACTGTTCCTACACTTGACAGCAATGGTGCAAACAAGTGAATAAATGAAATATGTGTGACAGCAGAGTGTGAGGAGCAGCAGAGGAAGCCCAGAGATGGAAGAGAATGTCTTGGGAAGGAGAAGAAGCAGCATCAAGTAAGGCTCCTGGAGGAAGTGACAGTGCTGGGTTTTGAAGGATGAGAAGGGGACAAAGTATGGAGAAGACATTCCAGGCTGAAGGAAAGAGCATGGGTAAAGCAGAAGACCAAACAACATGGGGTAGACACAAGGCAGCTGTATGTTAATGGAAATCAAGTGGAGTGGGAAGCAGTGAGGAAAGAGGCTGGATGAAGAGGCAGGCAGAGGACCAGGTTATGGCAGTCGATGCCTGCCTACCATGCCAAGGAGTTTGGATGCTTCTGATGTCTTCTTCTGCCTTCCTTTGTCACTTGGACAATTGGCTTTGGAATGGTGAGTCACCTGTATCTCACCCATGTCCCTTCAACCTCTACCACCTTCTCACAAGAGGGTTTTCCAGGTAGGCTTTAGGGTAGCCATTTCTTCCTGTTCTGAACCTGTTCTTTCTTTCTTCTCCAGGCCAACCACCCCCTCTTCCCACCAGCATAACCCACAACACGACCCCCACCCTATCACACACACTGTTTCTCCTATCATTGGTGTCTCCATCAAAAATTCTCTCCTTCCTCCTTTTTCCCCTACATCAACCCAATGTACACATTGTAGAGAAGGGAGGACATTCCTGGCAGAGGCCAAGGTGTGACTGAAGGTAGGAACCAGCTGATTTAGGGTGGGGGTTGGGATAAGAGGTGATCCCAACAGGGAATTATCAGTTGCACTGGAGTCAGATAATCACATTTTTGGGACAGCGGGTGATAAAATAAGAAAGGAAGGCTGCATTAAACAGTGGTGGACCCTGAGTAACAAACTGAGAAGTTTAGATGTCTAACCTGAAGACAATGGGGCAGCATGTCAAAAACTACAAAGGCATGTCACTGGAAAAAAGGAGCCTGCTACCAGGACACATTAGCACAGAAAAAACATAGGCCTGGGGACCCAGAAAGAATGGAAGAGTGATAAGGCAATAAGAGGAAGCAAGACCACTCTGGTTACATGCCAACCATCCTGTGTCATATGTCAGATAATGGGATAAGTTCTTACATATGGTCTCTCACCTTATCTCATCAATCCTCATAATCGTCCTGTTAATTAGATATGATTGCCCCCATTTTTCAGAAGAGAAACCTGAGGCCCTGAGAGATTTAATAACTTGAGCAAATTCACCCAGCTGGAAGATGATGGTCTTGAAGTTCAAGCCCATACTTTTCCTACAATACTTGGCTGCAAAGGGGCCTGCCCTATAAAGCAGCAGCACATGGTCCTAATTTAAACAGGTTTTTCCTTTTCTATCTGTCCAAATAGAAACCTGTCTTGGCTAGCTTCCCATCTGCAATTTCATGTCAAAATAAATTTTATTTCTACATTCTCTTCTTTTGAATCCCAATCTCTACTTCTGTCATTAGTTTTCAATTGTAAAGTGACCACATAGGCCTCCTTTGCCAAGGCCTCATCTTTCCATTTGCACTTTGGTTATTATGATTTACTAGTTGGGCCTCCCTGCTGATGGTGAGAGGAAAGGCACATCCTCCTGAAGGACTCCATTAAAACCCTGTTATTGAGCCAAATGCAATTATGTCTTTCCAATAATGCATGCTCTCTCTCACACCTGCAACCACTTTCTCATCCTGTCCAGAATTGTATGCCTTTCAGGCATCCTCTGTCCTCCTCTCCATACACCTCAAGGCCATCCAGGAACTTGCCCTCTTCATGGGCTTTCCCCACATCACCCAAGATAGCTCTCTTTGTTCTATTGCTTATGATCTCTCAACAACGTTCTGACCCTGAATGGCAAAACCTCCCATTTCTTTTGAGCCCAGCTACCACTATTTCCTCTCATACCTGGATCTTTACTCTTTCTTCTCAGTTGCTTTCTGTGACTTCTCAACCCTTCATCTGTTATAGCACACTGTGGTTGGTGGAATAAGAGTCCTCCAAGATATCCACTTCCTAATCCCCAGTACCTGTGACTCTGTTACCATTCATGGCAGTAGAGGCTTTGCAGATGTGATTCAGTGAAGGCCCTTGAGATGGGGAGATTATCCTAGATTATTCAGGTGAGCCCAGTGTAACCACAAAAGTCCTTAAAAATGGAAGAGGGATGCAGAAAAGGAGGTTAGAGTAATGGGGTGTCAGAAGGACTCAAACCACCCTTGCTGGCTTTGAAGATGGAGGAAGGGGCCAGAAACCAAGGATTGAGAGTGACCTCTTCAGGCTGGAAAAGGCAAGGAAAGACCTTTTCCTCTACGTCCCACTGCTGACACCTTGATTTTAGTGCAGTGAGAACTGTGTCAGTTATAACCTGCAGAACTGTAAGATAATACATTTGAGTTGTTTAAACCACTAAGCTTGTGGTAGTGATAGAAAACCAATACACTTCCTTAATAAGCCTTTTCAGAGATTAAAAAGAAAAATGAAAACTGGATTAGCTGAAATTTCTCCAGAAAAGGCAACTCAGGGTCTCCTCTGATTAACTGAAAGTTGGCAAGAAAACACTTTTTTTTTCAGGAAGCCATTTTGGAAATCTTGTTTAAACTGGAGGGAGGCAGAGCATCAATGGGTGGCTTTCAAACATGTTCTACAAAGGAATTTATTTTTAAAAGAAGTCTTTCCCAGAATTTCAGTATGTAAGAGAGATGAAAGTGGATCTCCTCAATTAGGGGAAGGGTGTTGCTCCCAGGAGGCCTATTTGCCATCATCCCCCTAAGTGCAGCCCCCAGAATCACCCCTGAAAACCCCCCTTGGAACCTTGAGGGGTCCACCTCATTCAATTTAGAAACCACAGACCTAATCTATATCCCTCTTTATATGTGTGGGGCAATGGAGACTTGGAGAAGAGAAGGACCTTGCCTAGGGTCATACAATTACTAAGTTGCAGAGGTAGACCTAGAAGGCCTAGAAACTCCTCAGGATTTAAAGACATGGTAGCTTTGTTAATAAGTATACAAGCTTTTGAACAACTGCACAGTGTTTTCTCTTTTCAAAATATTCTCTTTAGGAGGCTGAACTTTCCCACTGTGGAATGATCTTGCCGCCACTCAGAACTTACTTAGCATGCTTCTGTGGTCACTGTCCTCAAAGTTCCAGGACTTCTTCAGCTGAGTCTGCTCATTAACCGAAGATCTTAAAACCTGAGGAGGGGTAGGTACTTTAATATTTGGAAATAGTTAAAATCAGTCAAAGCTAAAGTAGGTGAATATATGAGTGATTATTGGGGACCATGCTCTCCAATCTTTCTTTCAAATACCAAATATTACCAAAGTTTCCAGAGACAGATTGACATGAGATGAGTAAACTATAGGAGAAAGGTAACATTTATTGAGCACCTACTTTCTGCTGGAATTCCCTAGGATATATTTACATACTTCATCTCACTTGATCTTCACAGCAACCCAGTGAGAAATTATCTATTTCTATTACTGTCCCCATTTCAGTGATGAAGAAACTGAGGCCAAAGTCTACAGGAGCAATAAAAGATGAGGTTAGATCTGCCTGGTTCTAAAACCTGAATTCTTTAAATAAACCTTACTCTTTTGGTAGACTTATTGGAAAACAAATTTGTCTACTGTGTCATAGAAGTAAAAGGCCTTAGATATTCTGAAGGTCCTTTACTAAATGCAAATGGCTCTCTTGTATTTACTATTCTACTGGCAATTAGTTTGTTTGATGTCTGCCTCCCCCAGCTCTGGGCAAATCTCTGCATCTCCAGAGAATGTTCAATGAAGGTTGATTGAATACATGAATAAGAGTAATAATAATAGCAAATTTTTACTGCATGTTCATTATATGCCTGACCTCCATTTCCTCCTTCATAAATAATGGATGGATGGATGGATGGATGGATGGATGGATGGATGGATGGATGGATAGATGGTTGGAGCTGAATGGATGGACAGAGACAAACAGAGACAAACAGGAGAGATGGCTACATGGATGGTTGAATGCTCAGACAGGGGAGAATATATCTTAATACCTGGGGGACTTTTTCACAAAATGCTGAACCTGGTTGCAATTTCCCTCTTTTTGTGTAATTGAAAGCACAATTCAGCTGAGTGCAAAAGATGGAAATGCTCTCTGAATAGTCTTGATGCAATCAATCTGGGAATTGAGCTCTTACTCAGAAAGTGCTTTAAAAAGTACAGAGTTACAAGGAAGTTTTGTGAAGAAAGAACTACAGAATTGCTGGAATATATCATATTATACATGTCTCTTTTTGAAGAAGTTTTAATTTTTTTGTTTAGCTTTTTAGGTTTTTTTTTTTTAATTTATGATTTAGTTAACTCTTCTGCACAATAGCTTTAAGCAAGTAGATTACAAGGACAATATTCTGTGCATCTTTTTTTCCCCCCACACTGAAAAATAATATCTGAAATCTGATCGTTTCTTAATAAAGGTTGAATGAATGAATGAATCTGAGCGATGTCAGGACATATTTGAACACTGAGAGTTTATATATCTGTCATTATTTCAACAAATACTAGTTAAAAGCCTGCTGTCCCCAAATCCCTGCCTGGTCATTTTAAGGGACAAAAATACTACTTTGGAGGCAGACACAACTTCCCATTGGCATGTGGGGCACCATGAAAAAGTAGTTGGAAAAATAGGTATGTTCACTGAACCATTGGTCATCAACAACATGCCAGCAAGTTGCTGCTACTTTGTGAAGAGACTTGAATACCAGGCTAAGGATTTTAGACCTTCTGCCAGAGGCCCTGTGAAGTCACTGAAGGACCTTACTTAGGCAGCTGAAATCAGAGCTAAGCTGTAAAAGGAGCAATGGAAAAGAAAGAGAATAAGCTGCTGTCAAATGCAAAGGTAACTAAGTATTTTCTCCCACAAATGTTTAGCTATGTTTGTCTCTGTTGAGTTCTGTTTTGTTTTTTAAATCTCAAATATAAACACCCTGTATAGTAATTCAGCATAGTAGGGGAGAATATGAGATTTAATGTCAAACTGGCCTGCTTTTCAGTCTTGGCTCTGCGTCTTAGTAAGACTATGATCTTGGACAAAAAAAGAGTCTCTCTGGGCTTCAGTATCCGTATCTGCAAAATGGGGGAAATAATAGAACCACTTTTACAGAATTGCCATGAGAATTAAACAAGGTAATAAATATAAAACACTTAGTTCAACTCTTGGCACATGGTAACCAGTCAATGAATACCAGAAAATCACAGCGTGGCCTATATTGGGGTAGACGGGGCTAGATAATTATTGTGCCCCTAATTTGAGACAGGTGCTAGACACTTAAGCCTGACTTTACCCAATGAGTAGTTATTAGGCCTCTATTGTGTACTCGGCACTATTCTAGGGGGTGAGGATGCAGTGGTGAGCAAAAGAGACAAAGGTGCTTGCCCTCAGGAATCTTCCAATCTAGGGACACTGTGTAATCTTCACAATGTGCCTCAGTTTCTTCATCTGTGAGATAAGTATAAGACTGGGTTGTAAGAGCGATTCAACTATTAAATGTAAAGTGCTATATAAGGATTTGCTGTTAAAATAAGTTTATTATTATTGTTGTTGTTGTTGTAGGGAGTATTCTTTTTCATTTACCAAGAGATTGGGTAATTTTATTAAAAATCACACATTTCGTAAAGGCAGAGCCAGCATTGAAGCAAAATCTGTCTCCAGACTTGACCCTCTTACCCATACAAACAATTCCCAGCTCTTTCCCACCCACCCTGGGGAAAAATTGCTTTTATATACTCTAAATAGTATAAACAATTATATCATATGCTCCCTCTCCCAGAGTCATTTAACCTCCTAATAAATGGGTTTTCCCTACTTTGCGGTGATGAATGAGAGAATTAGCAATGCTTTTGGATTTTTTTTACTCCCAGGCTGACCTCATTAGCCCTGTGTTTGTGCCAGAAAGGCCAGACCAGGTTTTTTTCTGTAAAACAAGGCAGGAAGTTCCTATAGGACAGGCAGCTTGCTTTGATTACCCATTTTTGGGCCATGGAGACCCATTCAGCTGTGATTTTTACTAAGTGTTTTATATGAACCAGTGAGACAACTTTGGAGTTCTGAAGTGCAGTCAGGGATGCTTTTCTTTGAAAAGTGATTTTTTACAAGTCTGCAAATTTGTTGTTCTTTTCTTCCAGTAATGAATATTCTATACCTTTTCTCTAAAGACAGTTTGAAATCCTCTTTAATCTACAGAGCAACACCTGATTGGAAATTACAATTTTTTTTCTCTGATTAAAAAAAAAGGGGGACATATAAAGCAAAGATCAATATTGTGTGTGACTGTGTTTCTCAAAGAGTTAAGTTCAAAGTTAAAGCTGAAAACTTTAGGAGGAAAATATGCAAGATATAAGAGAGAAAAGTTGAAAGATAAAGGAGAAAAAAAATGGATTAATAAAATCCAGGCCAGCGCAGGGAATCAACCTAGACATATTTTATTTAAAGCCTTCTCATTTTCTGTTTGGGTTGAATTTCAATGGCTTTGAACTTTTTTAAAAAAAAACATCTAAAGATATTTCTCCCAAAAGAAGGAAGCTTGGTGTGAATACAGGAATTCAGTGATATCCATTAATTATCTCAGCTACTGAAGTCCTTGTTAAAGTGCCTGGATTCTTCTAGTGAATTAGACTTGTCTGCTGCTTAGAATGCATTTGAAAAGCTGATTAAAACTATGGGTTCCCGGCCCATAGCTGAACTCTACTGAATTAGAAGCCCAGGAAGAGGGGTGCGGGGGGGGAGGAACTAATATTTTTTATGAACTCTGGAGCAGGACAGGACACTGTATTCACTCTTGCCTTCCTGGTCTAGTGACCCACCCAAAGCCCTCCTCCCTCATTTTGTAGATAGGAAAATAGGGTAAGTAACTTTCTCCTTAATTTTGATACTTAACCATCTTGAACAAAAGACATGATATTTCACTTAGAAATCTTTGTTCTCCCATCCCCAAAAGAGGGTTGCCAGATTTAGCAAATAAATATATAGAAAGCCCAGCTAAATTTGAATTTCAGATAAACAACATACCAATTTTGAGTATATGTCTTATGTAGTATTTGAGACATACTTATATTAAAAATTATCCTGCAAATATTGTCACTGTCCTGATTTTGTGATAATCAGGATAGACTAAATAGTCACTATATTAGAAACCATGCATGTGTCCCCAGACTGTGTTTTTCTCCCTAGGTCTGGCTTTTAGAATGCTGGTGATAAACTAAGCCTGATTTATTATATGACCATCCTGTATGGGAAATGACTGTAACTCTAGGTATCTTTGGTCAACCTTAAGAGATATAGCAGGGGGACAGATGTGGCTCGGGTGGTTGGGCATCCAGCTCCCATATGGAGGGACCTGGGTTCAATTCCTGGGACCTCCTGGTAAAAATTTTAAAAAGAAAAATATAGAAGGCGCGCAGGCCGCCAGGCCCCATGCACGGGTGTACGGACAGGCCCCGCAAGTGGTTGAGTCCCCCAGGCCCCACGAGTGGGTGAGGCCCCCAGGCCCCATGAGTGGGTGAGCCCCCCAGGTCCCATGAGCGGTGATCCCCCCAGGCCCCACGAGTAGTGATCCCCCTGGACCCACACACGGGTGTGCCATCAGGCCCCGCCGAGCCACACAGAAAGATGATGACATAACAGGAGAGTGACACAAGGGAGAGCCAAGACAAGACGCACCAAAATACCAGGAACTGAGGTGGTGCAGGCGGTAGGATGCCTCTCTCCAACATCAGAGTTACGGAGGATTGAATCCTGTTGAAGACAGGAAGAGAAGGATGAGAAGAGAGGGCAGGAAACAGACACAGAGAATTGCCCAGCAAATGGACACAAAAACAGCAAAAACGGGGGGGAGGAGGGGTGTAAAAATGGGTAAAAGTAAATAAATTAATTAATATTTTTAAAAAATTATCCATTGTTTGTCTGAAATTCAAATTCATCTGAGTGTCCTGTGTTTCATCAGCCCTATAGTCTACATTCCCTAAAACCTTAAATAAGGAGATTCCAGTTTACTTGGAATTTGAGTTGCCAAAATTTCTGTCTTTGAAACTTTTCTTAATCGAAATTAATGTAAAGTAAGCAAAAGTACAGAAATCGCCAGCAACATTTGCAAAATTCAAGAGAGTTGTCTGACATATTTCTTCCTCTCCTCACTCCTGCCACCTTATCTACATTTTCTCAATGAGGAAACCACAGCACGAAAAGATCACAAGGATTTCTCAAGTTCACACAGGTAGTAAAGGCAGAGGTGGGTCTCAAATTCGAGATTCCCAAATTTCAAGTCCATTAAAAAAAATATTTTTTTCTCTTTAAAGTATAGAAATAAGGTAGAAAAAAATTATAATTCTCAAAGCAATTCAAACACAGTAAATTGTTTTTTATTGCACAAATAACACAATCTCAATCATTAGGCACATAGCCATTGACCCAAATGCTTCACGCAGCTGAGTCAAGGAAAGAAAATATTTTGATGGTTGGGTGATTTGGTGCTTGACAGTTGAGAGAAGGAATGAGGTGTCTGCACAGCTGGGGTGCAGCTCTTCAGTACTGACCCCCTCTCTCCTACTATGCTGTCCATTTCTTCAACACACTCATCACCACCTGCTATGTTTTCTTATTTATTTGTTTATTTTTTTAATCATGGTTTGTCAAATCTAAGATTGTGTTGCTTGTAAGATCCATCATTATGTTTCTCAAAATCAAAAAATGCTGCTAATTAAACTTTCACTCACCATCAATATGAAAATGCCTCCCAATCTCAAAGATGTTAAAAAATGTGAAAAAAAGTGCATCTAGCAACTTGCAGAAAGAGTTATCAAAATGGCCCTTACACAAATGAAAAGATATCCAATTGCACTTATATTAAGAGAAATGCAAATGATAACCACACTGAGATACTATTTCTCACACACACAATGACAAAAATTTCAAAGCTTGATAATACACTCTGTTGGCAAGACTGTGGGGAAATAGGCACTCTCGTACATTGCTGGTGGGAATGTAAAAGGATACAACCCCTATAGAGGGAAATTTGGCAATACCTAACAAAACAACATAATGCATTTGTGGCAGTTTAAGATTATTTTATAAATCCCAAAAAGAGAAAGATTATGTTTATAAACTAATCTCTTCCTCTGGGTATGATACCCTTTGATTGCATTAAATTCAGCTGAGTGGGCTTTGATTAGATTAGCTGTTTATTGGACTACATCAGTGAGGTGTGCCCCCTTGCTGGTCTGATATAAATGAACTCACACAGCTTTTCAGAAGGGGACAAAGGGAACTGCCCTGTGAGAGAAGACTCCAGTTTTGCCCACAGCTGAGCTGCAAGGACAGAAGCCCTAAGGGACAAGCCCTATGCCAGGAGACAGAGGACGCAGGATCACTTAAGCACTAAGCCCCAAGAGGATGGGCCCAAGGAGCAACTCAAGAGGAGGCAGTGAGCCCAGAAGGGAAGCCTGGAACCTTGCAGAGATCAGTGGCCATCTTCCTTCACCACGTGGAACACACCAGGATTAATAGTAGCTGAGTTTGGTGGGGAAGCGGCTGTGGCTAAATCAGTAGGGCTCCCGTTTACCATATGGGAGGCCCCGGGAACCGAACCCCGGGGCCTCCTGGTGAAGGCAAGCCTGCCCGCACGGCGTGGTTAGCTGACCCAGCGAGCACAAGCAGCAAGGGGGGTATAAATGAATAAATAAATAAAATCTTTAAAAAAAAAAAAAAAAAGATTAAAAAAAAAAATAGTAGCTGAGTTTGGTGAGAAAGCATCTGTGCTGATGCCTTGATTTGGACATTTTTTTCTTTTACCCCCAAATAAATCCCCATTATAAAAGCCAACAGATTTCTGGTACTTTACATTGGCACCCCTTTGGCAAATTAATACAGCATTTATTGTGTAACTTGGAATTTTCCCCAAACATATGCTGTCAACAATATGAAAATACATATGCCTATGGTCATTGTGATGATCTGAAGCTGTATGGACCCCAGGAAAGTATGTTCTTAATGTTAATCCATTTCTGTGGGTGTGAGCCTATTGTAAGTAGGATCTTTTGGCAAGTAGGATCTTAAGATGTGACCCACCTCCCTTCAGGATGGTTCTTCTTCCCCTTACTAGACTCCTTTATAAGAGAATGAAAATCAGAGGAGAGAGAAAGCCATGGATGGAGGAAGATAGAAACAACTATATCTGGAAGAAAAGGGAGAGACCAGCAGATGCTGCCATGTGCCTTGCCATGTAATAGGATCACTGGCAGCTGGTCTTCAGGAAGAAGATATTGTCTCGATGATGCCTTGATTTGGACATTTTCAGGCCCTCAGAAACGTAAGCTTGTAAGCTAAGAAATCCCCATTGTAAAAGCCAACCCATTTCTGGTACTTTGCTTTTGGCAGCCAAGCAAACTAGAACAGTTATTCATTGCTTTATTTATCATTGGAAATATGGAGAACTACTTAAATGTCCAACACAGGTGCCGGGGATTAAATTATGTCTCTCACGAAAGGCATGTTGAGAACCCCTGGTCCTCTGGGTGTGAACCTGTTTGTAAATAGGACCTTGGAAGATGTTTTTAGTTAAGGCTTGTCCAACCCGAATGAGGGTGGGCTTTAATCCAATATTGCCAAAGTCCTTATGAGCAAAGGGCATTGGACACAGAAAGAGAAGCCACAGAAAACAGCCAGAAGCTGGAAGTCAAAGGAACCTGGAAAGGAAAGTAGAAGAGGCTACCATGTGCATTGTCATATGACAGGAAAGCGAAGGAACCCCGAAGATTGCCAGCCTGCCCCAGAACGCCACAGTCTTCAAGGAGAAAGTATTGCCCTGCTGCTGCCTTGATTATGGACTTCTCCTAGCCTCAAAACCATGAGCCAGGAAACTCCTGTAGTTAAGCCAACAAAAGGAACTCGCAGCTAGGAAACTAAAGCAATAGGATTTGGGTTGAATATACTATTGTACATACACACAATAAAGTACTATGCAGCTGGGGGTGGGGGAAGTATGAGTAGTATCTCTATGAATGAATATGGAGTGATTTCCAGAAGACATTCTTAAGTGAAAAAAAGCAAAGTGTTAAAGGGTATAAATAGTACCTTACCTGTTGTGTACAAAAAGAAGAGGAAGTAAGAAAACAAATATATATCTGCTTATCTTCACTAAAAGAAACACAGGAAGGAGAAAGAAGGAAATACTGAAGTTGGGGGAGGGAGAAGAGGGAGGAAGGAATTCAGGAGTGAATGACACTTCTCTCAGTCCACCTTTTTGTACAGATTATACTTTTGGGAGCATGTTTATGTTCCATATATCAAAAATTAAAATTAAATCAGCAAGGATGAGAAGCTGAAAGAAAATATGAAACTGAAAACAATCTGACACAAATAAATCCAAATATATTTAAAACAAAGACCAAAACCACACTGAGGGGAGGGGAGAACTAATTCAAGTATTTCATAACACATGGCTTGAGTGAGGCTGAGGGAACTTGAGTGAGGTGGGTGGGGTGGGGAAGACAACTCCTTTGGGCAGTTGGTTTTAGTAGGTTTGTTTTTCACAGTGATACAGGGAAAACAATTTTTAAACTACTTTGTATGGATAGATATAGATGGATGAATTATTATGGAAGAAGAGAAGGCTCTTGCTTATAAGAGGAGGCTGAATGCTACCTAGTAAATGTGAAAAGCATGCTCAATTTGGAAAAAATATTTTAGGAAAACATCGTAGATTGGTTGCAGCAAGACCCACTAATGCTGAATCTAGGGAGGGCTTTTGATAAGGAGAGGAAATATTCACAGGATCTTGAATAGTCTCTGTACAGATTATTAATTACAGAGGATAAAATAGTAACTACACAGAGGAGAAATAAGACAATATCATGACTGTGTGGTCCAAATTGGCGTTATCAGTAAGAGTTAGATGAACAACATGTGCCTCCAGATGTGAAATCCCAAAGGACGAAACATTGCTGAGGTATCCTGGCCACTAGGAATGCATAACCTAAATCTAATCCTGAGATTAGGGGGCGGAAATGAGTTCTATTTTTTTAAAAGATTATCTTCTTCAAAAATGTCCATGCCATAAAAGACAAAGAAAGGCTGTGAATGTATTCCAGACTGAAGGAGACTAAAGAGACATGATGATTAAATGCAACCTGATCATAAGTGCAATGCTATAAGATGGAGGATGGCAATGCTATCAAGGATGTTACTGGGTTAACTGACAAAATTGAAATAGGGAAGATAAATCAGATAAAATATTGTATCAATGTTAAAAGCACTGACATTGATAACTGTACTGGGATATGTAAGCACTTAAATTCTTAGTAAATTTACAGTCAAGTATCTTGGGATAAAGAGCCGTGATATATGAATGTTACTCTCAAATAGTTCAGGGAAAAAATGCACATACACACACATAAAGGTTTTTGTATTATTCTTATTATTGCATTCTTCTGTAAGTTTGGAATTATTTCCAAATAAGTTTTAAAATCCAAGAAATGGTGGACTATGGTCTTTGTTCACTTCTTGTTTATAGTCAGCCTCTGCCCTCTGGAATGTCCCCTCCGAGAGAGCAGAGCCTTGTCTTTCTCATGCACCACTGCATCTAGTGTCTAGAATAGAGCCTGGCACGAGGTGAGTGTGCAATAGCTACTTACCAAATGAAAGAAAAGACACAAAATGAAGAATCATTCTGAATTCAAAGTTCATAGAGATCACTCACTTATCATAACTTATGTCAGGATGAACCAACCAAAAACCGCAAACTTCTGGCCACATGCATTCAAGATCTTCAACATACAGGCTGGTCCCTCCCCAAATCCCTGCCCCCCATTGCAGAGAAGATTAAGGTTCAAGGAGCTGTTTTCATCACTGCCACGTACCTACCCCCCCTCAGAACAGCACCTGGCATACAGCAGTCCCTCTATTAATGAAAATGGTCTTTCTTCCGGCAGTTCTTCCGCAGAGAATGGACTTAAGCCTTTGTCCCTTTTTGATCAGTTCTCCACATCCCTCATCAGCACTTACCTGTGCAGCCAGCCTCCCTTAATCAAATCCTGTGGCTTCAGATAAATCAGAGGGAAGTTACTCTCAGAAAAAAAAAAAAAAAAAAAAAAAAGGTGAGAACCCAAGTGTTCAAACCCAGTCAGTGATATTTTTGAAATCAAAGAGATTATTCATTGAAAAAAAATAATAATGGCCAAAGGGCAAGCCCCCTTGGGAGCCAGCCAGGTGGGGTGACCCAGGATGCCTACCCTGTGATGCTATGGGATTTTGAGTTCAGCCTTTTCTGGATATGGGTTCCTGCAGAAACATGAATACCTAGCCATTCATGCAAGCGCCCTCCCCTGTTTACAGATAGCTCTGTCCTCCAGCTTGCTCCTGCTTCTTCCTTTGCAAATCCTTCAAAATCCCACATCCTCCCCCAGGAGCCTGAAGACCTGTCCACTGCCTGGAACCTGACCTGCTTCCTTTGTGAGAGGGGCCCCAAACCTCATATTCTTGAGCTCTCTCTGCACTGGGAGGGGACTCTAGGACCTAGAAAAATGAGCAGGGCCAAGGCCCTTTGCAGGTCAGCAACAGAACCCGACACCGGGACCACACACATGAAAGAGCTGCAGTGGGGTTGACTCATGCTGAGCGGCCCAGCCTCTGTCTTTTCTGTCCCGTGGGGGTGTCTCCAGATGCCCCTAGGAAGGAGAGAGTTTAATAGACACTATTGAGTACTTACCCTGGGCCAGAAGCTGCTTAGAGGGTGTTATAGGTATTGACTCATTGAACTTTCACAGCAGCCCAATTCATTAGCCACGAATTGTGCAAATATTCCAGCACTCCACCTTTCAGGCACTTCCTGGACCCCTGTGGTTGGACAGGGTCATATGACTAGTTCTGACCAATGAGTTGTAAATACAAGTGATGGGTGTGGCTTCCGGGCAGAGCTTGATGGCCAGAGTGAGATGCTCCAGAGCTCCCCTTTCCCTCAGCCAGAGGTGCCAGCAATGAAGAAGCAGTTTCCCACACAGTCTATCCTTGCTTCAATCCTGCAGCACAGTCTCCATTTTCCTGATGAGGAAATAGGCTTGGAGAGAACAAGCGTGTTTCCCAAGTTTACATGGATGGGAGAAGTTAGAGTTTGGGTTCAAGTCCGTGTTTTGTTTTGTTTTAACTTTACTGCATAGAAACCACAGACAATTGTAAGAGTAAGCTTCCTGACAATGCAAAGCAGAATCCCCAGCCAACGGCAGTGAAGACAGTGTGAGAAAAATATATAAACCCTGCTTTGTAAACCACTTGGGATTTGGGATTGTTTGTTACAGTGGCATAGCCTGACTTCTCCTGACTCATTCAACAGGGCAGGCGCTATTATTGTCCTCCTTTTGCAGATGAGGAAACTGAAGCACAATTATATTAAGTAACTTGCCCAAAGCCACACAGCTAGTAAGCCTCTAACTGAGGGTTAAGAATTAAAAAATAATTATGATGACTAAATCATTATACAGATGCCTTTCTATTATCATACAGCCAAAGGTTAATATCTGAAATTACTGAAACTGGCTAGACTTAGCTTAGACCTACTATTGTGATGGTAATTCTAGATTAATCTCACATTTATTTATACCCTTGGGTATGCTTACTATTGTGATGTGACCACTGCACCCTCCTCTGTTTAAGATCCTTATGAAAAGCCTTGTAACTCACCTTTGTTCTATATACCCCTTCCCCAGATCCTGTGACTTACCCCGGTTTGGTACCCACCCCCATCCTGTTCAGCCCCTTAGTGTTTATTAATGAAGAAACCTGTGCTAGCTCCACCTCAATTATTCAATAGCATCCTGATGTTATAAAATCCAGGAGGAAGTGTTTGGGGCCATAAGGTCACTGACAGCCTTTGCTTGTGCAAACAAATAAGCTCTTTCTCTCTCTGAAACCCTGGCGTCTTTGCAGCATATCAGGCAGAAAAGAACCCACATTTGTGCTCAGTATCAAGCCAGCATTGGAACCTGGCTGGCTGGGGGTAAAGCATCTTACTGCTCTTTCGGCATTTCTCACCGGGCAGGTGCTACTTCCCACCATCCAGGAGTCCACGGAGAGGGGTTGCTGCCTGTGCTGAGCGGGGAGGAGGCAGGGGCTGTAAATGCAGTAGGTGACCTGAACACCTGCTCAGGACAGTGCCTTCACAGCTGAGTAACGCTGAGCCAAGAAAGGCTGAAACCCCAAAACAGTTCATATAACCACTTCAAAATTATCTGGGCAGGAGCTCAGAGATGAGAGAGCAGCGAAGTGGAAGGGAAGAAGAAAGAATGCGTTGCCTCCTTGGCTTGGTTGAGCCACTCCACTCTTTGGTACCACACAGCTGACCAAGACTGTTCTCCCTTCTGTTGACCAACTGCCAGTCTTACTCCTCGTGCACCCCTCCCCATTCCCTTCTCCTCCCTGACTACCTGGGAACTAATCTTGCAGCTGTGGGACTGCAGAGAAAAGCAACTCAGACTGCAGGAAATAAAGGGAAAAAAGACCTCAGGCTCTAAGGTGCCCCCAGCTCCACCCCCACCCGTTCTAAGAGGCCCTACATGGGTAGTTCCTTATCTCTCTTCTCCTCTCTCCCAGCCCTTACAGACTCCAGGTGGCCAGATTAGCCCAAGGAAAACATTGAGAACCAAGCGGTCCTAATTACAACCTCAATAAATTCCTCACCCATCCCAGTGTGCAACACCCTTTACTATCTTCCGGTGCTTTTCCCAGCCCTTCAAAAGCTGGCTGCCATTTGTTTCGCTGGAGTTTAATTCTACTCTCTCTCCCCTGCTATAGCAGCCCCTTAATAAAGTCATCCTTGCCTGTTTAATGTGGTCCTGTGCGGTTTTTCCTTCGATACAGCCTAAAACTCAGTCCCCTTGGTCCTTTCTTGTCTTGGGCAAAATTTTCTAGCAGTGGGCAGCCACCTCATGTCACAGGCTTGTCTCACTTTCCCACTTAAAGGGAGGAGCTGGCCTCCAGCTTCCGGTCTTCTAGCATCCCCAGGAAGAGAGACCATGAGCCGGTACTGAAAGGCTGGGGAGGAAATAGTGTCACTGTAGGATGTGGCTGTTTCATCCTAGAGATGGGGATAGGAAACTGGTGACCTTAGGAACTCAGCCTGCAGATGTTCTCCGAGTGACCTTGATGCTCCCCTGTCCTATAGCCAGCCAGCTAACTCATTTCTCTTCTTTTCCTGGCCCCTAAAAGAGAGTTTGAGCCTCTCTTAGGATATCTAAAATCAAATCCACCTCACTACCAAGAGAATAATTTCTTTCTGAAAATTCTTGTCTGGTCTACATTAAAAATTCATATTCCTCCTCTTAACACAAACTGACCTCATTTCTTGATCACTAGTAACCTTCGCCTTCTTGTGCATTTACAGTACCCATCCTCCCTGCCAACCTCCATTCCCTACTTCCTGCCCTAAGTCCTATTACCACGCCTCCAAGGCTGAAGGGCCCCCCTGCCCCTATCGTTAGGTTTCTCCACTCACCAGGAGGGAAGATCAAAGAAGAGCTTCAGTCACTCGTTGACACTAGTGATTTTTGGCAGCCTGCTGGAATGCACTGATAGCATAGTGAGATTTCCGCTATGATAGCATAGAGAAAAAGGAGCTGTTCCTAACACCAGACTCAATCTAGGGTCTGCATTTGGCTTGCTGAGTAAGTATGCACAGAGAAACCTGAAGTCTCGGTGCCTCCATGCCCTCATATGTAAACAGGGACAGCAATGCGCTACTTGTAAGAGTTAGATGAGATCATGGAAGTGAAATCACTTCTTAGACTGCAAGAACCAAAATACAAATACATTGAAATATAAATGCATGAGATTGCTGCTATTTTTCAATCCTTTTGCTTCCAGTGTCCTTCCACAGGAAGTGATTCTTCTATATACATCCAGAACCATGAACCAAGCTTATGAAAGCTGCTGATAAGTCAATTGGAAGGCAGACGTGGACAATTTGAGACAATGACTTCAAAGGGGGACACCAGCACTGTCATCATTGTGATGACTAATTGTTTCAGAAGAGTTACTTCCTTCCTGCCCATCCCAACAATTGCTTTCAAGCTCTCTTCACAAAACTATTATAACTTGATCCCAGTTTGGCTGCCTATGTCAAAGATAATCATCTCCTTCTTCTATAATTATTGAAACTTACTCAATCTCCATCCCCGCCCCTTTGAATGGGGAGAAAATTAAGTACATCTCTAACAGATGTGACCAAGTGAGTGGCTTTTAATACAGGAATCCTCAAGGAACTCTTTTTGCCATATAGCCCTTTATCTATTTTACTGAGATATGCAGAGATACCAATTAAAAATAATAATGAGCATTTATTAACAGTTCCAATGTACCATTATTTCTTTTAATCTCTGTGAGGAATGCTTTAGAAGGCCCATTTGTGTAGAGGAACTGAGGCCCCTGGATATTGGATGATTTATCCAAGGCCACATCGCTAGTGAAAAGAGGAGACAGACATGGCCCCACATGTGGTTCCTGGGCCAGCAGCAGACTTTTGAGCTCCACTACAGACCTGCTGAATCAGAGTCAGCCTTTCCACAAGATCCTCAGGCATATTCATTTTCTATTGCTGTTTAACAAATAACCACACACAGCAATGGGAAACAACACCCATTTATTAGCTCAGAGTGCTGCAAGTCAGAAGTCCCACAGGGTTCCGCTGGAGTCTATGCTCAGGATTTTACGAGCCCCACATCAAGGTGTTGACCAGGCTGGGCTCTTATCTGGAGGCCATGAGGAAGAGTCTGCATCAAGCTCATTCAAGTTGTTGGCAGTATTCATTGCTTGTGGTTGTAGGACTGAGGTCTTTGTTTACTTGCTGGCTGTGAGACTCCTAGAGGCTGCCCATATCCCTTCTCAGGTGGCCTCCTCCATCTACAAAGCAGCAATGGTATATTGAATCTTTTTCATGAATCTCTCTGACTTCCTCTTTTGCCATCAGTGAATGAAGCTCTCTGCCTGTAAGGGCTCATGTGATCAGATCAGGCCCACCCAGATTATCTCCATACCTCAAGGTCAACCATGTCATATTACAAGCCATTGTCCCTAGAGTGATACCTCATCACAGTCATAGGTTCTGGAGATTAGGGTGGGCCATCTTTGGGAGACCATCTTCAAATTCTGTCTCCCACACTGGGTGATTTCCATGCACTTTGAAGCTTGAGAAGCACTTTTAGATATTTAGAATAGGGATTCACACTGTCATTTCTTAAAATGTACAGCACAAGAGAACTTCATGATTCAGTTAACAAATATAGCTCATTTTAGACTGTACTTACATGTGCATTATCTCATTTCATTCTCCAGACAGCTTTAATATGGTAGGGGATACTTCTGCTCTGAGGATGCAGAAATTGAGACTCAGAGAGCCTCAGCGTCCTGTCCAAGGTTACTTAGCCTGTACACAGAACAGCTGGTATTTGAACCTGAACTCCCACTTTAAAATCAGGCATGCTTCCTCCAAATAATACTCCCATACACTTACGGAGCCTGGTTGTGGTAGGGTATTAGAAAAGCAGCTGTCACATTGTTTATTTTTACTGAAGCACAAAAGACAGATAGAACAACTAATTAATTAATTCTGTAAGTACTTAGTGAGTGAAGCTGCTCCTGTGTTCAGTAGTAGACAAGACCCACTGCAAACCCTGTCTTCACTGGAGGGGGTGTGTGTCAATGGTTAGACAAGGAACATGCTGGGCATTCCAGGAGTTAATTGCCAAGGATGAAGGTGAGGGTCGTGACCTGGTCTAGAAGGCTCAGGAAATTCTTCCAGTGTTATTTTCAATTTACAGAATTATACCCAAAGAAAAGGCATCCAAACAGCATTTTTGAGGAAATAGTTATTGATCAGGGGACTTATCTCTAAAATTCATCAAATCACACCTTGGAGATGATAGAGGCACAATGCTGAATCTGTGTATGAGGCAAAGAGCATTCACCTTGGACGCAGGAAACATGAGCTCAAGACCTGGCATTAGTAGCCAGCAGTACTTGGGTACATCACTTACTAGCTCTGAGCCTCAGTTTTTTAAAACCAACAGTTGGAGCAAAATATCTGTTTGATCTTTCTGTTGCAGGATGCTTCCCTAGAGACAGCCGTGAGGTGTAAGGGGAAGCTCATCAGATGAGAGGCTAGATACTTGGAAACCATCTCTTGGAAAGCATCTCCTATGCTTGGTTATCAATCTACAAGTCTGGGTGAAAAACTGGATCTAAGCCATTGAGCAGAAGCAAGGAAGATGGTGGCATCAGAGTGGACCAAGAAGAAGGGGCCTGGAGGGACTCTTGTTGACAACCTTCTATGCCTCCCACTTCTGACTCTGAGGGCAGGCTGGGTTCAATAACGACATGGACCCTTCCAGCTAGGTGACCCGTGTCCTGCTGAAAACACTGCACCAATCCCTGAATGTCCACCATCAGCCACTTTCTCTTTTGACGTTTTAGCAGCACAAATGGAAAACTCTTGGGGACCCCAGGTTCTGAATCATGGTGAGTCATGTCATCAAGTTAAATGATGCCACCTGCATACTTTGTTTCATCTGGAAGGCTTTTAAAGTCTAATTTTTTAAACAGGAATCTGAACAGCTGGCAACCAGATGCCAGTCTCTACCCCTTGAATTGTGTTAGCAGCTTATAGTTGGGATAATTTAACTACCAGTCCTCACTTAAGTTGGGGCTTAGTTACTTCCAGGCTGGAATTTTACTATTATGTGGCATTTAAGTCCAGGGCTATGGAAGGCTTAATGAAAAGAGGGTCTCCAAGGACAGGGTGGCTAGAGCCAACAAAAACTTTAGAATTTTTTGTTTAGAACCTTGTACCTAGATAAGTGAACAAATAAGATAAATGTACAAAAATAAAGCCAGCTTACTGGTAGAAATTGTTTTAAAAACTCCCAAATCACAAAATGTTTAAAGATTTTTTAACATTTATCAGACATATTTTTGAGGTACTATTGACTGAGGACAACACAGGGCATGTTTGCATATCAACAGTGTATTAGTCAGCCAAAGGGATGCTAATGTGAAATACCAAAAATGGGTTGGTCTTTATAAAGGGTATTTATTTGGGGTAGAAGTCCACAGATACCAGGCCATAAAGCATTAAGTTTCTTCTCTAACCACAGTCCATTGCCACGTGTTAGAGCAAGACAGCTGCCGGCATTTGCCGGGGTTCAGGCTTTTGGGGTTTCTCTCTTCCTGGGGTTGCATTTCTCTCTGGGCTTAGCTCCTGTTTCCTCCACATGGTCAGTTGTAGACGATCAGGCGAACAGCTTGCTTCTCTTCTCCTGGGGCCTTCTTTCCAATACCAAAACTGCTTCTCAAAAGACTGCTTCAACTCTCCTTGGCCTTGCCTTTTATATTCGATTCCCTATCCACCAAGGGGTGGGGCTCAACGCCCTAATCCTAACCTAATCATGCCCAGATTAACAGATCAGTTTACAACCATGATTCAATTATATTTTTGGAATTCATAATTACATCAAACTGCCACAAACAGCCATCATTTTTGCCCAATACCCCAGCATTTCATTTCCTGAAGAGGGTATGCAAGCTGAAAGGAAGAGTCAGAATTCTCAAGATGATAGTAGAAAATATTTTCAAGAAATGGGTTTTTAATTCTTTTTAAGCCAGCTTTATTTATGTATAATTAAATATATTAAAATGCAAAAATTTTAAGTGTACAGTTCAATGAGTTGTGACAAATGTCTGCCATTGTAACCTCCACTACAATCAATCAAGATATAGAGCGTTCCCGTAGCCCCCAAAACGTTGCCGGGAGTTCCTCTTCTTCCAGGCCTTTCTCATTGCTCCAGCCCCAAGCAAGCTCTGGTTTACTTTCTGACACTATCAATTGGTATTGCCCATTCTAGAATTTCATATAAATGAAATCATACAATACATTCTCACTTGTATCCGGTTCCTTCAGCTTAGTAAGATGTTTTGAGATTTATCTATATTGTGACATATATCTAGCCATTCACGCTTTTTAAACTTTAGTTTAGTTTAGTTTGGGCTGAATATTCCTCCATTGTATGGATTTACCACAATTTGCTTATTGTTCACCTATCAATGGGCAGATATTTGGGTTGTTTCCAGTTCCACTGCTGAGTAGTGTTCTATTGAATGGCTATACCACAAATTGTTTATCCACTCACCAAGAGTTGGATATTTCTGTTGTTTCCAATTTGAGACTATTATGAATTAAGTGCTATGAATATTTTTGTATTAACTCTTTGTGGACATATTCTTTCATTTATCTTGGGTAAATAACCTAGGAGTAGAATTGCTGGGTTTCATGGTAAGGGTATATTTAGCTTTATATGAAAGTGCCAAAGAGTTCTCTAAAGTGGTTGTGCCATTTTATACTCTCACCATCATTGTGTGAGAATTCCAATTGCTCCACATACTTGACAACTCTTGACATTGTCAGCCTTTCAAATTTTAGCCATTATAATGGGTATGTAGTGGTATATTATTATGTTTTCAATTTGTGTTTCTCTACTGGCATGAGCATGTAAGAGACTTTAAGGTAGGAAGAAAGAGAGGAGTCCTGGATTCAGGACAAAGAAAGAAGGCTAATGAGAAGAACAAGCATCTATCCCAGTGTGCCTAGATGGTCCTGGCTTACACGCAGTTTTCTGGTGTAATTATCCATAGTACCCCACTAATGGCAAATTTGGCATAATTTTGCTGTTTAGTATGTGCTATAATTTTCTCCTTTATCTCACAAAACCTTCGGTAAATGTACATTTCCCATCAATACATTTGGGGTTGAATTTGTGTTTGTAAGTCAAGTCTCAAAAGCAGAAGTTACCCAATGAGACCCCATTATATTCATGCTACAATTATTATGAACTTGGATAACATTAGAAAACATACAGTACTATGTGTCTCATGTTTTTGAATGACTAGATTTCTTCCTAATCTAACCTCGTATTTTGTTTGAAGAATGAAGCTTTTACCATAAAGCATGCTGCAAATGTAAAGAACCACTATTTTCAATGAAAATATATTATTTCAAGTTTTGGCCAATTCTAAAATAAATTCAAAGATTTATTCTCTATCAGGTTTATATAACATTTCATTTTGACCTTTTGCTAATTGAAAGAATTACACTCCACAGTCAGGTATAAGTTTATTCCTGAAGGCAAAATAAAAGTTGAGCCAGGGATTCTGTCTTTCTCTGAAACCAAATCCAAGCAAAAATGTTTTCCTGACTTCCTTCCCATTTTCTTCTTTCACTCTGGCAGTAAACTCAGCATCAGAATGAAATCATTTCAATTTTACATGGTCTATCTCTTTTCTTGTTAGGATTCACAATATGATAATATCCATTCCTAAGCTTTGTATCTGGTAGCACTTAATGACTTTGAAAAATGGATGAAAGCATGCATGCATATGTTAAATTTGCTTCATAACTCTGAACACATTTTCACAACTTAACCTTTCAAATGGTTTCACCCTTATGTGGTTTCATTTGACAATATATTTTAGTATGTACATAAACATGAGTATTATATGAGGCACCACAGATAAGAAAAAGTTACAAAAACATTTAAGACATGGTTCCAACCCTTGAGAAACGTATACTCTCAAAAAGTTGGGAGGAAAAAAGGCACACACATGAAGAACTAAGATATAAAGCAGAAAATGGTAAGTACCCCGTGGGTGAGATAAACCACTGCAGCTTCAAAGCATTGAGGCTCCTTGTAGATCGGGCTTTACCTTGCCAAGAAAACTACACGTACAAGAATTAGTAGCAAGTGATGAATAATGTCATGTTTTTACTGATAGCTGGGCAAGTGCTGATTCATACCACCCCACAGGTGAAAAGCTGATCTTCCTTGGTGTTTATTGTTGAAACACAAGGCTTAGACTTCGGAGTTGACATGAGCATTGCTACTCACTCTCAGCCCCTCCACTGCTAAATCTGCAAAGCCAACCCTGAACCCACTTTCTTGATAAACTCTTATGGACCAAAATTCGAAAACAGAGTAACAGAATGGTGGGCCCACCCTGTGGGGAGATGACTTGCCTATTACTAAAAGGGAAAGGAAATTGAAAATCACCCATGTCACCTGAGTACAGGAAATAAAAGAGAGGACAAGAGGACAGATCACTCCAGGAATCAGAAGAAGCTCAACCAGAGAAGACACGAGCTTTAAATGCTTTGTCCCCACTCGTTAGTGAAATGTGTACAGTCCCTGACTCATCACATACAACTCCTCTGTTAGATGGAAACTGGACAAGGAAAGAATATGGTAGAAAGAAGAGGCAGTAGCATGTCTTTCTCTCTTGTTGAAGATGAGAAGTGAGAAGAGGTATAGGAATTTGCTCCTTCTCCCTGTAAGTGTCATTACCTTAGAGCTACTTCCTGGGCGTGTTTTGCATGATATTTGTGTCATAATGTGCTCCTCAAAATATGCATTCTTTAAATCAAGTATCTCTTTGGAAAACATGGAATAGTATATCATCTTAGTGGAAGATTGATTGCACTCACAGTACCAATTTTTCATGCTTTCCTATGTATAAGTCTTTTAGTAAACTCTCACACTGACTCTGGGTTTGGCCATGTCACTTGCTTTGGGAAATGGATCAATAGCAAACCTGATGCAAGCAAAGACTGGAGAAAGCATTTACATAGTTCCACTTCTTCTCTTGGACTCTTGTAGTTGCCTGAGGACATGTCCAAATTAGCATGCTGGATGGTGAGACACATGGAGCAGAGCCAGTTGACCCAGCCAACACCATCCTAGATCAGCCAAAAGCCAGGAGACCACCAGACATGTGAATGAGCCACAACCAAGACCAGAAGAGCTGTATAGCCAAGCACAGCCAAGATCAGCAGAATGGACCAGCCAACCCACAGAGTCATGAGGAATAATAAATTGTTGTTGTTTCAAGCCATTAAAATTGTTCGTTTTTAATACAGCAATAGCTAAGTGATACACATTCTTCCTGGAGATCCCCAAATATACTACCATTACCCAAACTTATTTTACCATGACACTCATTTCCCTAGTACATATCAGGGTGCTACCAAGAAAATATTGGGACAAAAAATTGGTAATGAAGGAGGTGCCCACCAGATGCCAGATTTTAGTGACATAATAAACAAAAAGTACAACTGGGATTTGATGGTGACAAGTTTGGGGACATAGAAGAGGTGTTAAAAAAATGGCATGTGTTTAAAGTCCTGAGCACCTGAGAAGATTGTGGTATTGGTGACAGAATTAGGGAATTTAGGAAGAAGAATGGGTTTGAGGGAAAATAATTTTTCTTTAGAGGTAATAAACTGCTAGGAAAATTACTCTCTCTAACAAGTGAGATCCAGCAGGCATTAGAAGAGAGGTTAAGATCAGCCCTATGGATTCTAAATGCTGAATGATCAACTCATGAGAGGAGATCCTACAGAGGGAGAAGAGTCAACTGCCACGTGTGACACCACAAAATGCTGTGATACAATCAGCCATGTAAACAGGGATCAAGAGTGAGAAAATAACTTCAGGTGTGTTTCAGTTTGCTAGAAGCTGCCAAAAGCAATCTATCCGAAATAGGTTGGCTTTTACAATGGGGATTTATTCACTTAAAAGCTTACAGTTCTGAGACCATGAAAATGTCCAAATCAAGCTTCATCAGGCAATGAATGTCTTTCTTCCCGAAGACCAGCTGCTGGCGATCCTAGATTCCTCTCTCACATGGCAAGGCACATGGTGGCATCTGCTGGGCTCTCCCTCAGATTCTCACTTAGTGGCTTTCTCTTGGCTTCTGTGTTCTGTTGATTCTAGCTTCTGGCATCTGGAGCTTCTTTCCCAGCTTTTGGGGGGTTTTCTCTGTGTATCTCTCCATATTCATCCCATTTATCCCAGTAAGAGATTAAGACCCACCCTTGGCCACACCCTACTGAAGTAATCTAATCAAAAGATTCCACCTACAATAGATTTACACCCACAAGAATGGATTAGCTTAAAGGACATGATCTTTTCTGAAGTTTATAAAAGTCTCAAATTACCACAGGGTCAATAACAGAGCTGAGACTGTAACTCAAACTGTTGATTTCTTGGTCACCTCACCACACTGCTCATAAGTCATTTACCATTAATAAGACATTGAGCCACTGGAGGTCAACCAAGATGGCAACCTCACTGAAATTATGTTGCATGAAAAACAGTTGAAAGAGTCAGAATATTTGAACTTGAATGAAGTTGTGGGGGGAAGGGAGGATGAGAGTTTCCTACAGATAGTTGAAAGGTTCTTATTTTGGAAACGAGAGCAGCATTAACCACTATTGTTCAGAGAATCATTTTATGCCTTGTGAAGTCCTGGTCCACGTTTTCCTGGAAGATATCAAACAGAAGTAGAATAGCCAACTGCCCAGAATATGCAGGGGAATCATGAATTGAGTGAAAGAGTGAATGAGAATACTCTCAAGTCTTCCGTCAAATCTTTGATCCAATGGGCTATGAATAGGTCATCTCCTTTTCTAGTTTTGACTATCTGTAACAAGCTGATCTGCCAAGTGAAATCTACCAAAAAAAGTAAAAAGAAATATTCAGGTGTGCTCACTGTGACCAAAAACTCTGCAAGGTGTGTCAGAAACTACAAACTCAAAGAAATGATGTCTGCCCCTTCTGTGTCTCCGATACTCACCAGTGAAGAGCACACAGTAGGCACCCATGCATCATCTGACGATTGGGAGGAGGGTCAGCGCCTTCCAAGTGGTTTCACCTTGAAGTCTGGAATGCATCGTTTCCTACCTCTCTAAATAAATAACATTTCATTTGACTTCTAACCTCCAATCTTTAATAATGTCTTCCAAGAGGAAGATGAAGATTTCCCAACAAGGTTCATTTCTCTTTTGGCCTCTTCCTCGATGTTTTCACATTTTTGATAGACCTCAGAAAAGTTTTATTATAAAATTTGGATGAAGCCACCTGGGTTTCAGTGTATTATTTGAAACTTGGCTGCTGCTTGCACTAGAAACAGAGAAGAAATAAAGTTAACTCTAAGAGCACAAAGTTTAATATATGAAAAATGTTCAAGTTTTATAATTATTCTCACATAGGGAAGTGCATACTTTCCAAGGATAACAGCCTGCTACCTCTAGGAATTTAGAGCAGCTTTCAGAAGTAATCTGCACTAATCATAAATGCAACAGATGCTGAGAAATATGTGTTTTAAGCGTATGCTCCTCGTTTGGCATGGAGAATGTGTTTTAACCAGCATTTAAGAGTTTGGGCTCTGGAACCAGACAGCCTACATTCAAATCCCAGCTACTTGCTGACTGTGTGACCTTGAGTTAGTCATTTAACCTCTGTGTGCTCCAGGTTCTCCATCTCTAAAATGGTGAAAATGTTGGTGACGACCTCATAAGATTGTTGGGAGGATAAAAATGAGTAAAAACATTTATAGAGCATATGGAACATTGTCTAGTACACAGTTAGGGCTCAATGACTGTTGTAATTTTTGTCACTGTTGCTTTAAAATGGTAGACAAGAAAGACCAATTCCTTTACAAGGGTTTGCGAAATGAAAGAAGCCACATTTCTAGTGGGAATTGATCCAAATTGAGGTAGAAACAAAACATATGAACTGGGGCCCTCTGTAGCTCTGCGTAGCAGTTCAAAGCCGGTTCAGATATGTAGCCTGAGTGGAGGGCAATTTTTAAAATTGTTCCTTCTTACCTGGGACGTTGAACCCATTTCCATTGAGGAGCAGCCTGAAACAATCAGTGGATGATGGCCTTGCTCTGCACACAAACTAAAACAAATATTTGTGTGAATGGAGTTTATAACAATCAAATACTAAGAATACTTAAATTGTAACTTGGAGTTTATAACTTCCTTCACCTCCTACTTTGAAGCTCGCTTATGAAACATCATGGTAACTCATTGGAATCTTTTGTTAATAAATATATATATATACATTTTTTTAAACTGGGAGTGAATTTTGCTTTTCAGTAATCTTTCCCAGAGGAAATGTCCTCACATAGCCTACACTAATGAGCATGCCATTCAGGTCAAGCTCCTCTCTGAAATTCAGTGTCAATGTCTAGGGGAGCATTATAAAGTATTAACAACTAACAATGGCTTGGGGTCTTCTCTTACCAGACACTTTTATAGTCTCTGTATTAACTCATTCAATCTCATAACTCCCCTGTATAAAGGGCAGTGTTACAGTGAGGGTTTTCCAGAGAAACAGAACATGTGTGTGTGTGTGTGTCTGTGTGTGATAGAGAGAGAGAGACAAAAAGAGACTTATTTTAAGGAATTGGCTCACACAATTGTCAGAGGTGCCAAGTCCAAAATCTGTAGGGCATGCTGGAAATTCAAGAAGAGCTGATTTTGAAGTCTCGAGCCTGAAATCGATAGAACAGACTGGCAGGCTGGACATTCAGAAAGGAGATGACAGTGTAAGTTTTGAGGCGGAATTTTCTCTTCTGCAAGCAGCCTCAGTTTTATGCTTTTAAGGCTTTCAACTAATTGGATGAGGCCCACCCACATTATCAAGAGTAATCTCCTTTATTGAAAGTTAACCGATTACAGATGTCAGTCTCATTTCCAAAATACCTCCATGGCAACATCTAGTCTAGGGTTTAACCAAACTGGACGCCCTAATCTAGCCAAGTTGACACATAAAATCAACCATCACTTACAACACTTTTTAAAAGAGAAAGGGGAAAAAAATCAACCATCACAGGTCGGTACTCTTATTATCTTCATTTTATAGAGAGCAGGAAAGTGAAACACAGGGAGGTGCATCGTTTGCTCACAATCACTAAGCTAGGAGAGACAGAACCAGATTCAAATCCAGACAGTCCAACTCTAAGTTCACACATTTAACCACTATAGCACACTCTCTTCCCTTTAAGCCAAGGGAAAGCAAAACTTGCCTTGTGGAGTGGCTATGAGAACTAAATGAAATAACTAATGAACACTCTTAGCACCTTGTCTGGGCTCAATACACACTGACTATATTGTTATCCATTGGACTAGACTGGTGCCATTTAACCCTATATAGAAAGAAAAGAATCATCAAGGCAAAGAGAAGAAATTGTCTTGGAAATAGTGTTTACCAAGCAATGCGATCCTTTCCATTCATGGCTAGGCTGTTCACAATTAGGTCCTCACATAAAATGGGGTCTCTGAAAACTTGAGAGTTGGAATGGTAAAATTCATTTTTAGAGTATTTATAAAAGTTTCTTAAAAAACACATATAGAATCTCAAACATTGCTTATCATTTAAGGCTGGGACACAGTCTCAGCTGCTATTCATTCATCCAAACATCCAGTCAATAACTGCTTCTTGGTGCCTACTATGGAACATGGTGTGGTAACCCCTGCCTATACTATGGAATCTCCTACAATAAACTCATTCCCAGTCTGAGATGTGGGTAATGATATCTTCCCAGGCAATCCAGTCAACAATGAACTCTTGTTCTTCAGCAGCTCTTAGAATATTAAGTGCTTCTGGCCTTTTTGGTTCATTTTAATTCAAGTCAAGGATATGAAAATGAAGACTTGTAGTGGGAAACTTCAAAAATTAGGAGCATTAACTAATATGTAAACATGGTTTCTAATTTACTTAGCCCACTAGCATACAATTTATACACCTTAAATTTATACAAGTACTCAACTGGCATTTAGCCAGACTGGTTTTATAAGCACAAGAAAGTGGGGTTTAAGGTTAATATAAAAATAGATATCATCTATTGAGCACTTATTATTATGTCTGACCCTGTTTTGCATTCTTTACATATATGATTTCACTTAATCTTCCGAGAATCTTTCAAGGTAGGTTTATTATTTAGAGTAACTGACACTAGCCAACTTTGGCAAATAAATCCCAAACTCAGGAGAGGAGCACAATACAATTTCTTTTTTATTATGCAATAACATCTGACTCAGATCAGGAAGCTCTTCTAAAAGAGATGCCTCTGGGTTTGGGGTTCCTATTATGGGGCACCTCCCCCACAGAGTCTATTGCTTACTACCACATGGACATGGGAGAGAAAGAGCATGTAGTAGGTACACCAGTTCTTTCCTACCTCAACCCATATGTGCCCTCATGTTACTTCTGCTCACATTCCATTGGTGAGAAATCAATCACATGGTCAACTAAACTGCAAAGAAGGCTGGGAAATGTAAAGTAATATGTGAGCATCTCTAAGCATGAAAAGTATCTGCATTTGCCATCAATTATCTATATGCTTCCCTCTTTCCAAACACAGAACACACTCACCCCTCCCTAAAGGAAACAACCCCAAATCCCATTCAGTCACTGCATCCAACTCAAAGTCTAGGACCTCTGGGTTATATGAAGTTATCTTCATAAGCCTGGATGAGATGTTTCTGATCTAGTAGTTTATGAACTAAAAGGTAAGTGATCTATGAACCAAAAAGACAAAGTCATCTGCCACACACACATACACTACACAAATCGTTTAACATTAAAAGGATAACCACAAAAAAATTCCCATTCTGAAAATGGAAGAATGGTGGACATACAGCAGCCAACACTGCATCTGACCGACATAGTGAAGGCCCCACCACCTTGGGATGGAGGTGGTCCTTGCTATGACTCTGATTCTGCTCTTTGGGGTAAACTCTGTTGTCCATTATTCTCCATGGCTTCCAGTCCTTCCCTCTGAGAGGTTCCCCTTGCCCATTTTCCTCCTCGGCCATCTCTGAAGTGAGTGTTGGGGGAACAGGCCGTTCATGCCAGCCTACCACCTGTCCCCTGCTGGTGGAAGACTGGGGGCCCAAGAATTGTTTCCAGTCTTGAAAGATATTTTCATATAGTTTCTTTAGCAATATAAGCTCCTCACATATTAGTAGGCATCTGTAATCCATCAAATGAATGCACTCTCCCTCTATTTCCTTTTATTTCTGCTTGTAGACTAGCCATTTCTTTCCTGAAATTATCTCATTCTTGAAACACCTTGCCAAATGTAGTCAACACACGCAACTAATTTTTTTTCCCCATCCTCTTCCCCTATAGCTACAAGGCATAGATTGCCTTCTAAGTTGTCAATAGATGTCAGTTTCACCTTTCCAGCCTCTGGTATCAGTCCCCCTACCCCACCCCACCACCTAGTAGGCCTATACCACTGAGTTTACATTGTTGTTAGAACACCCTCCCATGTCCACTACCAATTTTGCTATTAGTCAGGAAAAGTAATGCTAGCTGCCATGACAAACATCCCTAAATTTCAGTGACTCATAGTCTTGCTCAGTATCTGATATATAGTGAGGTGCTGAGTTAATGTTTGTTGAATGGATGCAGAATATGTATATTTATACAAATAACTTGTTTTGATATATTTGCATTTAATTTTTCACAGTTAAAGAAACCAAAGCTTAAATAAATTAAGTAACACATTCAAGGTTATATAACTGGAATATGGTGGGCTCAGGATCTGGGTCCAGATGTATGACATTCTGTATCAGAGCAAAAATCTAGTCTACCCTTTTGTCTGTTTTCATAGTCCTAAAACCTGACCACTTCCCTGTTTTTAGACCCTTTCTCTTTTTGCACCACTTAAGTCAGAGGTAGAATCCTCTGTCCAATGCATAATAGTTACTTTAGGAGACTCAGAAAAGCATGTGAAGAACAATTTATAGTTTTTAAATAATTAATGAAACTTTTGTCAAGAAAATTGTTTGCATTAGTTTGCATACTGCGCATAGTAAAAAGATTGTGTCTATGTCATCACTTCCATTCCTCCCCAAAAGGTTCATTTATTCAACCAATGGTTTCTATATTCATTTAGGGAAATTTATTATATCATAACAATCCATTAACTCTGGGAAAGGCATACGTTCTCTTATAAGCGTTGAGATGTTAACCATTTCTAGTGGGAATATATATACAAACCAAAAATGTCAAAACACTGGATTGGTCTGAACATACACAATACTTCATTCAGTAAGAATTTCTTGAGCATTTACTCATATCATGTACCAAGCAAGATCGGTTTTGAGATATATTATAAATATTTTTACAATCACCATTTTCAGTTGACCACAGTTGTTTCTGATTTGAATTCACAAATGCTCCTTGTGTATATATGTGTGTGTGCTTAAGGGCAGTTGGTGATGGGTAGTGGAAATAGTAAATTTTGTAACATTGCTTACAAACTTAATGTCAAAAGATATATTCAACCATATAGACCTTGTAGAACAAATATCCTTCCTAGGGTTCATGCTTCACACTCAGGGTGAAGATTAAATTCAAACCAATGTAAATGAAATAATTTTAGGTATTTTCCCCACATCCTCTCCAACATTTGTAGTTTTCCATTTTTTAAAAGGTAACCATTTTAGTGGGTGTGAAATGGAATCTTACTGTGGTTTTCATCTGCATTTCCCTAATGGCAAATAATGATGTTAAGCATCTTTTCAAGTGGTTTTTGGCTATTGTATATCTTCTTTGGAAAAATGTCTGAATCTTTTGCCCACTTTTAAATTGGGTTGATTTTTGTTGTTGAATTAAAGAATTTCTTTATATATTCTGGATATTAAACCCTTAACAGATATGTGGCTTGCAAATATTTTCCCCCATTGTATAGGTTGTCATTTTACTTTCATTGTAAAGTCTTTTGAAATGCAGATTTTTTTTATTTTAGTGAGATCCCATTTTTTTGTTGTTGCTTGTGCTTTAGGTGTAAAGTCTAAGAAATCATTGCCTAACACAAGGTTGTGAAGATGTTTCCTTACACTTTCTTCTAGGAGTTTGATAATTCTGGTTCTTATATTTAGGTCTTTGGTCCATTTTGAGTTGATTTCTACATATGTTGTGAGATAGGCATCCACTTTCAGTCTTTTGCAAATAGAGACCGAGTTATCCTAGTACAATGTGTTCAAGAGACCATTCTCTCCCAATTGAGTAGTCTTTGCACCCCTGTCAAAATTAATTTGGCCAGAAATGTGAGGGCTTATTTCTGAATTCTCAGTTTGATTCCATTGGTTTGTATGTCTGTCCTTGTGCCAGTACCATGCTGCTTTGATTACCATGGTTTTGAAATAAGGTGTAAGATTGGGGCGTGTGACTCCAACTTCGTTTTTCTTTTTCAATATGGCTTTGGATAATCAGGGCCCCTTATCATTCCATAAGATGGTTGGCTTTTCCATCTGTGCAAACAAAGTTCTTGGAACTTTTATTGGATTGCCTTCAATCTATAAATTATTTTGGGTAGTGTGGCAGTTTGAGATTATTTTATGAATAAAGAGAAAGATTATTGTGTTTTTAAACTAATCTATTCCTATGGCTGTGATACCATTTGATTCCATGAAGTTTGTTTGAGGGGCCTTTGATTAGATTACTTGATAAGATGGCTTTTGAGATTTTGATTGGACTATGTCAGTGGAGCATGATTCATGTTGAATCTCTACCTTCTTGCTCTGTCTGATATAAATAGAGACCCAGAGAGACACAGATAGAGAGGAAATAGGGAGCTGGCATATTTGATTCTGCAATGTGAGAGAGAGAACTGCAGAAAAACAGAAGCCCTTGAGAGGCTCAAAGAGCTGAGGCCCATGAAAGAGACAAGCCCTATGCCTGGTTGCTCACAGCTGAGCTCCAAGAGAAGGTAGATTCTGGAGGGGAAGGCAGAGCCCTCCACAGAGATTGGCGGCCATCTTTCTTCACCATGTGACAACAATGCCAGGATCAACAGTAGCTGACTTTGGTGAGAAAGCATCTCTGCTGATGCCTCCATTTAGACATTTCATGGCCTTGGAACTGTAAGCTTTTACCCCAAATAAATGCCCATTAAAAAGCCAACAAATTTCTGGTACTTTGCATTGGCAGCCTTTTGGCAAACTAAAACAGGTAGTACCGACATCTTAACGATATTTAGTCTTCCAATCCATGAAAATAGAATGTCCTTCCATTTATTTAGGTTTTCTTTTATTTCTTTTAGCAATGCTTTTTAGTTTTCTGTATACAATTCCTTTACATATTTAGTTAAATTTATTCCTGGACATTTGATTCTTTTAGTTGCCACTGTAAATGGAATTTTTTCTTGATTTCTTCTTCCAATTTTTCATTACTAGTGTAAATAAATACTACTGATTTTCAGGTGTTCATCATGTAACCTGCCATTTTGCTTAATTCATATATTAGCTCTAAGAGTTATGTTGTGGATTTTTCAGGATTTTCTGTATACAGTATTCTTGTATATAGGGAAAATTTTACTTCTTCCTTTCCAATTTGGATGCCTTTTATTTCTTTCTCTTGCCTAATTCCTCTGGCTAGAACTTCCAGTGCAATTCTGAATAACAGTGATGACAATGGGCATTATTGTCTTGTTCCTGATCTTAGAAAGAAAGCTTTCAGCCTCTCACCATTAAATAAGATGTTAGCAATGGGTTTTTCACATATGTCCTTTATCATGTTGAGGAATTTTCCTTCTGTTCCTAGGTTTCTAAATGTTTGTATCAATATTTTAAAATTTATTGTGGCTTGTTTTGTGGCCTAAGATATGGTTAATCCTGGAGAATGATCCATGTGCACTTGAGAAGAATGTGTATTCTGCTGCTGTTGGGTGAAATGTTCCATATATGCCTGTTAGGTCTAGTGTAGAGTATCATTTAAGTTTTGTATTTTCTTATTGAGCTTCTTTCTAGATATTATATCCATTATTGAAAGTGGTTTATTAAAGACTCCTACTATTAATTTATAACTATGTATTTATCCCTTCAAATATGTCAGTATTAGCTTCATGTATTTTGAAGCTCAGCTGTTAGATGCATATTTTAAATTATTAATCTTCTTATTGAGTTGACTCATTTATCACTAAATAATGGCTTTCTGTGTCCCTCGTAACTGTTTGGAACTTAAAAATCTATTTTGTCTGATATTAGTGTAGCTATTCCAGCTTTCTTTCAGTTATTACTTGCATGGCGTATTTCTCCATACTTTCATTTTCAACTTACTTATGTCTTTGTATTTAAAGTGAGTCTCTTGCTAACATTTTTATCCATTCTGCCAATCTCTGCCTTTTGACTGGAGAATTTAATCCATTTACACTTAAATCTCTACTGATAATTAGTAGTTATCAGGACTTTCTTCTGCCATTTCTCTATTTAGCCTTTGCAAGTCTCATACCTTTTTTGTCCCTTAATACTTCTGGGAATGCCTACTTTCATACTTATTTGATTTTTCATATTGTATCCTAATGAATGTCTTCTCATTTCTATCTGGATATATTTTTCATATATTTTCCTTGTGGTTACCATGGGGTTAAAATTTAACATCCTTAATATATAATTATCATATTTGATTTGATACCAACTTGATTTCAATAGCATGCACATAACACCATTTGTTTTTAAGGCATCACTTTAAAAGGCAAATGTAACATGAAGTAACATGGGAAGAATGGCAATGGACAAAAGAGAGAAAAAGTACTGTTTAGATACCTGAGACCCTTGTTTTGATATGCCTCTGTCTGGGTTTTGCAGAATATTACCCACTCTAACTCATTCCTAACTAGTGTATATATTAAGCTCTTTGAAATGTGAGTATTATGGGAAGGATCGCAGTTGCTTTAAATTATAGAAGTTGGCCAGTGCCTGGGAGAAGGAGTGGGAGGTTGTTTAAACTGAGAAAGACAGTTGCAAAACTGCGTACAATAGCATGAGCTCCAAGCTTCAAAAGCATTCTCATACTCAGACAAGTACTTTATTTTTCATCAAATTATTTTTGCATTGTTTTGAAGCAGCGTCAAATAATAAACACATATTTCTGTTTTTAATTTTTTAATGGTTTCCAAATTCATGGAACAACCAAAACAAGAAAGCCTCGTGTTTTGGGGGAAAGTTTGATTATCCGGAATGCCTAGAAAAGGTAAGTTACCATTTTCATTGCAGTTTTCTCTTTTTTCCTCCTGTTTGGACTTCATCAAATATATTTACTGGAAGAACTTAAGACAGCTACTTGTAAGGAAATGAGGAACTAGTAGAAAGTATGTCAACAAATGATAAATCAGAGGTTGAAAATCTTCAGCAGTAGTGCTTTCTCCTACTTTCTATTCTGCTTGATGCATGAACCTCTGTGAAATATCTCTGACAATATGAATAATGCCATTCTTCTTAGAAATTGTTTGTGTGTGTGGGGGGGTGCTTCTCAAAATATCCAACCTAATAAACCCCAACACTTGCCAGTGTCCTGATAGGCTAATTTATTACCAAGGTCGGAGTATTTACGTTTTCTTATCCCATTGTATGTAATTCACCTTTCGGAGCTATGATCTCTCAACTCAGACATCTTTTCCATGGAAGATTTTAATATCATTCCAAAAATTCTTGTAAGCGCTGTTACGATGACTTCTTATAAACTTGTTTTGCAGATTATGCTTTTGAATGTTAAATAAATCATTTGACTTTTTCCTTTGTAACTACGCTGGTGGATGTTATAGATACTATATATTCTGGAGGGGAAAAAAAATTTAACTGAATGCTTGTTAATTCAAGCAGCAATCAGCCAACAATGTTGTTCTCTGAACAAAGTGACTTTGCATTCTCAATTGTGCCTCATAAACAGGTAGGGAGCAGAAAGGCTATGAAATTTCCTTGTTTTTCTATGCATCAGTCATATAAGTGGTATCTTGTGGTTTTAGGTGGAGGAGCGTGGAACTATTTCCCTGAGAAAGTCCCTGTTATCAGCTTTCTCATCTTTCTGAGGCAGAATTTCAGGTGCAAAAAAACCAGATATCCACAGAGATCTGCAAATTCTTTGGCAGGCTAAGATTTTAACAGAGCCCTCACATTCATTTTTCTACGTACACATAAGTACTCACAGCCAGAGGTTAAAAAACCTTACGGGTTCAATTGAGCTTCAGTGGTTTGGGACATCCTAGGAGACCTCAGTCTGCAAAACCCACTTGTACAGAAACAGGAGCAAACCAGCCCACTAGAGCTGGGGGAGAGGTGGGGGGGTGCAGAACGGGGACCACTGCTCCCAGGCCAATGAGGGCCAAGAAGGGCCGGGCAGGGCTCTACCTTCTTTGCTGTACCAGCTGTTTTTCTGCTTCCAGAATAATATTTCCTTCTGTGTCAATTCTAGTAGCATAAAGCGGATCAGAGCAGACTCCACTGCCTTTTGTGCTCTTTGTGAAAGGGGAAGGATGAAAGTCAGAGGAAAGATGTTATTAGGGAAAAGCAAGAAGGCAGCTCCGTCAGTTCATTGCAAGGTGGTGGAGAAAAGCATAGCTGCCTTTCTCCATCTACAGCTGTCAACAGAAGAAGTGAGGGGCCTGTGACTGCCAATTCATTGTCCTTCCAGTGTCCTCTCTTTTCTCCCTCTTGCCCTCCATTTCTAACCACGCTGGCCCAGACAACCTCAAGAGGAGGAGTGGGTTGGACTGACAACATTTTTTCCATCTTCTCCTTCTTGGTCCTTTCAATGCCCCCAGGGCCTTTGGGGAAGCCCCCACCCTATTTGGGGGGGGGTCCTCCAGGGCCCCACCCCATGACCTCATCGCAGGCAGCCGGAGGATGGGGGACGGCCAGCGGTTGCATGGCCCCGGAGTGCACCCTGGGGACGGGTGTGGCCGGGAAATGCGCCGTGTGGCATGACGTGACTGCTGGGGTGCGGACTTCCCATAGCGGGCTGCCATGGAGGCTGGCGCGGTCGCTGGACACCAGACCAGCCAGGTCCCTCCTCTGGGCCAGAGAAGGTCCCAAAGAGGACAAACACAGAAAAAGGCAACTCGGGTTGCTAATCAAGCGCCAAGCCAGCTGACTCATCTGAGGCGCAGTCTCTCGGGGGGTTGGCAGTGAAACCCAGACATGACCCAGGAAAGGACAGGTCAGGGTTGATGGAAGAAGTGCACCGACGGGAGGCCCAACGTGACCAGATGGCTCCTCCTCACCTCAGAGAGGCTGAGAGAGGCAACATCTGCAGGGTGGAGGGAGGCAGAGTGTTAACTAATGCACTGCTGGGGAGGAGGGCAGCGTCGGGTGGGAACCAGGCTTAACCCGGGTTGTGGGGTAACAGCAGGCCCCAGCACGTTAGACCGGGATCTGAAAAACCCCCAGTCAGGAATCAATGCCCCGAGGGCCATCTTAAAACACCACAGACTGGACGGCTTCCACAGAGATTTATTGTCTCACAGCTCTGGAGGCCAGAAGTCTGAAGTCAAGGTGTCGGTCAGGCACGCTCCCTCTGAACTCTGTAGGGAGGAATTTGCCCCGTGCCTCTGTCCTGTCTTGGGGCGGTGGCTCCCAGGCAAGCCTAATGGCCTTTTCTGCCTCAGCTGTCACACAGTGTTCCCCCCTTGTCTCTGTGTCCAGTTTTCCCCTTCTTATAAGGACAACAGTCCTATTGAATTAGGGTCCACCCTAATTATCTTAACTAATAATATCTTCAGTGACCCTCTTTCCAAATAAGGCCACATTCACAGGACCAGGGGTTAGAACTGGAACCTGTCATTTTTGGGAACACGATTCCACTCAGAACAAGGGGCTAGGAAAGAGACTCATTGTAATTCCAGCAGCCCTATTTGAGTGCCCACTCTGCACCGGGGTCTTTACCAAGACTTGGACCAGGGTCCTTACACAGACAGACCAAACATAAACAAAATCTGCATAAATTACAGACCAAATCTAAACCACAGTGTAGAAGGTTTGGAGAGACTGCAAAGAGGCGCTTTGCAAATCTGCCTGCTGAAATCAAAGCAAGCTTCCCAGCAGAGGTAGCCCTTGAACCAGAGCTTGGAAGATGAGTGAGGCATCATAAGAGAGGCAAGAGGGGCCAAGGGTACCCAGGCAGCAGCTGGTGAGCAAAGGCACAGAGGTGTAAAGATCACAGCTGTTCACATAAACCAAGCAGCTTGGAGGTGCTAGGTTCTGTTTCCCAAAGTGCATGCCAAGGAACACCAGTCTTATGGGGGAATTAATAAGAGAATAACCAAAAGTTTCCCCTGGTCAGACAAATCTGGGAATGTGAAAAGCTGGGCACCCCAGTGGACCAGGGCTCAAGCTCTGTAGTTACAAACATCTGATGTCAAATCCTAGCTCCACCCTTTAACTGCTATGTGAATTTGTACCCATTTAAGCATCAGTTTCTTTGTTAAATGAAGATTATGATTATATCCAATTTAAGGGTTTCTATTTTGAGGATTAAATTAGAAAATTCTTGTAAAGAGCCTACTATCAAGGTGCCTGGCAGATGAAAATGATAGTGATTCTTGTTAGCTGCTTAATGGTGGTTTCTTTATCACAGGACTTCTTTTAGCTTTTAGTTTGTTGATTGCCCTGTGACTTTGCTTGAGTGGGTCCTTAGATTCTGATGTTTCCCAAACTCATTTGACTGTGAAACAAATTTTTCCCCAAGGAGTATCAAACAAATCATGGAATGCCTGCTGCAAAATGGTGAGATTGAGTTGGTCAGGTTGAGTTGAGGCCAAATAGCTTTCAAACACAAAAAGTTTCCCAAGATTTAATAGGAATTTCCCAATTTCCACTGGCAACTTCACGAATTGTCTTCCATAGCCCAAAGAAACAGAAGCCCAACAACTGGGATTCTCATATCGGAGAAAACTGACTTTTTTTTTTTCTTTGTCAACTTTTAGAAGAAAGAGAATTCTTATCAGTAATTTCACCCTTGAAAAGCCAGGCTTTGATTAAGGTTTGAGGGACTAATGTGTACCAGACAAGGTAAAGGATATAAGCTAAATAAAACATGATCCTACCTTCAAAGAGTTTGTAATCTAAAGGGGAAAACAAAACATGCATTCCAACAACTAAAATGCAAACTTAGCTTTTACAAGGCAGAATATGAGAGAGGCTCAAAGTGGGTGGTAATTCAGGAGAACACAGGCACTGTACTAATCAGAGTTCTAGCTCACGGTCATTGCCATTTACCAGGTGCAAGGAACTGTGCTAAGTATTTTACAATATGATTAACCCATTTGTACCTAACAACAAAAGGACAAGGTGGATGTTGATTTACCCATTTCACAGGTGAGAACACTGAGTCTCAGAGAAATTCAGTAACCTGCCTGGACCTTTAGAGGAAGTAAGTGGCAGAGGAAGGACTTGAACTCAGATGCATGGGCGGCTCCCAATCCTTCACCCAGGGAACAATCCACAGAAAAGATAAGGTGCATTCTGTCCGTGAAGGGTGAATACAGATGGGTGGGCTTGGCATTGCAGGCAGTGAGAAAAATATTAGAAAAGCATGGAAGAAAACAGTGTGGGCAGCTGTGGTGAAGCCACTCCAGCAAAACTCAGTGCCTGCGTACAAAGCAGGGGGAGATGAGCTCAAAACACGTGGTTGGAATCAGATCACAGAAAGCCTTGAATACCAAACCACAAAGTTTGGATATTTGTTTTAATGGAGTAATCATTAAAAGTTAGTAAACAAGAAAATAACATGACAAGAACAATGATTCAGGAGGATTCATCAGTGATCAGGAGGGTCAGAGATTAAACCTTCAGTTAGGAAGCTAAATTTGGCCAGGCGAGAGAGAACTGTTGCTCACAGCTGCTTCCCACAGCAGAGAAGGGGTGGAGGTACCCATGTGGCCCAGTCTCCTAAACCTGCCATACTGAAGTCTTGGCCAGCCCTGCGGTTTCACCAAATACACCTTCACCCCTGTGAAATGGGAGGGAGTAGAGAATGGGAAGGGCAAGGAGACGCTTCTTGGCTTTGGAGGGCCCTCCCAGCTCTCAAATTCCATGAAGATAAAAATGTAAGTATTTTTATGGAAATCATTTACTATACTGGTCCCTTTTGGGTCACCAGGACCCAGACTTCTCCTTTATATCAAGCAGGTTTATTTTTCAAAGAATTTCAGGGTCTACGAAACTTTCGTGGGTTTACGGATACAGCAATTACATAATGGTGATAGTGGCATGCAGCAGCTGGGATGGGTGGATTTTAATACATCCCTTCAGCAGAAACGTCTGTCCATCCTCCTGGCTATCTGCCTCTTGCGACTGGGAATTCTCACTGCAGTGCATTTCACGTCAGGATTTTATGCTGCTTTCAGTGATGTTTATTCGGTATGTGTCTTACAATATCCTCCAGCCCTCCAAATAGGTGGTAAGCTTCTAGAGGGCAGAGACTAATTCATCTTTAGACTCGCCAATGTTTTACAACTACAGCAAGTCTGAATTTTATTCTACAAACATGGTCTGCAAGAAATATCAGGTTGCTTTCTTTTCCTTAACTCAACTTGACTCTGACACCAGAATCCATGCTAGCAGGAACTTCAATTTCAGAAATTTTGGGGGCTCCTACCCTACCACCTCTAATAGCTAGGTCAGGTGAAAAACCTAGAAGTTCTTCCTTCACGTCAATTATGCCCACTTTCACAAATGCCAGTTCCTTTGATGTCCGTGATGTGGATTGCAAACCCTGCCTGGGGACTGCAAACCATTGTCACGTCCAGGAACCTGGCGCTAGACTGTACCAAACAGCCTTCCCCTCCTAGGAGTGGCTACACCTACCTCCAGTCCTTATGAAACCTGGAGAAATTTCTCCCATTTCACCCCATTCCCTACCCTGGCATATGCTCTTGGGCTTGGACTTACAGAAAAGAAAGGAAAAAGTTGTTTTCGAGAAAAATCAAGGATTTCTGCAAACTCTTTGAAATGAGGAAATACATTCTGCAAATAAGGTGACATTCATGGAATGACAGGAGGGAGAGCAACATATAAATTAATATTTCAGTAAATTATTCCATCACACATCCAATCAGTAACCAATTGTTGGTGAAATGCACATCCCAGGAAATGATGAAATGGCTTCTCCAAAGTTACTCAGTTTGCTACCAAAGGAGATATGCATTATGATCAGATCAATAATGCATCTTTGTTAAGTGTCTACTCTGTGCCAATACTTTACATATATTTTTTCCATGTCCCCCATTTTTAGATAAGGTGAGATGAGTAGCTTACGTAAATCCTGCACATACCAAGAGATAAAGCAGTTATATAAACTCAAATTGTGTCACAGGACCCATTTCCTTTCCACACTGACTCACAGAATAGATTCCTTATTTTCTGTTTTGCAGCTTGGAGCTCTGCTCTTAACTAATACTTCAGTAACCACTTGCAATTAAAATTTATTTTAAATGGAGATTTTTTTTTCCTACATCAACATAGTGTGACTCTGTTTGACATAATAATAGTCCCACAGGCATGCAGAATGCTTTGTTACCTCACCTCATCTCTCATCTGTGAGGCAACAAAGAGGCAGATTTTATCCTTTATGAGAGGTGAGAGCAAATCGAAGTGACTTGTCCAAGACAACATAGGTAGAAGAGAGCTCAGATTCCAACAGACATTTGTCCGTCTTCTGCCTCCAAGTTAAGGGGAGAGAATCAGTCCTAGTTAATGAAAGCCTAATTATAGAACTGTATTCAATGTCCGACAATTCAGTGCCTTCATGTACTATCAATAACATAAAGCAATGGTTAATGCAGTTTCCTTAAAATGCATCCCACCAGATGTACTCTGACAATATTTAAGAGCTGCTACATTAATTGTTGGGCTTGCCAATTGTTAACATCTCCCAATTTATTCTCCTAAATTGATATGTGATTTTTAAAGTTTCTTCCTTGTACCATTAATTTATCAACAAAAGACATTTTTATATAGTAATTTTTTCAACCCCATTTCTCTCTAAAGTCTAATTCAAAATCAAATGGAAACTCAATTGAGAGATTCTTTGATAGTATCGGAATTACTGACCCATTTTATCATGGTGCCCATATCAATTTCCAAGATCATTAGCATCTTCTCTTTTTCTTAATAAAGACCACAGTCATTGGCATGACCTTAGGAGCCTCTGACTCCCAATATACCACACCACCACTGGTATTTCCTACCACGCTCCGCCATATTCTTATACCTACACTCAGTGAACTCTTCAGTCTCCTGGGCATCTCTCCTCTCTATGTAGCATAGATCTAATGAAGCCGAGCCCCTTCCCTTGTCTTTGAATGAATTACATTGAACCATGCAAAATTGCTGACATTCAGCCATCTTTTTTTATCTTAAAAAAAAAAAAAAGGCAATTTGGTACAGTTCAATACAACATAATCTGGAGATTAAAAGAGAACTCCCATTTCTAGGGGACAATTCAAGTGTTATACTCTTAAATATCAATGAAATGGGTTGATTGTCCTCCAGTTTGTCCCTGAGGCTGAGATGGAATGGTATCCAGATAGACTTTTAGAATTTATCCATGCTACAGGTCTCACTGTCAGCTTCAATGATGATAGTTGCAAAAAGGTCATACTTAAGACAGCCCCTTCCATTAAAACACAATTGGTCACCAGGAAATTCTTTATTATGCCAAAATCTGTTGCTTTTAAAAGTCTTTCGATTGGTCCTTGTTACGCTTTTAAAAGTTGCCAGGAACAGTGCATCCCTTTCCCCTGGGCAGTTTAAATACTTGAAGGCTGCCATCAGTTATTTGCCTGGGAATTGGGTCTCCTGGGTCTCCTTCCACTTGCAGGGAGAACATTCCCCTGGACACCTGGGGTTCATCTGTGAAATCCATTTCCCTCTTGAAACAGACATCTGAGCACCACATTCCAGATAAATTTCACATTTCATGCCAACTCTATATCAACCTTCCAGGATTGTATAGTGACTGGCTGGGGTCCTGGATCAAGAAATATTAGTTGGAGGACAGCTGGAGAATAATATAGGGAATTCATAACAGTGATTTTGGCTATAGATGAGGATTGTGGTTAAAAATAGAAATACAAGAATGTTCTTCTACCACAAGGTGTTAAGAATATGGTGATACTTGGGAGAAAATATAACTAATGTAACTTATAGATTATAGTTAACAATAATTAAAAAAAGAAGGAAAGACTCTGAACCCAACCTGGAGTTAGCAGGAAAAGGGTAGAATTCAGTTACTGATATCTAAGGGACAATCAGATTTTTGCCAGGCTATTGTCTGACAGTCCAAAGTAGAAAGAAACAATTACTTCTGATTTAAATACTCTATATTCCTTAATGCTAAATTTGCATAAGCTTTGCTCGTAAGCCCATCTCATAAAAAGGTAACTCAGATGCTCATTATTTTTTTATCCTTAGTTGCAGCCAAGTCAATTCTTACCCACGCTATGCCTCTGCTTTTCTTCAGAGTTAACTAAAAGAATGAAGAATCTGGAGTTATGATCTTTCTGAGGGCCGGTTTCCGCCCTAACTCTTCCTGGCTGTTTGATTATGGGCATGTTATTCGAATTCTCTGAGGCTTTTCATCATTGAAAATGTGAAAAATAGATACCTTCTCTACTGGACTCGTTTGAAGTACTAAATGAGATAATATGTAAGAAAAAGTATGTGAATGAGAAGGCAAACTACAAATGCCAGTTGTTATAAGCCTGTTACTGTTGGCCGGCTAATCTCTTTCTCGGCTTCTTTGTTTTGGGGAAATTGTTCTGTCTAGACAAACTGACACCTACTGGAGAATTAAAAACAAAAGTATGAGCAGGAGGAATGAACACACACTAGCTCTTCAGTGAATGGACACACATGTGAGGGTAAACACACGTCAAGGGGGAGAATGTCAGCTGAGATGAGAGTGTTTCCTAGAAGCTGTCAAAGCAGAGTGACAAGCGAAATCCAGGCTGGCTCTCCCTGGCTTGCTTTGATTTTTCAAGACCTGGAATATTTAGTCTGAGATGATTTGCGCTTGCCATTTGCTCATACCATTGGGCATTGCTGCTCCCTCTGCTTTGGCCTGCAAAAGAAAATATACCCATTTCCCAGGGATCGTTGTCAGCAAAACATTAGCATAGCTCTAGGCAATCCATTAAACCAGAGGCCACAACTCTGCCTATAGGGACCAAGCAGGCTATGTACCTGAGTGAATAAGGACTTGGCTGAGACCTAGAACTGCCCACTCCCCCTGCTGGCAGCCACCACCCCCCACAACTGAGGACAGCCATGGGGAAATATGGCCTGATTTTGTTAGACCTTCAGGTTTGTTTTTTTTTTTTTCAAGAAAATCCATATATCCTGACATTTATGTGAAAAGTTCCTATTTCTAAAAAATTCAGCACCTGGCAGGTACAGGTGCTAAGCCCTCATCTAACCCTCCCAACAGCCCTATGAGGTTGATACTATTTTTAATCCTAGTTTACCCAAAGCCTCACCATCAGTCAGAAGTGACATATACATCCATTAATATGTAATTCCCTGGCCAACAGAACTGGTATTCTTATATCTCTTAGGACTAGAAGAGGATATTATGAATATGTGTTGCTGTCCAGTCCCTCAGGTGGGCAGGTTGGGGTGAACCATGATTCTCCTGGCCTCTCTGGGTAACTTTAAATCTCTGTACCCTTTCTGAAAGAATGCAAAGGACTATGGAATTTGGCCTCTCCCACCTTTTCCTCCTTTTCCAATCCTTCCCTTCCTCCTCTTCCCACCAGCCCATTTTCTATGGCCATTTCTTCTTTCCACCCCATTCTTTGTGGGGTGCATTTCCTTCTTTCTACACAGTCTCCCTTTTCTCACTTTCCATAACCCCCTCCTTTTCACCCATCCTTCTAGTTCTCTCTCCCTCTGCTGTTTCTACCCGTCTCTTTCATTCCAATCATCACCTTCTCCTGAGTCCTTTCCTCTCTCTTCCTTTTCTTCTTGCCCTCTTCTCCACGCCACCACCTCAAGTCTAATTTCTTTCTTGGTTTGTTTGCATTTATGCTTTATAGCCTGCGGTATATATGCTCCCAGATCATTAAAATGCCCTGCACAGTGCCTGGTGCATAATAGAAACTTTGTTACTGTCAGCCTGCTCCTTCTACACAATTTGAAAGAAATTTGCAAAGTCAAGCAGTTTAAATGGAAATAGAAAACCATGAGAAGGCGGAGGAAGAAAATATGTCAACCACAAGGGCCAGTCTGGTTACTGTGATTGAGCGTGAAATTTTGCTTCCTGGCGGCCAACCCCAGAATCTGTTCAGACTTAAAGTGACCCCTGTATTCTCTGGTGTGCTCTGGGTGAAGGGCCAGAGGAGAAGAAATGAATTCCCTTTCTTTTGCCCTGACCCACGCCCTGCTTTAGAACAATTGTTTCCCCTCATATCTCAGCTTTCTTTTCGGCAATCCCTTGATGTCTCGCTGGACAGCCAGTGCTGTACTGTGTTAAATCTCATTCTAACCCTATTTAGATGTTGTTTTGTGTAGTAAAGAAGGCAAGTCTTATAATGAAGGGATTTATAATTAGAATTGTTGCTAGGGAGTTGCGAGGGGAAATCCTCAGTTCTTGGTTAACCAGAAAGCTTACTGAATATAGATTGAAGCTACAGCTGGATGGCAGTGGGAGGAGAATATTAGATAGGAAAGAAAGATGATTGGAAAGGAAGGAAGGAAGGGAGGGACAGAGAGGGAAGTTTTTCTGAACCTTCTTCTGTATTTTCCTAAATTCCTTTCTCTCTACAGTGATGATCTTCCCTCTGAGTCCTGCAGATGAATCCATATCTCCATTTCCAGCCACTCTCCTTAAAATCTAGTCTTTTATATCCAACACTATCACTGTACCTATAGAAATCTATGCACACATATCTATTTCATTGTTGACCAAGCCATCCTCCAAACACAAAGCAGTAACTTGTAGCGTCCTCAGACTGTCCATGTTACATTTGGCTCTGGACACCACATGTTAATACTGCCATTGTGACTGGACTAGGGAAGGCTCGGGTGACTAAGAAGGTGAAAGATTTAAAAAAACAAACAAACAAAAAGCCTGAGAAGAACAAGTGCAGGACCTCGGTGTGGCGACCCTGGAGAAGGGAAAATTAACAGATTTCAAGACTGATTTTAGATATTTGAATATCTCCTTCAAGTCAGACTTCTAAAATAATTCCCCAAGACTTGGTGTCAATTACTCAGGATTCTAATCCAGACAGGCAGCAAAGTGTAGGTTGGCTTTGAAGTCAGAATAAACCTGAGTTCAAATCCAGCTCTGTCTTTGTCTAAGCTTGTGCGCTTGGGCAATGAACATTCCTATTCCTTGCCTCAATTTCCTTGCTGAAAAAAAATGATAATAGTAGTTCCATCTCATTAAGGTTATTATGAAAAACACCTGAGATAATATAGCACTCAAGTGATTGTAAATAATACTAATATTCCACTTTTTTCTATGGGAATGCAACAGAAGAGAAAGCTTCAAATAAGCAGGATTATTGTATTGTTTGGATCACAAAGCATAAGGTTTTCTTTTCTTTCTTCTTCCTTTCTTTCCTTAGTTCCTTCTTTTGTTCATTTGTTCCTCTCCCTTTCTCTCTCTGCCTGCCTTCCTTCCCTTCTTCCTTCCCTCCTTTCTTCCTTTTCTGTTCCCCCATAACCATCCAACTACAGCTTGAACCTGCATTCAGTAAACTTTTTAATTAACCAAGAATTACAGATTCCCTTTAGCAACGCATTAGCAACAATTCCAAATTGCCTTCATTATAAGAGGTACCCCCTTTACTACACAAAACAACATCCTAAACAGGATTTAAATGAGATTCTGAAAGAGATTCAAAAGTGTTTGGGAAGGAGAAGAAAGGGAACTTTGCAATAGTATATGAAGAAAGGAGAGGGGACGCTTTAGCAGTGATTCTCCACCTTGGCTGCACCGTAATGATCAACAAAGGAGCTTCCAAAAAATCCCAAAGACCAGGCTGCACCCAAGACTAATTACATCCGAATCCCTGCCAGTGGGACCAGATGGGAATATTCACTAAAGCTCCCCCAGCAGATTCCCATGTGCAGCCAAGGCGGAGAACCGCTGTTTTAGGGGACGGCTGATCAACGGGGTGGAAAGCTGCAGAGGCAACGAGATTGCACGCTGTAAGCGCAACGTGAAGACGTGGATAACTTTCTGGACTAGAGAAGCATTTCCACAGAGCTGTGGAAATAGAAATCACGCTGTGAAATGAAGATGTGTGTGGCTAGGAAGAGTCCACACTGAGTGTGGCTTAACTCTTCAGCAAACATGGTGGCACCTGGAAGGGAAGAGAGGAGAGAACAGCTTGAGAAGTGAGCCAAAGCAGTATAATTTCTTTTATTCCATTTTTTTGTTTCTGAAAACAAGTTTTATTTAAAGAAGAGTTGAAATACAACACATAACATTTAAAGTGAAGGGGGGCAGGGACCCAAAACCAGTTTTGTTACTTCACATGGCAGTGGGTAGCTATTGCTAATAAAATTTAAGCTCTACAGCTCGCTACACGACCAATACATCAGTTTGAAATGTGCCCCCTTGTCAAAAGTTTAACTCTGACAGAAGGCTGGCCTCACATACTGGTGGCTCTTCGTATGGACAACCTTAGCTAGGAGATTATGTCTGGTCAAAAAGACAAAGACCTCAGTGACATCACCTCACTAGAGGGAAGGTGGCCTCTAAGCTCTGCTCACCTGGTCAGCCTGGAGACACCAGCGGCTCTTTCTTTTGCTACCAAAAGGCTCCCTTTTCAAGGTACCGCTGCTGTGGCTGCCTCACCCCATCTTTTCTCAGCTCCACCAGGGCTGGTCAGGTGGTAATATTCTCTCAGGGCAGGGAACTCTGCAGAGGGAGGGCCAAGGAACTTCCGGCCAAACCCCGGGGCCTGTGGCTGAAACATCACGTTATATTGCTTTGTTTCAGGTGGACACTGCCAGGTGCCCACTGCTTGACCTCTGCTTAAATGAGGGACTTCAAGACTGCACAGCATGTCTCTTCTCAGTTTATTGCGTGAAGGAGTTACACTCATCCAAGTTAAAAGCGGACCCCAAATGGTTACATTATACAAGCTGGGAGGTTTTGAAACTTGTGATAAGGGACAGAAGGGAAATTTCCAACTCATTGCAAGGAAGACCTCACTTAAGCTTCAGTGAGCAGCAAGCACTTAAAACCCATGAGCCTTCAGCTGGTCGTCCTTAGCCAGTCCAGCCTCTACAAGGAGCTGGCAAATGTTCTTGCATTGGTCACCTTGTAGCTGAATCATTTCTCCATATCCTGGATGCTCTGGTGCGATGCCATTGCAAGCAAATTTCTTCTTAAATGCCTTCAATAGTTTCTTGTTATTGAAATCATCAGCAATCCCTTGGACAGTCGTAAGGGTCTCCTGACATTTCTCTGTTGAATTCTTTCATGGATAAAATCCTCTCTCCTAGTAGAAAGCAGGTCATCACCCTTACTTGCTTCAGCAAAGGGGTCAAAAGAATGGAGGCTCTGGATAGCGGACCTACGATTTGTTTCTTTTTTGGGAGGGGGTACGTCCGGAAGTGAGGGAGCTTGAAGGGAAGGTTGCTGAGTGGCTGGGGCCTGTTAGAATATAGTTTACTTTTAGAATATGGGACACAAGCATCTTTGAACCAAAGACAAATCTAACTCATCTTGTAAGTTTGCCATTTAAATAGTTGCAAACAATGACAACTGTTTACATTCATCCAGTGGATTTCCTCTTGATGACTTTGGATCCATCAGGGGATCTTGACCAAACGTTCCCTCTGCTTTAGGTTTCACTACTCATTTTATTTTCACTGCCATTTATCGAGTTTCCTGCTTGTGTGTCAAATAAGTCATTGGATGACCTGCCTTAGCCCTCACACAGACCTGTAAAACGGTTGCGACCCCCACCCCCACCCCCTGTTTTAGAGATGAGGACGTTTTACAGGTTAAGAAATGAGCTTCAGAGAGATCCCATAGTTTGCCCAGGGTCACTCAGTGGCAAAACCAGCATCCAACCCTGGATCTGTATAATCCCCAATCCCATGCTCTTTTTCACACTTCCCCTGCTTCCAGGTAAAGCATGAATTAAATCCCTGAAAGCTGCAAAATCACAAAACACATGCCCTGAATGTAATCGCCTCCTGGCCTCCAGTGATGGACAGAATGAATGAAAAAGTGCAACTAAATCAGAGGCTGCAGCTTCTACCTCAGGTGGCAGAGGGGCTTGAGCAAGACACAAAGTATTTCAGAAAGGGATGGCTTAGAGTCATTGTCATGGTTGACACTGATGCCCAGGAAAGTAGTAGAGGAAAAGCCAGAATCCGATTGCCCGTAACTGACACGAATCTAAAAATGCAGCATTTTTAGCTGCAAGCGGTTGGGGTTGGGCAGGATCAACCACTCTCAACACTTGTCCCTCTCCACCATCTGCTTGCTCCTCTCTCCTTCCCTGGATGCCTGGTCCTTGCTGACTCCTGCTTGCCAAATCATCTAACACGTGCCAGCTCATTTGGCCATCTTCTCTTGCTGCAACCAAATCTCCACCTTCCTTGATTACTCCCGAAAACTAATTAGTGTCTGTTTGCAAGCAATATTTTTCTCCTAGTATATCCAGATTTATTTATGGCTCAGAGGCCTGCTTTAATTTTATTAGCTTAGAGGAGAATGGAATCTAATAAATAAATAATATCAGTTTCAAATTGCTGCATAATCTATGTCAAAGAGATGATTTCCATTTGGTCTGAAGTCTGTGGCTATTAGTATTAGTTATTAGTTATTACTTGCACTGTGATGGGGGAGTGAGCAAAATATTGCCCTCCCCTCAAATGAAAAGGCCTCAATCCTGGGAATTGCTGATGCAATGTCCACACAAAAAAGCCAGTGGCATGTCATGTTGCCTTTAAAAAAATTATTATACTTTAAAAGAGACTGGCCAGAAAGGTCATCCCAGGACAAGTTTCAGATTCTTTGAGAATAAAGTTGGGTAAGACCAAAACAGAGACTGTTTAGTTTGGACAGACTAATTGCCAAAATGCCCATAAAAGGGCAGATCAGCTGAGCATTTTCCTCTGGGCTCCTATTTTCTTCAAAAATTAGTCTAACAGAAATTTGAGAAAAGCCATGCAATATAATTCATAAAATACAAACACCTCAAATAGAGCTTATGTCTCTGACCAATTTGGTCCAGGGAGTTTGTGATGACAAACAAGGTTGTTGCTTATAATATCCCTGATTTATCACAAAAGCCATTGGGAGAAAGGTAGGGTGGGGCATTTGCCCAGTGCCCACTGTGTGCCTGGCCCTGTGTCCTAGGTCCTAACTAAACCTTATGTCATTCGAGCCTCTCAATTCACCAATAAGTTTGTATTATTTCCATTTAACCATGAAAGAAACAGAAGCTGGGGAAAATGAAAGACCTGGAAATCATGGCAAGTATATGGGCAAGAAAGGTCTTGGGAAAGGAGACTGAAACTAATATGTGGCCACTGAGTGCTTGAATTGATGAAGAAACGAATCTTGGTCACCAGCTAAGAAATTTCTTATGCAGTGTATCTGTAGGCCCTGAATCCATTCCAGCACCTGGAAACTGGAAGTTGATGCTTCATGTGAGACTAAAGTTCCAGTCAAGGTACATACAACATTCATGGATCTCTGGGAAAAACCATCACCATCTCCTCCTCATCTCCTCTAAGCACTTTCTCTGAGCCTCCTCGGTGTAGGTGCCAGGTCTCAAGTGAGCAGAGTAGAAACCAAATGCCACAAGAACCAGGGGAGGCTTGTAATATCGTTAGGGGTGGATAGGGGGCAGCTGCTTTTGTGGAAGGCTGGTTATGTGCACTAACTCCTCACTGAAACCCACTTTCCAGGTAGGGTAAAGTTAGGCTCAGAGGTCTCAAATCTCAGAGGAGGAAGTTTGAAGAAATGCAAGGACCCACATATCCAGTCAAGAACAGGGAAGGAAAGACCTGCACATTGATTCCTCCTTGAAGGCCAAGAAGACACATTTGGTCAAAGAAGACTATTCTAGAAGGAGAATAGTAAGATAAAAGTTGGATAAGGATTAGATAAGAGTTCAAACTGTGAAGGTCTCAAAATTCCAGAAGTAACTTTGACTTTATTCTGAAGAGAGTGGGAAGTCATCAAAGATTTTTGAATGAGGGAGAGATCTGTGGGAAGCAGAGTTCTAGAAAGATTAAGCGGGCTGTGATGGTTTGAAGCTGTATGTACCCCCCAAAAAAACATATTCTTAAATCTAATCCATTCCTGCAGATGTAAACCCATTGTAAGTAGGACCTTTTGATGAGGCTACTTCAGTTAAGGTATGACCCACCTCATTCTGGACAGGTCTTAATCCTATTACTAGAGTCCTTTATAAATGGAAGAGAGAGAGAGAGAGAGAGAGAGAGAGAGAGAGAGAGAGAGAAAACGCCTCTGAACCAAGAAGCTGAAATCAACGGAACCCAGAAGAGAAGGGAGAGACCAGCAGACTCAGCCAGGTGCCTTGCAATGTGATAGAGGAGCCAAGGATCTCTGGCAGCCGAGCTTCAGAGAGAAAGCATTGCTTTGATGATGCCTTGATTTGGAAATTTTCATGGCCTCAAAACCATAAGTTTGTAAGCTGATCAATTCCCATTGTTCAAGTGGAAACATTTCTTGGTATCTGCTTTAAGCAGCCTAGGAAACTAAAGCCCAAGTCATGGTATGTGAGGTGGGACTGGAAATGGGAACACCAGATGGGGGAATTTCCTCAGAAGAATTCCATGACCTCTGCAGGCCCTGGCTGTTCTGAGACTCTGTGTCATTTGATCCTTACTGCATTATGCTTGGGCACCTGAAAGCTGTTCAGATGAAGCAGTCTTCCTAGGCTGCTGAAACTCGGCCTGATGTAGCTTCACATTGAATGTACCAATCCTGTGGCCTTTTATGGGAAATGTCATCCTGGCAGTGAGCAAATTCCAGAAACTATTCCAGGGGAGAACACATGCTAAAAGAGAGGAGTCTGCACGTTACACACGAGTTGACCTCAGGAAGCAGGGAGCTAGTGGTGAGGGGGAGAACCACAGTGGGAAAACAATGTGCTTACCTCTCAATTTTCTTCCACTTCTGTAGGACATAAATTTAAACTACGGGCCCCCAAACAGAAATCTGAGAATGTGAAGGACTCACTTGCAATCGGTCAACACTTAAGCTTTTCCAGAGACGTCTGAGCCCTGTGCCTGCTCACAGATGCAGGCCCTGTCTCCCTGGATTGCTTTAATCAGTGCAATCTCCAGGAATCAATACACTGGGAAAACCCTTGCCCAGCACTTGCTTTTTGAGGGGAACGTGCTCATGCTTTTTACAAGAGGTAAAAAATCAATAAGGCAGTGTCAGGGGAAGTGCCAGAGAACTGGGTTTGAATCTGAATTCTGTTACTAGCCGTGTGACCTTGGGCAAGCTCACTCAGCTACCGAACACTAATAAAAACAGGAGGCATCTTCCACTGAGTAAGGAGAAGACACAGTTTGACCAGGAGTCATAGGTCAGTGCCTACAGGGCCAGGCAGGAGATGCTAGTGAATGAAGCGGCTGAGAGACCAGAGCTCCTAAGCCCTGTCCTACGAGGGCACCAGCTACCCAACCCCACCTCCCCATTTGCTGCCACAAGAGAAGCCAGAAATAGGCAGTTTTAGGTGAAATCTCCCAAGTTTTCAATAACAGCAAGTAATTTAGATTGTGTTTAAACCCTAAACAAAGCAGCGGACCTAATGCGCCTGCCAGTTTGCAAGCAAGAACTGGCAGTTTGCGAATTGTCCTAAATATTGAGATGTGGCAAAGTAAAGCCATCAGACTCACCTGGGTTCAAATCCCCCATTTTTCCACCTACTAGTTGGGTATCCTTGAGTGAGTTCCATGCCTTCTCTAAAGTTTACTTTCCTAAGAGAAGAAAAGTGGATAATAAGGACAACCCACAGAGCCCTAGTGGAGATTAACTGAGATCAAAAGTGCAGGGGCCATTTTGGGTAATCTAAGCACCTCTTAATATATATATATAAACAACATTTTTGTAAGCAAATACACATATATGCATATATATTTATATATCATTTTGCAAATGTTTGTATGTATTGTGAGAATTTTGATTTTTACCCATAATAAAAAATTAAAAAAAATAAAAAATAAAAATAAATAAATAAAAAATAAAAAATAAAAAAAAGTGCAGGGGCACAGAGCGGCTCAGTGGCTGAGCTCCTGCTTCCTGTGTTTGAGGTCCTGGGTTCAATTCCCCAACTCCACCACCTAAAAAAAAAAAAAAAAAATGCAGGGCCTGACCAATCAGAATGAAACTGCAGCAGTCACCAGAAGCCCCCTGCTGGGCCAGACATTAACTCTTCAGCTGCTGGCTGCAGGGAGCTCTTCTGGGCTTCTGGGAAGAGCTGCAGTGTGGGTGGGAGGCTGACACAACAGCTTTTACTGAAGCCCTGAGCCCAGCTCCCAGGCCCCAGTAATGTTCAATAAATGGAAACAGTTATTTTTAAGGCTCAATTAGGGCATAGTTTCCTACACCCTCTCCTCACCATCCAGAATGGGTTTTCTGCCACTTGGGACTGTGCTCTGTGTTAAGGGGGATAAAATACCCAGAAGGACTCGTCCCACTATTAGGAGACATGTGACATTTTTAAATGTCATCACTGGACAAGGTAATGTGTAAGTGCCTCCTCCTAAGCGGTGCAGAGGAGAGGAAGAGGACCAGGAATTGCGGGACTGGAGGAGGGTGTGGTGGCCCCTGGCATCCAGGCCGGGCCGGAGAGGGCAGGTGCCTCTGACCCAGCAGCGCAGTAAGTAGCATAGGGGCCCGGGCTCACCAGGAGCCCACACGTGGGCCTTAATGCTCTTTGGTCACCACCTTGAAATTCCCAATCATTTATCTTTGAATTTATGTTTTGTAAGTGAAGTTTGAAGGGACCACGGAGCCTGCGCTGGGGCCCCCGAGACATGACTCCCCTGTGATCCCGCCTCCCACTGCCTCCTTGACTGCCGACCCCAGTGGGCACGGAACGCCTGGAGGGTCAGGGTCAGGTGCTCGCCCTCCACCTGCCGTGTCGCAGGGTGGGGCCCAGTGCCTGTAACTGCGTTCACTGGCCAAATGAGGGGGCAAAGGAAGTGTTAGTGGGAGAAACAGAATTGTGGACTCACAAACATCTAGAATTTAGAGGCTGTCAATCAAACCTCCCCACACCAGGGGGCGCTCTCTGGGAAAGCCCTGCTGGGACACACGGCACCACCTTGAAAGCTCCTGGTGAGTAGCCCCTGCCCAGTGTGGTCAAAGGACAGGCTGGTTTCCAGTTCCAGGGATGGACGGTTGCTTTCTCTTCTGAAAAATGGCTCCTTACCCAGATACTCATCTTCATGGCACTTGGTAGCACTAATTCTTTCTCCTGGCCTCCCCAGACTCAGTAAGGAAGTAAAGGGGAGACTCCAACCAGAGAGGGGTGACAGGCCACAGCCCCTCACCCCCTCCAAACAGGCTTAGGCACGGACGACCCGGAGTCGTCTGCTCAGCCTAGGGGCCCTCACAGGCCTTTGGGAGAAAGGCCTTGAAGGGCCCCCGCTTGAATAAACAGTGAACAGTCCTCTGATTGTCCAGGGCTTTGGGATAGGGAAGGGTGACCAGGGGTTAACAGTTGGCTTCTTCGGGTAAAAATAATCCATCAACCTCCTTAAAACACATATCTGAAAGTCAGTCACACACACTTAAATATCACACACAACAGTTGCACTTACACTTGGCCTGGCTGTGTTCCAATCAAGTCGTATCAGCTAGTTTTATATTTAAAACCTACAAGTATTAACTAGCCTAGAGGACACCCTGGTGTAAAAGGGGAAACAATGTCCCATTGTCAAGTTGGTGTTTTTCCTTAAAGCAATATAGACTCCAAATGGGATTATCCCTGAGACATCTTTCCAAGACAATAAATAATCCATCTGCATATTGTAGAGTTCAGTTGATAGAAATGTTCTTCATATTGAGGCAGACTTTCCCTTTCTGTAACTTCTACAAATTGATCCTAGTTCTGTCCTTAGGAACAAGATCAACCCTTCATCCACATGGTGGTCTTTCCAATACTTGGAGACTCCACTTGTTCCCCCTTCCAAGATGGCCAGCATCCAGTCTCTCACCTGTTCCTCTCGGCTTCCACAGCTCCACCATCTTTGTCACCTTCCTGGGATATTCTTTGTCAGAAATTAACTGCCCTTCCCTACTTTGACTCTAGAACGAAACGATCACCCTCAAATCCTGCTGGTAAGAGAGCTAATTTACACAAAATTTCTGGGGAAAAATTTGGCAATATATACCAAACTCATTAAAATAAGCACATCCTTCTATGTCTTAGAATTTATCCTAAGGAAATAATCATGGGTCTGTGCAAAAAATTAGTTACAAGGATGTTCATTACAGGGTTCTTTATTATTCCAACATATGGAAACAATTTTAACATTCAATAATAGAACAACATTAAATAAATTATGGTGCATCCACATTGCCATTAAATACTAAGCAACCGCTAAAATGATGATTTAAGCACATCTATATAGACTTATATGAGCATTCTTAGAATCATAATGGAAAAGCAGATTATGAAAGAGTGGGTACAATCTGGTTACATTTTTATTAAACATCCGTCTACTACATATATGAACTTTCCCATGAGGTTAACAGTAGCTCTCTAATGTTGATGCGATTCAAAGTGTTTCTTTTTTCATCTATTTTCTACAATGGGCGATTCCATTTGTGATAAGGAAAAACATCTGTTTAAACGTTAAAAGGATTAAGATTAGAACAAGCCTTCCTAGTTGCCTAGTGCTTTCAGAAAAAGGTCCAAACACCCAGGCTTGGGACACAAAACCTTTAGGATCTTAACTCTTCCGTTTCTTCTCCCAACAGTCCTCACAAGCACCTTCCATTTCAGCCAGAACCAGCCACCTAAAATTCCCCAAATTTATATCCTTGTTTTCCACCTTACAGCTTCTGCTTGAAACATACTCTAGGTTTAGAAAATGGCTTGGAGAACTTGCTCCAAAGTACACAGCTAATAAAATGGTAAAGCCAGCCCAGACTGTCCGTCTACAAAGCCCATGTTGACTTCCCAGCATCGTAATAAAAACCTGAGAGGGTCAAGGTGACATTTTTCTAATTCTCTCTATGCTGTATATAATCTCAGCATAGGAAAGTTAATCATGTCAACTGTTTACAACATTATCTAGGGGGTGAGAAAAACCTGAAATCTGGTCCTTTCCACTGCCAGATAAACAGAGCCAGAACGAGTCAGAAAATATACTTATCCCTTTTGAGAGGAATGGTTCAGCACATTTGGAGCAATAATTTAGCCAGACCTTAAAGACCAATTTGCAAACACATGCCCCATGTAGTCAGATTTCGCTTATATGGTTGACTGCGACTTCTTTGTCTTTTTCATTTTCAGAATTTAATATTGAGTTTCAAAACCTAAATGCCGTAAATAAATTCCAGATGTCTTCCCAAATCACTAAATCTCACATTAGAAAAAGGAGAGACATTGCTACATATGACTAGATGGTTACATTTTAATTCACTGAAATGCCAGAAGAATCTTAGGACAGTTCTTCAGCCTTTTTCCACCATGAAAATACATGAACTCTTCCGAGATGCTTCATCTGGGTCCTAAAACTTTGCAGCCCAGCTGTGTAACATATGCTCTTCTGCTTTCTTTCTCCCCACGAGGGACAAACAGCGTCGAGGTGAAATGCAAGACACTAGCAGCCAGGCTGCCTGGGTTCCCAGCTGGATGCGATGTCTTTGGGCAAGTTCCTTAACCTCTCTTCTCATCTTTTTCATGTTTAATTGGGGCTATCACAGTACCTACTCCATAGGGGTACTGAAGAGATTAAATCTATTTAAAGTGTTTGGCACAGTGCCAGCCACACAATGAAAGATTCAGTAAGTGCTCCAGAAAAATGATCGTTTTCTCCCTTCCCCCACCCCCATTAAAGATTGGTACTTATGTTTGCAGGAAATATTTCATTTCAACCATGAAAGGTCTTTATTGCTAACCTTCAACTGAGCATTGGCGATGCATATATATTCCAGCACCTCGATTTCACAACCCCTCGCCATATATCCAGGCCGAGTGGCAACCAGACAAGCTTGACACTATTCCACACTTGACATATCTTTTCACCTCCCAACGGTAGCAGAAGCTCGCGTCATATTTTATTTTTTACAAAGTCCATTCACATACGTCACCTTACTTACCCTTCATGCCAGCTCTGTAAGGAAGTATTATTATTATTGTGATTTGGCAGTGTGGGAAATGAAAGCCTAGAGAGATGAAAAGACTTGCCCAGAATTACACAGCTAGTAAGTAGCTCAGCAAGGATTTGACTCTAGAGTCCCTGTCTAGAAATCCTGTGTTGTTGCTTTTTTATAGGAAACCATAATGCTATGGTTATAGGCATCAAGGATGAAAACCTTAAAAGAAGCCTCATTAATTCTTGGATTGTCTCTCTTTCATTGGGTTTACTGTTTATTTTAAGCTTTAATTTTCCTGTTTTGTCTGATGTTACCATGGTTGGCAGGATTGAGCTCAGCAGTCACGCTGCCAGATTGGAGCCATTGCTATATGATTGTGTTGGGTGGTTGGTTTGCTTTTTAAAAAGACGTGCATAATTGGTGTTTTCTTTGAAGCAGAATTTTATGTTATATTGTAGCCATCTAAAAAGAAAAATGAACTATTCCAGAAAACTTGTTTGAAAAGAAGCCAAATCGTTTGCAAGGAGGAATAGCACACAAATCTGAAAGCATCGTTGATGGAGGGAAGTATGGAGCAGAGATGTGTCAGTTAAGCAATGTATCTGACTTCATGCCGCAGACACCTAAGGTCAGTGGCTGGGCCAGGTGGGGCCCCTCTTTTCTCACCTATGAAGAAGTTTGGAGGCCAGATGAGTGTGATGATGTCACAATGTCATCAAGGACCCAAGTTCTTTCTACCTTTCTTCTCCTCCCTCTTAGTATAAGACTCTCTTTATCACCATCACAAGATGTCTTCTCTACCTCAAAGTCATGAATGCATTCTGACCAGGAAGAATGGCAAGAGACAAAAATACAAAACTGACAACTGGCACCAGCTGAGTTTTTCCTCTTTAGGAAGCTTTCCCAGCAACCTCTTCCATCAATCTCTGCTTACGTATCAATGTCCCAACTGGGTGGGTCACATGTCCTTCCCTGAGGAGTGACCTCCTTATACTTGGCTTTCCTACAAGGGAATCTGGAAAGATGGCTACTGTAGCTGGTCCCATTGCCTCCAAAAAAAAAATGAGGCCTGCGTTAGTGAAAGAAGCGTAAGATGGACATTGGGAAGCAACTAACAGAATCTGCCAAGAAAACTTGCACCTGTAAAATGCTAGGCTTAAAACTAAACCCATGTTAAAAAAAAAAAAAAAGAAAGGAAAAAATAGTAACCTTGCATTAAACATGAAGAAAGTGATACCCAGAAAGATATAAAATATGAAACAAGATGCACTTTCCTCAGAAGATGGCTATGTAGATTTTTCATACATAGTAATGCCTGGCCCAGAGTAGACACTCAAAAATAGCTTCCAAATGGTTCCCTTCTCTCTGTCCTCTCTCTCAAATAAACTTTGATGCAACGGACGTGGTGTTAGATGCAGCACCACTGGGAATGCCTTTATTTATATTTGCATTGTCTGATCTGATTGTGATGTGATTTCAGCTACCATTCTGGCCAGTGCTGGCCATATCCTCCCAGCATCCCCTTCTCCTGAAAACCTTCCCCTGCCTTTATTAGATAGTGCCAAATCCTTCCTGTTTATGTTCTCTCCTTTTGGAGAGCTCTCCAAAGCTGTAAAGATACTGCTTTCGCCTTTAGCATCACCTAAGGCATAAATCGTCTCAGTTGGTTGGTTTATCAGACTCTTCTGGAGCCTGGGTACTTAAGAGGAGCCCAGTCATGTCTGTGGAATGAATGAATCCCAGCTTCATCATTTGCCTGTATGGTCTTGGGCAATTTTCATAAATTCCTATGGGTGAGTAAAAGTAAATAATTGTTTGTAGTTGCAAGCCACTGAGATTTGGGAGCTTTTTATTATGTTGCAGAATGATGACAGCAATAGCTGACAACTGCAGCCTGCCTCCAGGTAGCTGGGGGAGGGAAGCTCCTGGAAAAGGGATGCTCAGCAGATAATGCCAAAGACATTTGCTATAGAATACTACCCAGGCTATAACAAGACACATTGTTTCTCTAGCATTAGTTAAAATTAACAATCTTGAATTTTAGTAACCTCACATGTAATAAATGCTTAGTAAATGACACATGAACTTCCCCAAATCATACTCTGAGATCGTTAAAGCATGTCTAGAACACCACCATGGAAAAGAAATATTTCTTAGGCATGTATTATTCTGTTGCCTCGGTGGGCAAGCACATGGGATGCTGATGATAAAAGAAAATACCCAGAATGCTTATCTCACTGACACAGCTGCATAATAAATGTGTTGGGTTTGAGTTATGGGAAACAATTAAACCGCTCTGTGCATAGAGAGTACAACAGATGCCTCCTAAGGAGGCAAAAACAGCATTCCTTGCTTGTCAATGAAAACCAAAGCTGGAGCAAATTTGGAAATCTGAGGTGCAATCATCCCAGCACTTTGCTTCTATTAAAATGGAAATATACATCAGAGCAGAATGCGGCTTTCCACCTTGTTAACACGCTCGTGTATATGACTTCTCTTCATGGGGAACCCAGTGAAACAGGGATTTTGGAAGCAAGCAAACAGGTGTTTTTCACCATATGAATGTTCACACATAGGGTGTAAGTCACAGCTTAGTGTCTTTTCAAGGCATTTGTCAAATAGGAAAGGATATTATTCAAGAGATTTATTTTTTCAGGCAGTATAAACAACTGGAAATAAACTTGTGTACCTTAGGCTCAAACAGACCTTGGTTTAATTCCCAAATCTGCCATCTATCACCTGTGAATCCTTGGACATATTATTTATCGTCACTGAGTTTTTCATCAGCTGGAAAATGATGAAATTTTTCCATTATTTTCAAATGGAAATGACGGTACTTAAATTGAACCAAAAGAAATTGCCGTATTCGAAGGTCAAAAGTAATTAATTATTGGCGATATTCTATGGTTCAACCGAAACCCATCTCATAGAGTTGAGTCAAGAATAGAAGAGCTCTTGTATGTCTAATAGTCATAACTTTTTTGGTTTCACATGACAGGCACCCAACTCAAACTACCATAAGAAAAAAAGAAATGCATTAATTCATGCAATTTGGCAATCTTGGATCAGTGTTAGTTCCATGAATGGTGGGACCAAAGGCTTCAAACGACATTCTGGATTCTCTTTCCCTTTCACTTCCTCTATCCATCTCTGCTCCCCCACCTCCTTCTGTGTTTGTTGACTTTGTCACACATGGTGGAGAAGATGACCAATGAAAGCCTTCACTAGAAGAAAAAGGGACTCCTTTCTCAAAGGCTCTTTTATTTAGGTTACATGCTTACCCTTTGAATAATCACTGATTTCAGACTTGTCACATGGCCCAGCTCGTTGTGTTTAGTCCAGGCTGTTTAGTTGCTCACGTCTGGGTAGGGGGCAGGAGTGAAGGGCAGTGTAGATGATAGCCCTACTAGAACCACATGAGATACAAAAGAGGTTCCCAAAGAATATTGGAGTGCTGGGATGATAGAAAAAAGCTAGCCACTGCAGTGTGTACAAAACTTGATAGAGATGCTGGCACATACAATGCTCTAAAATTAACTAAAGAGTTTCCTACACACTATTCAAAGATGCTAGAGGTATGATTTATTGTTTCACCCAACTTGGTGCCCACTCTGTTCCAGTTTGCTTGGGACTTTCTTGGTTTTAAGATAGAAAGTCCCATGTCCTAGGAAACCCCTCAGGTCTAGGCAAACAAAGACAACTGGTCACCCTACCCAAAGATGGCACTTATAAGTATAAATCTTGACTACATTTGAGTTCTTTGTTAAGTCAAGTTATTAGTTGCAGGCATCTGTGGAAGAATGGTATAGTAGGGTACATTCAAAGCCATGGATAATCCCATGGAAAAATGCAAAGATCATGTCTGTTTTATTTGAGTTTACAAGATCTGTCCCTTTACTTTGCATTCCGCCTCCACTTTCTTTCATTTACTGCAAATTTTCTTTCTCCCTCTTTCTCTTCCCTCCTTTCCTTTCCTCTCCTCTTTTTCCTTCCTACTTCTTTTCCTTCCTTCCTTCTCTTTCTTATTTTCTTGTTTCCCTTTTGCTTTCCTTTTTGGCAACATATTTATCTTTCAAATTACATGTAATTTAGATTTCATTTGCAATCTCCAAAGGACCTGGTATGTGGTATTTGACTAAAACAAGCTGGCCTCAATTAATATATTTATCCTGGATAACCCACCAAGTGGAAAACTTCATTGTTGATGAAGATAAGAAATTAATGTTTATATATTGTGGGTTTTCTAAGACAGCATGGTCATGATGTTGAGCATAAATAGGGGGAAAATTGGGAAAAAAGCAGTAGATGGCAAAAATTGTGGAATGAGGAAAATGGGTTCTGGAAGGGATTGTGGTTGGGTTCTTTTTGAGGGATATTTTATCCTGTTTGTTTTAACTGTTTACATAGGGGATGCATATATTAATAATAGAAAGTACCAAGATTTGGGAGCTCTTTCTTCTTTTGAATTGATATTATCATTAATTAAGCAATGTAAACTAGGACATGCTTCTTGGCTACAATCTATGCTTTGAAGCCAAGACTGCATTTGATGTTTGCAATCAAAATCTTAAAATAAAATTAGAAAGAAGGCAATTTCCTGTCTTCAAAGGACAGCTATTGTAGGGGAGAGTCTCCTGAATTATGCTTTTGAGAGTGATGTGATTTTATAATTGAGTAAGGGCTTAGAGTCTCACCACCTAGTTCTTATCTTGGTTCTACCTCTTGGTAGCCATGAGATTTTGAGTAAGTGACTTAAATTTTCTACCCATATAGTTGTGAGAATTGATTAACTTAATGCCTATAAAGAATCTTTAGACAGTGCTAGCACATAATAAATCTTAGCTATGATTCTGTTCTTAGTTGTATTGGTCAAAAGAGGGACGAACTGAATGGTTCTTTAGAGTGGGTGGTTTATTTATTCTGGGAAAGCAAAATAAATGGCAGATGTAATGCAAATACCACCATCTGAGAGTGGAGATGTTGTTTCAAGTTGTTACACTGCCTTGGGACCAATGTAAAAATTATTTAAATTGGAACCAGGGGCCATCTATGCAGACTAGGGAATTTGGGGAAGGAAATGTATTTTATCTAGGAAGGGGAAAAAGGAGTGGCATGGTGTTTGTTTCTAACCTGATTTTCCCTGTACCAAGTTTTGATCATTTGTCATTACTGAATCAGAGGTAAGAGTCAGAAGAGAAAAAAAAATCTATGTTCCCAAGATTTTGTGAGTCTCTGCACAAGAGTAGAACTGATTAAGGCCCCAAGTGAGAAAACCCAGCTCAGAATTGGGAGTTTAGTCTCCTCTTTTTCTGCAGAGAAGCTAGCACCATTCTGCAATTCTAAGGATTTTAGATTTTTAACATTCTATTTTCTATCTGATTATTTTTATTATACAGGAAGGCTATTTGGGGGTATTTATTTTGTATTTTTTGTATTTTGTATTTTTATTTTTAAATATAATCTTATTCAACTTATATTTTTTTCTAATTGTCTTTTTTTTTTTTTTAGGAGGTACTGGGGATTTAACCTAGGACCTCATACATGGGAAGCAGGCGCTCAACCACCACTCCCCATAACATCTTTTTTTAAACTTGCTAGCATTGGTTAGGTGTACAATTTTATTATCTGCCAATAACAATCATTTTGCCTCCTCCAATTCAATAATTTTACCTCTTATTTTTGTTTCCTGCTTTATCATATGCAAATTATTTTACTATTATTTAGGAATGATAGACTAGTACTACATTTTTGAGCTATGATGGTAAGGATCACTCGGAGAATGCAGCAGCCCAAATCCCATCAAGTAGCTAAAAATCCATTACAGTAATTTAGATGTGATATGATGATGCCATGTACAAAGATAATGGGTAAAGAAGTAGATGGGAAAAGATATCAATTAGCAATATTTTAGTTGAATAAATTAATGAATGTAATGAACTATAAGCAACAAAACTTGAATGCAAGACTTAAGCTGTGAAGTAAAAGCAAGAAATTAGATTAGAAAGCAAGAACTTAAACAGCAATTGAAATGACTGTGGATAATCTGTACATGAGATCAAATTGCATAGAACAATACAGGCACACAACAGAATCCATGTAAAAACTGGTGAAACTGAGTAAGATTTGTAGCTAATTAATACTAATGTACCAATGTCAATTTCTAGTTTTGCTTTTGTATGACGGTGATATGTCACCATTGAAGGATGCTAAGTTTATTTGTTTTTGCAACTTCCTGTGAATCTATAATTATTTCAAAATAAAAAGGTTTGGTTTTTTTTATAGGGGTGGTTGTGGAACAAACAGATGGCAAAGAAACATGCTGTGTTTCATGTCCTGGCAACCCAGAAGTGCAGGATTGCCAGGAAGCCACTCTAAAGTGCGTGATTCCAGGAGCTCACCTAGAAGCTACCAGAAATCTCCCATCAGCCACCCATCCTCAGTTTGTCTGCCATACCACCAGAGAATAATGTACTCTCATTCTTTTCTGGCATTTCACATCCCTTTAGCACCCTCATTGGTCAACTCTAACCTGGAATTATGCCTTCCAGGAATTCTGGGAAATGTAACTCCAGGCTCCTAGTCCCTGGTCTACAGGAGGGAGAATGAAAAGTCACAGAGATGGTGTTAACTTGAAAACATATATCCCAGCTCACTGATATTTAACAGATACTGTAAACTTACAATCTAGTCTTTGCAAAAGAGATTAAAAGGAAACTAATCAAAATTTTCAGTTTATAAATAAAAGAAATTCATAAATATTTTAATTTCCTGGCAGTCCCTTGGTCTAATAGTCTAGCTATCTTCCTCCAAAAGAACTTACAATAAACAAATTTTCATAAGAATTTTCCAGTTTATAAAACAATGCCACATGTACTCACTATCGGCCCCTCACACAATGCTGAGAAATAAATAATAATAAAAACATTTAATACTTATGTAGCACCTTTCTGTTGTTGAAGTGCTTTCATTTATATTATCTCATTTACTTGTGATCTGCCAACAAAAATATGCTCCTTGTAGTTCTCTAAACACAATATTCTGTCTTTTCATGTCTTTGCACATGTAATTCTTTCAGGTAAAAATGTCTTTCCCTGTAGGAATTACATCTGGCAGCCTCCTATTCTTTTTCAAAACTTGTTCAATCAAAGTCCTGCTTCATCCCTTTCCTGAAAGAGAAGGAAGTTGATGGAATATGAACAGGCTGTCCCTTCATTCAAAGGGCAAGGTTGTGCTACCTCTGCCTGATCCCAGGGGTTGACCAGCAAGCCAGCAGGCATGGCCCAAGGTCCATTCCTCAGCTGCCTCTTCACTCCAAGAATTTCATTCTTGCTTAGCCAAACTTACTAATCCCCATGCAAAACAGAAAGAATATGCCGGGTGGTACTCAAAGGAATTCTACAAAGGGGCCCCATGAGACTGTGCTCTCAGTGTATGTTTGCCAGTCCCATAGCTGCAGGTGACTTTTGTAGAGCCTTCCTACTACTTTTTTTTTTTCCTGATTCACCTTCCCTGCTCCTCCCTTCCATCCCTGCAGATTCTCATGTTAATGTTAGGAAAGAGAGAGGGAAGATGTTCACTTGACAGATTCATGCCACTAATTTATTCAGCATTTCTTATCCAGCATACTACAAACCAAGAAACCAGGCAGTCTTCTAATGGCTGGAGATACCTAGTGAATAAATCATCCTTATCATCAGGAAGCTCACAGACCAGTGAGGGAGACAGACAGATATGCAATATCTTATAACTACTGTTATAACTACTATGGCTATGAATGACTTTTACAAAGTTTTAGGAAAGGAGAAAAATCAATGAAAGAGAAGTTTAAGATACAATTAAGAAACTATTGCAGGTGGGTGAGGGGTCAATCAGAAAGGCTTCCCCTAGGAATGAACACATGCCTTGAGTTTGAACCATGGGTAGAATTTATCAACATAAAGGAGGCTTTAAGGGAAGCAGGAAAAGAGTATTCTGGGCAGACTCTCCACAGCCATCACCTTAAACTCAGCCGGGACCTGAGGGAACCCACACAGCTTCCCTCTACTCCTCTTCCTCTCCCAGAGTGACCCAAGTCAACTGAATTAAGAATTAGCAGGGGGAGAAGTAGAGGGTCAAGTCTCAGGGTCTAAGAGAAAAGAGGAGTTGGAGGCAGAATGCATTGTGGAAAGGGCAGGGTTCTAATCATCAGAGTTTACATTCAGACACTGCCACTTTGTGACCTTGAGAGAGTCACTACCGAACTTTCAAGGTTGTTATGAGGATTCAGAGAAAAAAGAAGCAAATAGAGCCTCATACCCGGCAAGGACTCAATAAACATTAGCTCTCTTTTCTCATTTTCTCCAGCTTCAGTCAGAAAGTTACTTCTACAGATAGAATACAAATCATAACTACAGTGACATTTAAAGAATGAATTTATGAAAGGGCAGAGGAAGCAAATGAAATAATTAAATATGAGTTGGATTAGGGCCTTGGACATTTTGGAAGATGAGAATGGTCGTGATTCATTTGATGTTCAGTCATGCCTACTTCCAGAGTGGATTATTCAAGACTCTGTGGATACTTTCCTACTTGGTTGTGCAAAATATTCTCCCCTTGTTTTTCATTCTTGCTGTTGCATTAGAAAAAAAGAACAACTTGAACTCTAAGAAAGAAAAACAGTAGTGGCAAGCAAGGGGAGCCAAGTACAGGGAGGTTGGGTCACAGGGGAAGAATGGTGAAATATGGTCCTTAAAAGGAGAAGGAAAGAAGGACAAGGCAGAACCTGGGAGCCCCACACTAAGAGGAGGTCAACCAATTCCATGAAGGTAATGAGAAGAGGTAGTGGCATCAGCCCATCAACCAAGTTTTCTGTGTGAGATACCATTCCAGGTACTGGAAGATGCTACCTTACAATTTCAAAGCTTGTAGATGTTGCAAAGTTGTTTCTCAATGAAGATTTCATTTGATCCTCACCACAGCAAAAGGAGGCAAGCACAGCAGGCCAAAGATCATTCCATCAGTAAGGACACTGTGGCTTGGTACGCTGCAACATCTCTACAGGTATACCTTGGGCAGTCAGTACTAGAGGTAGTTGTCAAACCGAGATTTTGATTCCAGATCCTGTGTTCTTCCTGTGGCAAATGTCAGGACTCAATGGGTCCTTTCATGTGAGCATGATCTGGTGTTCCAGAATCAAAAGTTTCCCCCATGTTCTACTCCATTCTCTGACTGATTCGCCACCCAAAAGTCAATAGATGGCTTCTTTCAGCACAGAAATAACATTGAATCAGATATGAGAATGGAATGGAGAAGAGTAGCCTGCAAATCGGGCCAGGCTGACAGTATTCCACAGTAGGGCACCATTGCCTTTCTCCTTGACAAGGCACTTCTACAGCAAACATCAAACTGGATGACCAAGCAAGGACCTGCTATTCGGATTCCCATTTTGCAACTGAGCAATACCAAGACTCAGAGGCATTGAGGGCCCCATCCTGTGACACGCATCCTAAAGGTAAAGAGCCAGATGGCAAACCCTGTGTCTGGCTCTACCTCCCTGCAGTGGGCAGAGCGTGGGGTGGAGAGTCAGGAGGCTGTTTCCTTCCACTAACCAGCTGTGTGATCCTGACTGAGTCTCCTAAACCCTCAGCTTCATTGCCTTTGACTGTCAACTGAAGGGGAAGGACGTCGTGGTCTCTAAAATGGCTGCTAGGAAAGCAAACACAATGTGCCTTGAAGACCAGTCAAAGGCAGCCTGATTTCCTCCAGCAGGAGCGACCTGAAGGCATTTAAATGAAAGTATTATACTTTTAGAAAAAATATCGTCCAGACTCTGTGCCGTTGCCCAAATATGATTCAGGGAATGAGCCAACAGATAGAGTAGGATATTTATTTTTGTCCGCGAGGTCGGCAAATACTTTCTTTGGGCTGGATCAAGCAAGCAGGAGGTTTGTGTAGACCACAGCGTTACTGCATGCCGGGGGCCTTGCATTCTCCCTCTCTCTCGGCCACCGCTCGAAGCCTGGGAGAACTCTTCTGAAAGCAAATCAGGAAGTTACTTATCAGTCTGAAGCCCCAAAGAGTTATGAACACTCCTCACTGCCACAGGGAGGGGGATTTCAAGCAAAAGCTCCACATCTGCACTTGCTAGAGTTCAGCTGTTAGAAGGTCTTGCAAGCGATGTAAGTAAACAGCCCTCCCTCCCTATGCAAGCAAACTTCTTCAGGCTTTTATTCTCCTGGAGATGCGTCCTTTTGGGGTTACTTGTTTTCTGTTCTTCTAAGATGTTTGGGGGTGTTTACTAACTGGGGCTTAGTCAAATAAAATATCTCCCCTGGGACGCTTCTGCTGAACAGAAGAGGGAAAGCGAAAGTTGTCCGACTTGACTTTGTTTGGGAAGGACTAGTTTTGAAAACAACTCGTCTTGCCAATTAGGCTCCTTAATAGTTATAGATCTGTATTCAAGAGGAGTATGGGATTGACAGACACTTGTGGAAGGAGGCAAGCAGAAGTGGTTCCTCAGCTTCCCCCTGAAAAACAGGATTGTCACTGAGTCTGTGCCTACGTAATTCAAGTTTAAGTTGCTTCCCTCATTTTGACATACTGTAGGATTTAATTGGAGGGAGAAGAAAACAGTAAGACACAAATTGTCCTGTGGAGATTCCTTGTAATAGTAAAATTCCTGCATTCAGTTTAGTTTTTGTTAAGGGTGCTAGTTTATTTACTGTTTATTTTATCAAACAAACTTGCTTGTCCCTCCACATGGCTCTTGGGGGATAACAAAATCATTACAATATATGCACAGAAACATGCAAGCTGTGCTGGTGAAATTGTGGGATTTGTGTTAATAATAATTATATTAATGGATTGTGTAATTTTATAAATAATGCATTGTACTTGGACACATTCTTTTATAGATGTTTTAAATCAGATCGGGGTTTAGCACTGGGAGGTAATCAAGGGACTAAAATTAACGTGAAAGAAATGCTATTGTTCTGCTCAACCTTTCACTGCCTCTGTTCCGTGAGACCCTAGGCTTCTCCAGGAACCTGCACAAACGCTTTCTGGGTCCCTGTCATAAGCCTATTATTGCTACAGGGAAGATGTGGCCCAAGGTCTCACAGGCTGTCTCTTCAGACCCTGCCTCCCCCTTTGCCATCTGACTCACCATTAGAGTAAGGCCCCTGCACCATCAGCCTGGGTTGTGCTCCTCTCATTCCCTGGAAAGCTCCAGAATAACAAGACTAATTGCCCTTAACCCAGGTTGGTATTTGACTTTCTTCCTTCTCCGTGCTGTGATTCTAAGATTGGTCTCTTTCCTAACGTGTTAGTCACTGCCAGCACTCCCTTAGGATGCTGTGAAGGTCGGGGGGCTCCAAGTGAACTGGATTTTAGGTGTTGGGAATTTACAACAGTCTATTTCCTAGGTAGCCCCTCATTAAGCAACTAATGTGCTTTTAGGGTGGGTTGCTCTCTAACCTCTCCCCTTTCCTTAATGAATATATATTACATGTCCAATGTGCTGAAAGCAATGAAAACCAAATGCGAGGCCGTCGTCCCCTTCTAGTATAAACGTGTTTGCTGCTTCTGTAGCCTGAATACATTTTCATTTTCACGGGCAACAGCTAGATAAGGTCGGACCCTGACTGTCTGACATGTGTGGTGTAGTTGATCATAAAATAGACCTGTATGAGTCTGGAGATGTGGAACACAGTTATTTAAAGATCGTGAAACATTTGCTGAGCATTTGCCACTTGCAGGTCCCTATGGTCTTATGTATTCTTTGGGGGAGGGTGGTTAGGAACAGAGGCCCTGAAATCAGAGTAGTCAGGGCCACGTTCCAGATTAATTGCTTTGTGATCCTGGGTTGGTTACTTAACACCCCTGTGCCTCAGTTTCCTTACTATAAAATAAAGCTTATCTATAGCAGGGTTTAGGTGAAGATCAATAGTCAATATAGATAAAGTATTGTTTTTGTCGCTTTCTCATATGTGAGAAAACTGAGACCAGCAAGGTTAAGTAAGTGTCCACTGCCACACAGCTAATGACTAGCAGAGCTGGGGTTTGAAAGTAAATTATCTGGCGTCTTCCACAGCCACGTTTTCAACCACTGCCTCTTTTCCTTTCAATGTTGAATTCTTTCCCATATATTCTCTTATCCAGCTCTCACGAGAGCTTTATCGATAAATGTTATCAACCACGACGTTTCATTCAAGGAAACTGAAGTTCAAAGACATGAAGTAACTGGCCCAAAGTCATAGACCCCGAAACGAGCAGGGCTGGAGCCTGAACACAGGTGTTCAAGCTCCATGTTCTGAGCCCTCTTCCCCGCCTCCACGCTCTCTCCCTCCCCAGCTAATCTAAGAATAGCTCAGGCCTGTACTTGCCCCGGGGTGCGTGCACTGTAACTGAAAACCCTGGCCACTGTCTATTAGACGCTTCCCCTGCGCCTGGCTCCATGGCTCATTAATTAAAGCAGGTCCTTGGCCCCTTTATTAATAAAGTTCTCCAGGTGATTCTGATGTGCAGCATTAAACTACTCTCAGGTCCAGTGTGAGAGAGGAAAATGCTCTTAGAGACAAGAGATTTGGCCGTTTCCCCCCACTCAAATTTGTGGCTTATCCTGTTGTCAGAAGGAACAGTATTTCTGGGGTTATTTACTGTCCTGTTCATATCCCTGTGCTTGCTTTCTCTTTTGGCACATATTACCTTCTAGGCCCTGTGACGGTCTGAATTTTGTGCCATGAATCCCTGGGATTGGATCAGGTTTCAGTGATCAGCAGATGGGTAGATTTATTTATCTTTGTAGGCTTTTTTTGCAAATCAGTGCAACTCTTTGGAATTCCTCAAAATCTTAGAATAAAGTGAGCTGTAATTTCTATAATTTGGGAAATTTACTTAATAAACTTTGCACAGAGAAAGCAACAACATATGGTATTTACTGTACTGAATCAGGATATATTCAGGTCGACTTCTCTGAAAACAACTGTGGGATAGATAGATATAAGCCGAATAAGGGCAAGTCAAAAGGCATAATGGGAGTACTGGGAACTCAGATGCTTCTAGAAGAAGTTGTAGAGAGCAGGGGTGGAGTGTGAACCACTGAACTTTGGAAATAATTTCCTGCGGTGGCAAACATCAGGCTTTGTGTTCTGGTTTTACCACCTGCTAACTGTAAGACTCATGTAATAGACCTAAACAACTTAGCACCTAGCATAATAGATGCCCAACAGACAGGAGTTCCTTTTCTCTTGTGCCCTGTTTCATTCAATCAGCAAATACTTATTGAGTACCTCTGTGCCAAGCATTCTTCTATTTATTTTTTTACCGGGAGGTCCCGGGGATCGAACCCGGGTCCCTCCATATGGGAGACGGACGCCCAACCAGTTGAGCCACATCCGACCCTCAAGCATTCTTCTAGATGCTGAGAATAAAGCTGAGAACAAGAGACAAAGTACCTGCCTTCCTGGAGCTTGCACTTTAGAGGAGGAGACACAACAGAATCATAAACCAAAATATAGTTTAGAGACATTTAAGTGCTATGAAGAGAATAAAATATTGTAACGAGATATAGTGACTAGCAGGTGCCAGAGATGAGGTCCTACTTCAGCTAAGGTGGTTAGGGAAGGACTCATTGAGGAACTAGCATTTGGGCACAGACTTGACCCACAAGAAACAAAGTGACACACGTCATAGTTGAACCTCTCACTAACCACATAACACTAAACAAGCCATCAAAACTCTTTAGGCCTCAGTTTCATCACCTATAAATTGCAAAGCTGAAATAAATCTACAGGGCTTCTTTCAGCCTAGAAACTCTGTTTTGTTATTTTCTCTTTCTTAGTATAATATGCCACGAGTAATTGTAGGAAAAGAAACCTCCAAACCAAACCATACTTCAGAGGTTTTTTTATTCTATCATTCCATTTCCTGGATGTTTTCAAAATATTCTTCCACAGCTAAGATTAATTAGTGGCTCCTAAGTGAATGGAGATCCGTTGATGACTTTTTTAAAGCTCAAATCATCACAATTCCTGGCTTACATTGCTGGAGGAGACAAGAACCACCACATGGTAAAGTTTGAGGAATAGATTGAGCGGCTTCACAATTACTTAATGTGTGGCTTCAAGTCTGACATCGTACATATGTTTGTGGAGCCAACACGCAAAGCTGCCAGAGCCAGTTGATCCAAACCTCTATTACCCAAGAGTCATATGTATGGCTTATAACAACAATTCATGGTCTGAAACATTTCCTTTCTGCCAATGGAGCAGCAGACCTCACTGGGGTCTGAGACAGTGTCTATCCAAAGTGAAGGTCATGACGTAGGTTACTGTACAGACGAGTCTTTGTCTTTCAATTAACCAAATGATTGTGGAGAGAATATTCTTGGCTCTCATTACCCAGATGATTGTCTCACTACTCCCTCTGCCTTTGTGGCCATTATGCAAATCTAAATTAGGGATCCACAACCTAAAACAAGAATTATGTGTGCATGACCACATAGAAGAAGGAAAATTATTATTATTCTGACCCAGTAGTAAATGTACAGGTGAATGCTTGCAATTCTCGAGGACTGATATTTTTGCTTAATTTATAAAAATACAATTTTTATTTTTAGAAATTATTTTGAAAACAACAGCCAAAGTTAAGGTTCAAGAACTGAAAAATAAGTGCAAAGAGGATCCGCTTAGGAAATTGCAATGAGTTTACCCCTAGGAGAGAAAGGTACAGAGTAAATCCTCTAAGTGATTTCAACCAGAGCATGAAATGAGTTGCTCTCCAATTGGGAGAGTCGGGGGAAAGGGAAATGAGCACTTACTTTGTGACAAATAATATTCCCAGCATTTTACATACATCAGCAACTCAACAAGACCTTGGAGAATATAGTGTAGCTATCACTCTGCTTATTTTATAGACCAGAAACTAAGGCTCCATGAAGTTAAGCAACATAGAAGCTCACCAGCTAGTAAGTGAGCAGAACTACAACTTGCATCCAGGACCATCCAACTCCACATCCCACTAACTTCCCACTCTACCATGCTGCCTTAGGAAAATAAAGGGATTTTGTTTTTCCACATGCAATAAAGATTCTCTTTAAGTAGAAGACAAATTTTACTGCAAGTTTTAAATGTTGAAATGTACTCCTGAGGGAAGGAGGCTAAGGAATTGTCTTCTTTGGAGGTCTATTAAAACCAGATCAGTTATCATATATATTTGGATGACTTCAGTGTGGTCCTTCCCCAAGAATAGACAAAATGATTCCTCAAGTTCCTTTCTAGGATTTCCAGTCAAAGATCAAGTCTATTCAGAAACAAAATGGTGGTGATGTTTCAAGTCCAGTCGTCCTACTCTGCACCGCGCCCCGTGCCAGTGACTTTGGCTGAGGTGGTGTCCAGATTGCCTTAAAGGGCCACAGGAGCTCTGATCACAGACTGTGCTGGCCGTTACCCACAGACAAGGCAGGACTCAACACTGCTCCAGTTTGTACCCAACAGGACGAACACCGTTCCAATCAATCTATTGTCTTATTTGATGGCTGTACTTTCAATAATTCATAACTACAAACTGGGACAAAAACGGCATGAAAATAGAACAATGTTAGAACATAGGAATTTCTTCTTTTTTTTTTTTTTTTTTTAAGGCAGTACCCAGAATTGAACCCGGGACCTTGTACATGGAAAGCAGATGCTCAAATCATTGAGCTACATCTGCTCCCCAAGAATGTCTTTTAAAATTCTGAGTATTACACATTTCATTTAGAATTATATTTGTCTGTGAGAACCAGAAAACCCAATTTCTTTATCATATAAGGTGTTTATTTTTCTCACATTACAATAAGTCCAGAAGTGGGTAGTCCAGGGATGGTATAACTATCCAAGGATGCCATCAGGAAATCAGGCTCCTTCTAAATTCCTGCTCCACTTCCATTAGTATATAGCTTTTATCCTAATGGTGGCAAGATGGCTGCTGCATCTCCAGATGTTGAGTTCATATTCCATGAAGGAAGGCAAAAATCTACTCCTTGTCAAGCTTTGCCTTCTCATCTGAACCTTACTGGGCCCCACTGTGTGTGTTAGTTTGCCAGGGCTGCTGTACAAGTACCACAAACTGGTTAGCTTAAACAACAGGAATTTATTGTCTAATGGTTTGGGTGACTAGAGGCCCAAAATCAAGGTATTGGTATGCTTTGCTTTCTCCAAAGCATGGATTGTTCTGTTGGTGGCTCAATCTCTGCCTCCATCACATGGCAATCTGTCTCCTTCTGTCTCCTCCTCTGCTTCTACTTCTACGTCCAGATTTCCTTTGCTTATAAGGACTCCAGTCATATTGGATTAAGGCTCACTCTAATTCTGTTTGGTTTCATCTTTGAAGATCTTTGAAGATTCTATTTATAAATATGTTCACACTCATTGGACTGGGGATTAGGACTTGAACATGTCTTGTGGGAGGCATGATTTAATCTCCAATATTTGTCACATGACCACCCCTAGCTGCAAGGAAATCTGGAAGTTTGCATATTCTGCATCCCAGTCTTTAATATAAAAAATGGCAGAAAGAAGTAGATTAGAATTGGTTTTGAGATGTCAACCTTCAATACTTGTTATAATATGCCATAAATTGCAATAAATTTTGGATTTGATACACAAATAGGACTATATTACATAAACATTTGGTAAATGCATCTTTTTAAAATATTAAACTGTTATTGTGAACATGAAAACATTTTTAAAGCAAGTGATAAGGGCGAGGTAAGTACAGCATTCTACCTGAGGTACTATAGAGTAGTGGAAAGAACATGGATTTGGGCATCAGATCAAGGTTTGAATTCCAGCTCTTTACCTAATTAAGTGACAGATGTCTCGGGGCCTCAATTTCTTCATATCTAAAATGGAGGTAATAAAAGTTACCCATTGCACTATTTTAGAATTAAATTAACTATACAGTTTTATATGGTAGTCTGGCTCATAATAGGCATGCAGGAAATGGCAGTTTTCTTCTCTCTTGATTCACACCTTTTATCCAGCAATTGTATAAACCTTTATGAACCCAGTTCACCCAGGGCTGACAGTTGAAAAATCAACTCTTGGATTGCAAGAAATTACAACAAATCCACTGAAAGGTATATAGCCTTTCTTTATCAGTATATGCCAAGATGCTTTCCTTTTGGACTTCCTCACATTATCTTAGAAAACCAGACAAAAATTTCTAAGTGATTTTGTATTCCAAAATGCATCATATGCTTCAAAGTGCCATCTGTTTGTGACTTGTTACAAAACCGAGTCAACAGAGTCATTTGGTGACATTTTAAAAAGTGGTTTCAGTGTGTGTTACCAAAGGATATAATTCCTAGAATTTAATTTGAATGCAATTTGTTCTGTGTTGTTGGGATGTGAAATAAAGCCTTCATAGAGGCTTTCAGCTGTTTCAATACATTGTCCTCATCTTAACCCATCAAGCCAGATTTTAAATTGGATTTCTTTCCATTTTAATTATCTCCCCATGTCACTCCAACCTGTCCAGTCAAGGATGGATGTTTAAAGCTTATCACCTCAAAGTCACTATTGCAAAATTGAAAAGAGGAAACAAAATGAACCAAAAAGAGCCCATAGATTTGCACAGTCAAAATCTATCCATCAGCCAAAGTTTCATTTCTGCACTATGGATTGTTTTTGTAAAAATGCTAGAACTCAACTCAAAGCCACTGCTTCTTGTTCATAGATGAATTCTGTGACCTTTAGCAAATCATTTGACCCTTGTCCTGTTTCCTCACCTGGGAAAAAGGAATGAACATACCCACCCCATCTATCTCACCTGGTTGATATGGAAATCATTGAGACAATGTACTGGAAATGCTATTCAAAAACAATGCATGATATACTCAAGCCTCTTTTTTTTTCAGGTACTAGGGCTGGAGGCTCCGCTCAAGCCTCTTTTCATATTTATAGTCTATTATAGTAGAGTTGTACATGTTGTAATACATGAGTCCCATAAATTTCTGAAATGCCTTATTTTTATAGCCAGAATTTCTTAACAAGACATCATTTCTTTTCCTTCCTCCACATATACCCAGAACTCTCTCTCTCTCTTTCATGCTCTGTAGTCTGGGTTTGGCCAATTATTCCTAGATTCTATTTGAGTCCAGCTATTCAGAATAAATATCCAGCTCTCTTCACGTTGACTGACTTTTCCTGGCCCAAATGCAGCTAAGTTCATCTCATGTTCATTAAACATATATTTATTAGTTCCTACCAAATCAGGGGTGATCAAAACAGACAAAAATCCCTGACTCACGGAGATTGCATTCCATGCCTCTGGCCTTGCCAGCGTGGGCACCCTGCTAAGGACATATAAACGAAACAATGTACTCTCCCTGCTTGCTGAGGGCTCAGCCCTCACCGAGCTCCTTCCCCCAAGTGTTTCTTGGTATCTGCTTGCTGTGCCCACATGTGATCATGAATTCCTATGCAACAGTCACTACATAAATCATCAGTCCCTGCTACCCCAAATGGGGTCCATCTTGAGAATAGTAACATTCATTGAAGATGGTTGCGACCACCCATCTTCCCCAAAGTTGATAATCCTTGGGCGGCTGTCAGATGCTGCTAAGTTCTTGGCAGATGTGGAGAGAAAACCACTTCCTCAAATTGAGTCACCTGGTCCCCAAGGCAGTTGAGCTTGTACCCAGAGACTCAGTCTTTCCTAGAAATGTCTTTCTGAAAAGTTTTCCTGGAAACATTCCCTTCAGCATCTGACATTAGCATCTCTATCCTTAATGTCTCAAAAACAGTTACTGAGCTGAGAACAGAAATAATTTATAACTCCATTGTCCTTATATATTCCTCTTCTCATTCAGGTACATATACATCCCCTATACCTCTCACCATTAATGGCCAATCTCCAACTTCTAGTTGGTCTGAGCTGGAGCATCCTAGGAACCAATGAAATCTGGGGAAACTATCTACAGCTTTACCGCCTCAAATTGCTGTGGTTTGGATATAGTCATTACCACCTACTCCCAAACACAGAACAGCCAGGTATATCTGAATGCATTCAGGTAGTGTTTGCAGGATTGTCGGAAAGAGCTGATTTGCTTTCTTCACCCCTTACTGGTCCTGTGAGTTGCCTTTAACCTGTCAGTTCCATTTTGCTTGGAAGGACAGAGACCCATAGTAGTTGGAGGGAGGTCAAGGGAACCAAGTCAAGACAAGGTCATTTCAGGATGGGAGAGACTTGAACACGTGTCCAGGTTAAAGGCAGTCGTAGAAGCTGAAGATGCCAGAGAATGAGAGCAGGTGACTGGACCAGGTAACCTAGGAGAAGCCAGAGGGGGCTAGACACAACCACCCAGGTTGAGCTCCTGGTCTTGAACAAGCATAGGTCCTAACACTTGTGTTCACTGAGAGATGAAGCAAGCAAGTGAGGATGGGTGTAGGGAGAGTAGGGAAATTGAGGAGCTCGTGAAGATGTTCCCTGCTTTTCTCTATAAAGTTGGAAGTGGGATCATCGTCAGATGAGGACACATGTGCTGAGAGTGTCCGGCCCAGTGCTTTCTAGAGAGCAAGCACTTGGACAAAGTTATAGTCACTTCTCTCCCCTTGACTGATTGAAATTTATAGCAAACATTTGTTTCCAAAACACCTCATATAAAAATAACCATGACACTACTGTATATTTTTGTGTTTTAAGTGAAACACACAAGCTTTCCTGAAAATTTTATTCTGAACCCTGACCTATAATGACCTCTCTAAACCCATCTCCATTTTGGAAATGATTTGATCCAAGCGCATTTCTTCAAAGAGTCCTCTGACCACACATATCTCTTTCCGTGGCCTACAAGCCTGGAGAATGTTCTGGAACCTCGCCAGCAAAGAGGTGTGTGCAGGAAGAAAACTAAACTCCAGAGCTTTCAGGTTCAGTATTGTAAAAATGGTTCCAGACATGACAAATGAGAGGGAGATAATTGAAAACATGGACCATTTGCCATGTTCTGCCTTTGAAGATTTTCACGAACATCAACTTTCCTGGGCCAATTGGGTTCTTGGCTTCCAAATGTTTCAGATTTACATTGTCTTTCTTTGATTATTTGAAAACAAAAAGGCTGGTTTGGGGAGGTTTCGTGCTTAGCATGAGAGCAGCTGGCAGACAGACCACAGCAGGTAACAGCCTCGGGAAGAGCTCAGGATTTTCATTCCCCTTGTCTTCCACCCCTCCCCCTACCACCCCTGGCCCACTCCTCACCCTTCCACCCTGCACCCACACCAGTAGATGGAGGAGCAAAGTGGGAATGGACTGGATGGATTCAGCCAGTGTTTCATTACTTATAAGAGAAGAATTCTCTTGCTAGTACAAGGCTTAGGAGCTTGGGATTCCTTGAGCCTGGGCTCGCTCTCTCTCTCTCTCCCTCTCTCTCTCTCTTACTTCTTCTTCTCCTTCTCCTCCTTCTCCTCTTCCTCCTCCTCCTCCTCCTCCTCCTCCTCCTTCTTCTTCTTCTTCCCTCCAACCTCTTATAAGTAAGTACTGGCCCCTTTGGCTTTTCTTTTAGGAATTCTGGTTACCTATGAGACCGGAGCAATAAGAGGGAGGCAGGATTAAGTGTTTACAAAGTGCCTGGCCCTATTCTAGCACTGGGGGCACAGCTGTGACCAAAGCAGACAAACTCCCTGCCGCCAGGTCCTTACATTCCAGTTAGGGGTAGAAAGACAAACAAGAAACAAAGACAAGCAAGATGGGAGGAGATGAGGGCCATGAAAAAGGACAGAAAGGGCAAGGCACTGCTTTAGAGAGGGGGGTCAGAGAAGGTTCCAGACATTGAAATCCAACATTTTTTCAGAACCTGAAGGCAGAGAGGGAGGAGCCACATTAGTCTATGGGAAAAGAGCTTTCTCTGCTGAGAAGTAACTAGCAGGAGAGAAGGCAGGCTCCACTGTGCTTGGCATGTTCCAGAAATTGCAAGGATGCCAGGGCAGCTGGGATGGAGTGGGGGAGTGGAGCCATGAGGTCAGAAAGGGGTGGGGAGCTGGCTCATCTAAAGCCTTTCAAGGACTTTGGGCTTTACCCTGAGGAGATGGGACTCTATTGCCAGGTACTGAGCAGGCAAGTGACTGGCAGCTTCTGACTTAGACTCTGAATGCAGTTTAGAACACACACTGCTGGCAGGCAAGACAAGGTGGATTACATCATCCCCTCTCTAGTCCCAGTGGGCTTGCCAAGAGATTTCAACAATAGCGAGCGCACTGGATAAACAATGTGGTGGCTAAAATGAAAGGGGCATCCATAAAAAGTTTGACAACAATCCTATGTTACAGTTTATATCTTACCTTAGGTTGCTCTAGTCGAGGCCAGACAAGTCACACTCTGGCACAGTAATAAAAAGTAATTAATTTGACTAAGGACAGTTCTATTTGTGGTGTTTTATTTCCCAAGCCAGAAAGCTCAAATACCAGACTGCTCAGGTCAAAACCAGACCTGGAAGTCTTAAGAAAAAACTGTCTGCTTGCCCTTTTCCTTGGACTCACCTTTCCTGACTATCACAGTGACAGCTCCAGGAGCAGGGGGCATGGCTATGGTCCAGCCCAGCTCCAGGAGTTTGTGGCCAAAGCTCCAGCTGGGACAAGATGCTGCTTTGCCTGACTTTGTCTCTTGTGCCTGGGGCTCTTCAAGGGTCTGTGTGGAGAGGGCTTAATTCAGAAACTAGTGAATTGAAGGCTTAGATGTGAGACGTCATGAATCCCAATCAAATATCATCTCCGTGTAGCTAGCAGTCAATCAATCATTTCACTCAACAAATGCATACCCCTTCATGGACCAAACCCTGTTCAGATGCTCAAGATGAATTCAGCAACAAAAAACACAGGCATAAATGCCTGCCCCCATGGAGCTTATAAGGGAAGAAAAACAGTACAACAGTAAATAAGTAAAATACATAAATGTCAGGTAATGATTTGTACAGTGGAGAAATAAAGCAGGGAAGGGGGTATAGAGTGATCAGGTTTGAAATTTTAAGATGAGTGGCCAGGAAAGGCCTCATGGAGAGAGTGAACTTTAAGTGCAAACCTGAAAGAGGTGATGGAGTAAGATGATGGTAGATGAAAATGTAGATGATGTTGATAGGTATGGACACAGGCATAGGAAAAGATGCAGATTTAGATATAGAGATACACGCATATCTGAGGAAAGGGCCTTCTAGGCAGGAAGAACAGTATGTGCAAATGCCCTGTGACAAGAGCAACCTGGCATGCTTGAGGAGCAGCCGAGAGACAGCGGGATCGGAGGTAAGTGAACAAAGGAGGGAGACGTGGAATATGACGTAAGAAAGGCAGCGTGGAGGAGAGGGGCAGGCCACGGAGGGCCTTGTGGCTCACTCTAAACCTTTAGCTTTTTTTCTGAGCAAGAAGGGAAGCCCTCAGGGTGTCCCCACAGGATGGCTGTGTCTGCCAGGCATCTTCTCCGGGGCAGGAGCAGGAGGACCACATGGAGACTTTTGCAATATTTCAGGCAGGAGATGATGTTGAAAGCGATTGAGGTGACAGCAGCAGAGATGGGGAAATAGGGTGAGATATTCGAGATACTATTTAAAGGATATATGAATGTGGGATTCGAGGGAAAGGGGTGAATTTGGTCTGGGCATCTGAATGAATCTGATGCCAAGTACTGAGATGAGGTAGGATATGGGCAGCAAGTAGGCCCCCTGAGATTAGTCCAGATCCACTGAGGCAGGCCTGAGCCAGCCTGTCAGGCTTGGACCAAGAGGGGCTGCTGGCAGCGCCCCCAGATGGGAGGGATGGGGGCAGACGCAGACTGACACAGCAGAGTATGACTCCAAGTAGCAGGGCAGGAGCGGTCCCATTCGGAGGTCAAGCGGATTAGCATAATCATGCACTGACTTTTCTCCAAGCTCCCAGTGTTAATTGTGATCCTGAGGAGGAGTTCAGCAGATATCATAGATTCGGCCAGTCTTTATTGAGCACCAACTATGTACACAACACAGAGTATCATACATAACTGCCCACAGCCAGGGAGTTGCATTAATAAAAGCCTATTAAAATCTCTCACTCGATGCTGGGAGCTAAATAGTTCCAGAATCCCCAAATCCTCCAAATAGCTTTTTGGAGTTGTCAGAGCACACAGTGAAATAGAGCCCCCCACCCTCACCAGTCAGCCCCCTGCCCACCTACCAAGCTCATCCTCCACCAGAACAGGGGAGCAGCCCTCCACAAACACTGGCCTTTTTGCTTTTGTCTCCACCTTGGATGCTACTATTCCTCCTCCTTCACTTATTCGCTCACTCAGCCAACAATTTTATTGAGTGCTAGCCATGGGTCAGATGCTATATTTGGTTCCATCAACACAAACATGAATGAAACATGGCCCTAGGAGAAGAGGAGCTTATGGCCATAGAGCTTCTAGTTTTATTCTTCCACACCCATCTGGTTATTTTTAAAGCATCTTGAGTTACTAAGGGGTCTAGTGAACACTAGCTAGAATCCATTTACCAAACCCTAAAGACAAAACAAATCCCATTAGTCTCATGTTTAACATCTATCATTGGCCTCTTATTCATCTGCAAGCTCCCTTATTTGACATCTAAATTTCATAACTGATACCTGCCTAGTATTCAAGCCTTGTCCTCCAGCATTGGCTCTCATGGCCCCTTTGCTTCCACCATGAATTCTTTGCAGTTACCTTCGTACCTGTTCTGCATTCACCTGGACACCTGATCAGGTCTCCTCCATCTGACAAGTCACCCCCAACTCAAACCTCAGGGCTGAGCTTAGGCACCCCTCTCCCAGAAAAGCCTTCCTGGACCACCCATTCTGCTGGAGCAGGCTGCTTTCAGCACATATGGTGCCATGAACGTGGTTAAGCACATGTGCTCTGAGTCACCCTGACTGCTGTGCCCAGTCCAGGTCTCCTGCTCTACAACCCTGGGCCAGTTCTTTCATATCTCTAAGCCTCGGTTTCCTCCTCTCTACTACGGGGATAATAATAGCAACACATAGGATTGTTGTGTGGATCAAATGAGATGGCCCATGTCAATAAGTAGCCCAATGCTTGAACACAGATTAGGCACTCAAATGTTAGCTATTATAATCTCAGAATCTGTATAATCCTTTATTTTAATTGTTGCCTTAATTCAACTATCACCTCCTCATCTATGTCTTATGTAACTATAAATCCAGGGGTTACACAGAGGACCTAGACAGGTCTTGAGTACGTGAATGAATGAACTGGTGTGCTACTTACAAAATTTGTAAGATACTTTCAAGTTATATGTAGCGATGCTTTCTTGGGACCAGGCACTTTACCAGGGGCTTTCTCGTATATTAGTTCATCTGTTCTTCTGTGGGGTTAAAAAGTCTACTGTTATTATAGCATTTTTACAGAGCAGCAAATAAGCTCAGAAAGTTTATGTGATTTTTCCAAGGCCTTGCCATTGGTAAATGTCAAGAGAGGGCTTTGAACTTAGATCTCCTGGTTCCTAGGAAAAAACATCATGCTGGTTCTTACACACATGCTTGAATTTAGGGAAATGAGACTGGAGCTAAGACATTTTCAATTGTCGCTAGGCCTGCTTCAGCCCACCAGCATTTCAGAGATGCAAACTTTTGTTATTAGAAAAATTTTTGGATTGTACACACATTTTTTAATTGTTGAGAGGAGAAATGACTTGATCAAAAAAAAGAAAAGGAGAAAACATTTACAGTTTGTAAATTGCAACAAAATCTGAAGGCAGTGGCTCTCAGTGCTCTTTGAAGGATAAGTGATCAGTGTCACCTATCATAGATTAGCCGAGTTTGCTCAGATGTGGTAAATAATGCTGACAAAAGCACTCAGTTAGGTGCACAAGAAGATATATTTGCGTGGAAGGAAACAGGGAAACAGAAAAATATTAGATTCCATTGTTTTATTTTCTGGTGAACACAAGAAATCTGGAACCTCTCAGAAAACAAAACCTAACTTTGGAGATTCTACAAAATATCCTGTCCACCCATTAAGGGAACCATCGGAGCTAGTCAGTTGTCATGGTTGGACCATCGGCATCTGTTCTGATCCACTCCTCCCAGCCTTTAGATGCCCAAGCTTCCTAATGTTTGGTACAGAAGTTGTTGGCTTCTCTGTGTTAGTCAGAAAGACTACATGCTCAGCATGGGATGACAGGGGGCTCCATCAGTGAAGGCCCTCGGGGACCTGCCCAACTTTACCATTTCAGGTGCCCCCATCAGCACACCAGGCTTCAGAGCCCACTGAGGAAGGAAAAGAGAGCACGTAAGTGACTCATTACTTCCATTCACATTTCACTGCTTGAGCAATTCTGGCCACACCTAACTTCGAGGGGAGGGGGCTGAGGAGCAAGGGCAACCATGCCATGTGTCTCAGAAGAGGAGAGAGCCATAATTACTGGTGGACACCAGTAACACCTACCACACTACCTCTGTGAGCCTCAAGGGCCTAGGCTGGAGTCGGACAAGCCCAGTTGCAATCCTCACTCTACTGGTTTTTGAGCCTCTATTTAGTCATCTTTTATCTGGAAATGGGCACAGTCTTTGACTTGTCATGAGGGTTGACAGGTTAATGCACATGGATGCACCTAGCAGTACATGAGGCACACAGTAGGTCTGTACTCAAAGGGATCCACTCTGGTAACAGTGTAGGGGTGACAGGAAAGGGCCAAAACTAGGGGCAGGAAGGAAGACCTGATGCAGGTTGGCGAGGGATGATGTGGCCTGAAACACAGTCCCTATCTTCTGGACCCTAGTAGAAAAAAGGCATTGATCAAAGAGTCATTCTAACCAATGGAAAATTGCTATTGAAGTAAGTGGAAGAAAAGAGGGGTAAATGTGGTAATTGGGGAATTTGACTTAAACTATGGGGTCAAGGAAGGCTTTCTGAGGAAGGGATGGAGAAACTAATTTAACTAGATAATGGGGGGGAGGGGGGAGGAAGAGCAGAGAGCACCTGCCAAGGCCCAAAGCAGAGAGCATCTGCAAAGCGTGTACGGCACATTCCAGAAGTTGAAAGCAGGCCAGTGTGTTCATTTTCTATTGGTGAGTCACAAGTAACCACAGTATAGAAGTTTAAAGAGACACAAATTTATTAGCTCACAGTCCTGTAGGTCGGAAGTCGGAGTGATTCAGTTGGGTTCTCTGCTCAGGGTCTCACAGGACTGAAGACAAGGTGTGGGCCAGCCCGGGCTCGTCTCTGCTTCCAACCCCATCAAGCCTGTTGGCCGAGTTCAGCTCCTTGTGGCTGCAGGAGTGAGGACCCCACTTCTTTGCTGGCTACCAGTCAGGGGCCTCTCAACTTCTAAGGGCCACCTGCATTTCCTCTCCTCTCGCCCCCCCCCCAGCCATGGCACGTCGAATCTCCTAGTGCTTCTGATCTCTCTGACTTCCTCTTCTGTGCCCAGCCTGAGAAAGGTCTCAGGTTTTAAGGGCGCATGTGATTCCATTGATCTTTACCTGGATAATTCATCACCTCCCTCAAGGTCAGCTGTGCCATACAAGGAGCCATAATCATGGGAGTGATATAGTCACAGGTTCCGGAGATGAGGGTAGAATACCCCTGGGGGGCTTTATTAGAAATTCTGCCTATCACAGCTGTCATGGTTTGCCCTGACACCTCCAAGCCCTTTGTTCATTCACTCATTCACCCAGCACTTATGAAGACCTCACGGTCATCACAGTTTCAGGTATTGGGATGTACAGCTGGGTAAGACACAGGCCTGGCCCCCAGAAAGCTGGCCCTGGAGCGGAAAGGTACACATAGCCAAGCGCAGCTCCGTACGATGGGCGTCTGTTGAGCGATGTGCAAAGAGCTGCAGAAGAAGTTATGGTCAGTAAAAGAGAAATAAAGGTAAACTGACTTCACCAGCTTCCCTAAAACCCACAACAAAAATGTAATATTTTTAATGAAGATTAAAACCTTCGTCTTCAAAGAAGCAACTACAAACTGATAGCTGAAAACCATGACATTTAAGCCAACTATGGAAGAATGCTGAGAACGGCAGGTATGGAATCATGTCTCGGTCCCAAAGGCCTTACCCGTGATCAGTCCTTGACTGGTGCAAAGAGATCTGGGGAGTCTGAGTGGGTCATGGCAGAAGCCAGGAATATTCCAATAAAAATCTATTTTCAGGCAACAAATGTAGCTCAGAGGTTGAGTACCTGCTTCCCATGTACAAGGTCCTGGGTTCAAGCCCCAGTATCTTCTAAAAAAAAAATCTATTTTCTACATGGCAGACTAGTGGAGTGGGGGGAGGGGCAGATCAATGATAAATAAGGAGCCAGGAAGAGACACCATTCTTGTTGTTTAGGAAGGCCTCGGGTTGGGGAGCCTGCCTGGGGTGAAAATTGATGAAGGGGTTTGGGACGAGCAATTCTCTAGTCACAGCACCATCTGTACTTTTAGGTGCTTGGTTAAGAGCCACACTGACCTCTGAAGTCCAAAACCTGAGAGAGATTTTGCAAGGCGGGTTGAGTAGACTGCAGCAGAGGTGCCAGTCCAAACTTGGACCAGGCCCTCCTCGCCCCTTGCTGCACTGTGTTTTCTCAAACGGCTAGACCCACCTTTTCATTTGCGAGGAAAACCTAGAAAGAAAGAAAGCGAGGGCCCAGGCCCGGGTTTGGCAAGAAGGGGAAACAGGAAGAAAAAACAAATGCAAACAGCAGATAAAAAAATATACATCAAAAAGATAAAGCTGTGAACGTGCAAGAAAAAAATATATACATCAAAAACACTCTATCCCAGAGAACAAAGTGTTTGGTTCCCTTAAATCTTAGATAAATTGACAACATTGCTTCTCAGAAAAGAAAGTTCAAAGAAGAAATAGACATGATCAAAAAGAGAAATAAGAAAAGTTAAGAAGAGAACCGGCAGAGCTTAGGAAATAAACGGAAGATAAAAGAAAGTAATTATAGACATGAAAGTCAACTTAGAAGCAACAGAAAATAGATAAAGATTATTGAAAGCAGAGGACAAGCATAAGGAAATCACAATAAATGCAATAGGAAGGAACAATGAGATAAAAATGATTATATACAGCATGATGCAAACTGAAGAAAATGGAGGCTGACCTACACAAATTGGTACACTAATAAAAAAAAAAAAAGAAAAGAAACAAGATTCAAAGACAGTCAAAAAAGTTTCTTGAAGTAAAGAAAGCTAGGAAACTCTAATTTTAAAGGGCACCCTGCGTCCCAGGAAAAATCCGTAAAATTGGCGACATCAAGATACGCACTGTGAAGATACCGAAATTTGAGAGAGGACGTCTGTGTGTTGAGCCTGAGAACAGACATCAGAAGGTGGGACTGGCAGTCTCCCCTTGGCCTTCACTACAGCAGTTGTGAACTGTTCTAGTTCTACAACTAGAAGACAAGAGAGCAACGGCTACCATGTGCTAAGGGACAAAAGTGTGACCCACGAGTTTTCTACTCAGCCAAGTTGTATTTGACTATAAAAGAACAGACAGGCAGTCTTAAACCTGCAGGAGTACAAGGATTGTATTAACAAAGCTTTTCTTGAAAAATATTTGCAGATGAAATCCAGCATAGCAAAAGAGGAATCAAAACGATCTCCAGTAATGGAGAAGTTACTATAAAAGGACTGTTGAATCCATTTAAACCTAGAGCCAAGGCTAAACAGCACTGGGGATTAGTGGACAGGACAGAATATAAATGTTATAACTCCAGGCAATCCAAAAATTATAATATAACAAAAATTGGGAAGCTGGAGTGAAAGGGAAGAGGATGTGCCCAATAATTCTCTTCCATAACAGAAAGTCAGTACATATAGTATAGAGCTGAAACTTACAGGGTTTTTTAAAAAGCAAACTAGTAGATATAGTATTAAGTTGAATCATATCAGGTTTTTAAAAGCAAAATGATGCCAAACCATTAATTTTTTTTTCACAAGTATCTTTAAACCGTAGAAATCTCTTTCAGAGACTAATATCTCTTGTTATGAACAAATATTTATCTCAAGTTCAGCGCTTCCGTCAATTTGACTCCGGTTTATTTTTCTTTTGGTAAATTCAAGTAGACTTACATTTAATAATTTTAGAAAAATAGCATGCATAGTAAGAATCTGTTTCTGTAAAATTATTCATATCTAACAAGCTTCTGACTAAATATATGCCTAGAGAGAAGTCTGCAAGCTGGTCATCAAATGTTGGCAAAGTGGTTTCTGAGAGTTGGAACTTTTGTTTTGCCCTGCTTTTTTCTTTGCTCTTTTCTGAATTCTGTGTAGTTTTTATAATACTCAGCTACCGTTTCCACAAATATAAGTTATTCTTTTAATTACCACAGTCTTACCCAACCAGGGACACTCCTACAGATGACCTCACCTCCCTCGGTCCTTGAAACTCTGCCAATCCCTGAATCCATGCTTCCCCCAAATCTTCTGCGAGACGAGCCTGAGTAGCTCAATGCTCCCTTCCTGTAGTAAGCAATGAATTCGGCTCTGGGTTCCTCATTTCAAACACTGAATTTTATTTCCATCCTGTCTTATCCTCTAAGACTAGTAATGTTGTACTAGTATCCTAGCACTGCTGTAACAAATCACCACAAACTTGGGTGGCTTGAAACAACAGATACTAAATCTCTCACAGTTCTGGAGGCTGCAAGTCCAAAAGCGAAGTGTTGGCAGGGTGGATCCTTCTAGAGGCTCTCAGGCAAAAAGGATGCACTATGGAAATTGGCCTTAGATTATGTGGGCATCTGAGATGACCAGCCCAACTTCACAACACACAGGTTTCATGAGTTGAGTTTGGTAATTGTTTTGATTTTAACACACATTGAGATATTTGGAATTTCAATGATTTGTATCATAGTCCATGGAACAACTAATGGAGTTAGTTGTTACTTTTTCTTAGTATTGAGAGTATCAGTTAAAAATGTTTTGACTACAAACAACAGAATAACAGCAGCTTAAACTAGTCTGGGCTTTTAGTGTTACCTAGCAAGAAGCCAGGGGGCCCTCAGCATTGGTTCAGCTGCTTGGTAGAGCCATTAGGGACCAGCTGCTGCTTTCTTCCCATTATTTCATCCTGATATTATCTCTCATCTTCATGCTTGTCAACAAAAGATAGCAAAATGGCACTGCTGCTTGAGACCTCACATTTGTGGTAGAAGCATGGAGAGGAGAAGGGGCTGTGCCTTCTCAACAGGAAGGGGGAAGCCTTTCCAGAATTACCACAGGACATCTGCTTACACCCTGTTGGCTGGAACTGTGTCACGGAACCCCAACATCACCTGCAAAAGAGGCTGAGGAGTGAGAATCTGTCAGGGAGTATTGCGCCAGACAAAATCAAAGGAAGAGGGGGAAATGGATATCTTTGCAGAGACCTGGAAAGCATGGGAAACTAAGTTGTAAAGCCCTGTTGCTTCCTCCCAGCCAACGGCTGGTGAAGGGTTATCATACTCTCTCCCTGCAGCGGGCTTATGATCTGGAAAATTTTATTTACAGGATAAAATTTTCACCAGAGTGATATTTTTAAAAAGTGAAATCAGATCATGTCACTCACCTTCTTCCTTCCTGCTTGCCACAGGACTGCCAATGCAAAGTACCAGAAATGGGTTGGCTTTCACAATGGGGATTTTATTTAGGATAAAAGCTTACAGTTCTGAGGCCGGGAAATGTACCATCAGAGATGCTTTCTCACCAATGTCAGCTGCCAGTGATCCTGGCATGCTGCCATGTGGGGAAGCAAGATGGCAGGCGATCTCTGCCGGGTCTCTGCCTTCCCCCTCCAGTCTCACTCTCTCCTGGTCTCCTGCAGCCCAGCTCCTGGAGTTCATCTCTTCAGTCTTGAGGTGTTCCATAGCCCCAGCCTCTTAGGAGCTTCATGCTTAAACTTTGGCTGCTAGCGATCCTCGAGTCTTCTCTCAAATGGCAGAGCTCCCTCTTCCTGTGTCTCTCTCTGTGTGTTTCTGTTTATATAACACGCAGAAAGAGGGCGGAGACTCAACCTGAGTCACGTCTCACTGATATAGTCCAATCAAAAGGGTTTTACACCCACAGGGATGGATCAGTTCAAGAACATAATTTTTCTCTTTTTTGGATTCACCAAATTCAAACTGTCACACCCTCTGTCACTCTTCTGCCCTCTCACTCTCCCTCCTGACTTCCCAGGACCAGCCTGGCTGGTTCTTGCTGCAATGTCCTCAGTTTCTTCCCCATTTGCAGGAACCAGTCATCCCACCTTCACTGCTCCTCTTTTTCATCATTGAGATCTCTACTCACAGATGACCTCCTCAGAGAAACCTCTGCTCTCCACTGCACTAACCACCCTTTCCCTTTCCAAGATTCCCCATCCTCCCAAACTGCTTTCTAGTATGGTAGTACTTAAGACTATTTGAAATCTTCACTGCCTTTGTTCCCATGTTTCATGTCTTCCTACCACTCTTTGATGTCATACCAATGAATGATGGTATCAACCAGAGCCAAGATGCAGATGTCAAATGTCCAGGCAGAACCAGCAACGAGGATTCAAGTTCAGGGTAAAGGGCTGAGGTTAGAAACATACTGAGGGGCCTTTCTAAGTAGTGGGGAAGTGAAGATGAATAACACGTGATCACTGCCCTCAACAGAGCATAAAATACACAGAGAAAGACACACAGACCCGCATACACAAATAATACAAGGGAGTGGGAAATGGGAAGTAAGACACACTGGGTGTGGGCTATGACAGCTACAAGCGTCATCTTTCAAAATGGAAAACTGTGTCAAGATTTCACTACAAGGATGCTTACTGTGATGCTATTGGCAAAAGTAAAAATCAAAAATAATCAATCCATCCACCAACAGGGAATTAGTTGAGACAATTTCAATGCAACCCTATAACGAAGCATTCTACACATAGTTTTTAAAATGATGTGCCAGAGTTGTATTTTATTATATGGAAATAAGATCACAATATAATAAGAGACAATAGGAAACTCAAAAAGTAATGCATAGAATAATGCAAATTTGAAAAGGGGGAGAGAGAGAGATACAGAGACAGAAACAGAGAAAGAGAATATATATCCTTCCAGATGTTGATCCCAAAATGATGGCGGTTATTTCTTGGTGGTCTGAGTCCAGCTGATGACTGTTTTCTTCCTTTTATTTGTCCATATATAGCCTAGCTTTTCCATGATTAACATGTGTTAATTGTGTAATCCTTTTCCAATCTGGAACAACTGAATTGCGGTGCATGTTTTCAATCCCATCTCAACAGTATGATCAAAATGCTAGATATTAGAGGCTCTGTCCTTGGAGTGCGAGAGCAGCTGCTCTTAGATACCATCCAGGCCCACGCGAATGTTTAAGAGGCTGTGCTGGGCATGAGACAAGAGTGCCGGGGGGGGGAGAGGGTGGGCAGCACCAAGGGTACAGCCACGAGGCTGCCCTTATCTTCATGGGCAGTAGCCCTGTACAGACCTGGAAAACAACCACCAGAGCAGAAATACTGCCCAGAGTCTTGCCTGGTGCCAAGAGTTGTGCAGAAACGAACTCACTTTATCTTCAGAACCTGCATGTTAGGTATTACCCTGCCCCATTTTAGAGCTAAGGATCCTGAAGTCCAGCCAGGTCCAGTGACTTGTCAAAATCTTCTAGAGAGAAGAGGTTAGACCAGCCCTGCTTATCTCCACAGACCTTGCTTCTTCTCGTGCCATGCAGCCAATCCTCTTCTGTACTGTCAGCCCTAAGCCCACACACGGTAGGTGGAAGACACCGCCAGGAGCTGGCCCACTGGCGATCGAGCAGTTTACATCATTGATGATCCAGAACCACTGGTTTGAATAAAATCTTAACTGGCGGCAAAAACTAAATTCAGCCTGTTACCCTGGATTGGGTCCTGGAATAGACAAAAGAACGTTAGTGGAAAATCAGGTAAAATTTGAACAAAGTCTGGAGTATAGTTAATAGTTAGATAAAGAAATAAATAAATAAGCAGGAGCTATTCTGTAGATGTGAAGGGGCAGGGAGGAGGCTGCTCCACTGAGTTAGAAACGTGTCTGCTTGGCCACTGCCTCCCCTTCCACCTCGGCTGAGCTGGTCCAAGCCATAGATGAGGAAACTAAAGCCCAAGAAGGGAAGTAACTTGCCCTAAAGCCCTCAGCTGGTCATTGGCAGAGTGGACTCGACACTGGTCTCCTCTAGGCCTGGACTTCTCCCAGTAAACCAGCTGGGGCCCAAGGACAGCCAGGATTTTCAGATCAATATTCAATTCCATGCCTGTTTAGAAACATTTGCAACTAAAGCATAACAATCTCTAAAATTATTTGATTTTGTGAAACCAAGAAAAGGTGATGTCGTTTTCTCAGATGTCTGTATTCTCAAAAGGCTGTATGCAAGTGAAATTTTGTTAAAATGAATCGGGTGAATCTGCCGTTCTTTTATTCAGCCGGGCATCACTGCACCACGGGAGTGGAGGCCCTTGGCCCTAACCCTTTGTCCAAATTAGCTGTGAAGCTGGTTACAAATCCAGGTTCCCAGAGAGACCTGGGAGATGCTAATTCATTAGAACCTGGGATGGCTCCAATGGTTCCATTTATTTAACAGTCCACATTTATAATGGTTTTCTCAGGGAAGAGAACCTGGGGGGTGAGCAACAGACGTGTAAGGAAGATTTCTTTTTATTCTATGTGCTTTCCATGGTGTGACTGTTTCTAACGTCTTCGTGTACTGCCTGTTTAAAACGAAAGGAAACTAAAAAGCTCTCCGCGTACAGCCGTGGTAGAGAACTGCGACCCTGGTGAGACGCTGTTGGATCTCCTAAAAACAGGGCTCGGTATGGAATCAGCTGGAGAGTCTCAGGAGAGCCTAGTGTCCCCATACAGCTGAGTAATGGGCTGTGGGTTTGAACCTGTCCTGCCCCAGCAGGGCTGGGACCTGGTGCTAGTTTGTTGACTTTTCCAAGCCTCGCAACCTGCGGAGCTGAGAAGATGGAATGAGATAGTCCAGCAGAGAGCAGGCATATAACAAGCTCCCCCCAAAAAAACACAATAATCCCTATCATTGTTCCCTTTTCCTTCCATAAACCCTGCACTGGAATGGAAGCTATTGAAATGACCTGAATTAAAAGAAGCAAAACTCTTCTTTGTCTCCTGAAACCGAATGAGTTGGCTTAAAGCAAGAAGCTGTAGGTGCTGAAACGGTCTCCGCAGGGCCTGTAAGAGCTAATGACAAGCTCTTCCACTGAGGCCTTCCTGCCATCTGCCCTGATCTAGGAAATCAGAGTTTCGGAGGCATTTTAATTTACAGTTATAAATGTGCGAGTTCATGATTTTCTTGAACACCTTCCACATGATTTTGAAGTTTTGGCTTATTGATATTTTTTAGAAGCTAGATCTTTTTTTTTTTCCTTGTAGCTCTAAATAGCAATGTTACTAAATATTTGGAAACTAGAGAGAAGGAAAAATAATTCCTAATTCTACAAGCTTGGCACAATGGATATTGTGGTATTTTGGTATAATTTCTACCAGGGTCTTAATATGTGTGAGTGTTTGTGTGTGTGCGTGGATGTGAGTGTTTACAGCATTGTAATCACATTGAAGAAAATTGTCTCCTGATTTGTCACATACCGACTACTGCAAATATTTTTCATATTATGACAAAGTCATGATAGCCATATTTTCAACTAGCTGCATAATTCCCCATCAAAGGATGATACCAAAATATATTTAACAATTACCCCGTTATCTAACATTTCAGTTTGTTTAATTTTTTGGTTTTTTTTTTTGTTGTTGTTAATAATGCGGCAATGAACACCTTTGTACGCAGATATTTTTGTTGTATTGAGAGTTATTTCCTTAGGCTAGAGTCGCACAAGTGGTGTCCTCTATTTTTCAAATATATAACTACATTAGAGAGCAGTATTGTTCTGTCTGATAAACTTAAAATCATAAAGATTTCATGTGAATGTGCTTCTTCCCTGGTTTTCAGAACTCTCAGGGGAATCACTTTTTGCAAGGCTGAAACAAGGCATCTGTGATTTACCAGAGACAAACAGAATTACAAAAGGTCAAAGGGCACCACTTTATTTGGATGTTACAGCTTCAACATCAATTTTGAATTACAACCCAAAGACAAAGCAGAGTTTGGAAAAGTGTCAATGCCTGTCATCCAATCTGAATCCTTTGTTCCACATGTGAAGGAAAAGAAACTCTTCAGGCCCCACTGAAAAAAATTCTCTGTGGAAATGAATATGTACACTAGGAAGTGAACATGTATACTAACTTAAAAAATCCTTTGATTCAATTTGACAACTCTCTTGTGACTTTCTACCATCACCTTGACAGGCTCAACCCCTAACCCCTTCATCTTCCATTATTCCAGGGAGTCAGCAAAGTCATTTCAATAAGAGCTCATTTACAGCAATAATAATTCACATTTCTTGAGCACTTGCCATGTACCACTGTCCTAGCAGATGTCCTAAATGGTTGCTAATTTTCATCCCATTTTATAGAAGCAATGCAGAGGCACAGAGAGACTCGAGATCACACACTTAGTAGGTGGTGGGGTTGGCTCTCAAATCCAGGCACACTGGCTTCAGCAGTCATCTTCACCACTGGCCTCTGCCAGCCCTTCTGATCAAGCACTGCTCACTGTATACAGTGCAGCACTCTGTGAAAGCTCCCCCTTTCACAGCCTCAGTTACTCCCCAGCAACTGCACCCTCTGAGCGACCATCGCCATTTCTGATCAGGAGGGAGGAATCGCTTTCAGCCAGAAAAACATCACCCTCTGCTGCCCTGAAGAGCCACACATCAGGGCCCCTCTCTTCCCCCTTAGAGCTCAGTCCCAGAAACCCCGGCTCTCCGTTGTTCCCAGCACCTGCAGGGTGTTCTGGGCTCACCTGTCGTATTAGCTTCCTATGACCTCTGTAACAAGTGACCACAAACTTAGTGGCTTAAACAACACAATTATTCTCTTACGGTTCTGGAGACCAGAAGTCTCAAATGGGTCCAGAAGGATGTGCTCCTTCTGGAGGCTGGAGAGGCGCATCCGTTTCCTTGCCTTTTCTACAATTCTGTCTTCCAGAGGCTGTCTCCATCCTTGGCCCATGGCCCCTTCCTGCCGCAGCGTAGCATGGTCTGTCTCTGACTCCACTGTCCCCTGCTTCTGTCCTTACATTGCCTTTTCTCTGTTTCTCTGACTTTGACCCTCCTGTCTCCCTCATTAAAAGACCCTTACAATTCTATCACTGGGCCCACCTGGATAATCCAGAATAATCTCCCCATTTCAAAATTCCTAACTGAATCACACCTGCAAAGTCCCTTGTGCCATGTAAGATAACATATTCACAGGTTCTGGGATTAGGACATGGACATCTTTGAGGGACCATCATTCAGCTTAAGACAGTTGGAAGTAAACAAAGCAAAAAGACCATTTGAGAAGACCCAAGAATCCCTGCAGAGTTATATTTCTGGAAAAGGAAGGTATTAGTATTTGAATTCCAGCAATCCTAATAAAATCAGCAGTAAGAGACTGAGCTAGAGGAAAAAGGAATTGCATCAATTCCTCTGGTTTACTGAGCACCTGATATGGGCCACACACTTCACTTGGCTTAGCTCATTCAATGGCCATGACAACCCCCGCAGGCAGCAACCTTGTCCCCAAACCTGAGAGGACAAAACAGACACTCAGATTAGTTACATAGCTCACCTGAGGCCAACAGCCAGCTACACATTCAGGAACCCCGGTGGCTCTGACTCCAAAGTCCAGTGTTACCCACCTGTCAAGACAACTGACACCAAAACTGGTCAAAATGAATAGAAACTTTTAAAGACACCGAGCAATGGGGCTGCATAACACGGGGCAGCCCTCTCTGCGCAAAGCGACTGCCTCCATCACCAGCCCCTTCCCAGCGCATGTGTCTAGTGCCATTTCCATATTGCCTTGTTTGTCTACGTGCTTATCATCTGTCTCTCCCGCAGATTAGACTCTTGTCTGTTGCTGACTGCGGTTGCGCTAGCCCTGAGTGCAGGCAAGGCACATAGAAAGAATTAAATACATGCTTGTGTGATGAGTGGATAATATTGCTCTGACCCAGAAATTATCTATGTGAGCAAACTCAACCACTTCCAACACGGATGGGACTTAACAAACACTCAGAAAAGAGTTTCCAACAGCCAATATCAACAGCCCTAAGTCCAAGTTAATGCATTATCTCTTCGGAAAACTTCCCTAGGGCTTAATTCAGAGACTGTTTCTTTGTTTTAAAAAAAAAAACAATGTTAGCCTATTTGTTGAACTCTTTACCATTCTACTTCCTGCTTAAAGAGGCATTCTTCAGTTATAGCTTAAATTAAAGAGGAAAATTATCTATTTTCTGATATATGAGACATGATCAAAGGGACTAAGGGAAGTACAATGTCGATATCATAGAATTCAAGAGATATGTCAATAGAACTGAAGACTACAAAAATGGAGAAAGGATTCAGAAGACTGAGTCCTTACATTTCCCAAATTCACAAGTGGCAAAGCTCCTGTCCTCTCACTTGTGTGCTGCTCGGTCAACCCCCTATAGAATGAATCATCTCTGTTTCCAGGTCCCATCTTCACAAACACACGTGGAACTAGACAGGAAACCTAGTGGCGAAAGAGGTGATATTCTTTCATGCATACAGGACATTCTCATGAGAGTGATGTGCATTTAATTAAAAACTTTCCAATGTTGACTCCCTGCAGCCAAATAGAATGGCTCTTGCCTTTTTTAATCACAGCTTGACCTCAAATATAACTCTTCATTTCTTCTCTACTTGTCTCTCTTCCCTAAAGTGCTGTAAGCTTCTTAATGGCAGATCAGTGGTTTAATCATCTTTGAATCTCTGATTAGCAACTGTGGGTAGAATGAAGGAATGTTTTATTCTAAAATAGAGGAAAGTAGAGAATTATAAACATAGTTCCAAGAATCTAACAAAATACAATTAGTAACACTTGGTTTTATCTCTTTCTAGTCTTTCTTTAAGTACTGTGTTCTTCATTCTTTTTTGTTCCCCCTTGCAAAATCATACACACATAGGTTGTGCCAGGACTTTTTCACCAAATATTGCATTATTAGCTTTGCTGCCATGCTACCTCGTAGTCCTGAAGCTTGATTGAAGCCAAAGAAAGTTCTGATGTGGTTTGGGGGAACACAAACGAATTTTATGCCTTTAGGCTCATTATTGACCTCAATCTGGCTTGATCAAAAGAGAATTTTGCCTGATCACAGCCATTATAATAAATCAGGCTTCAGTCCCCCAAGTCTACCAGAAAATCTCTTTGACCTCTGTTGTCATTTAGCATCTGTGACCTAATCAGAAAACTCTTCATTTCTTCTTACCATCATCAGCAGTAGCAGGGATCTAAATCTCTCCCTAAACCCAAAGAATCACGTCGGGCATTCTGATTCCAGTGTTGTTCTATTTTTTTTTTTCTATTAAAAAAATGTTTTCATGAACTCGCAAAATCTGTTAGTCATAGCCATCATAGATTTCCAGTTGATGATTAAAAAACAAACTAGGTTTGGGATAAAATTCAAGATGCCTTCCGTACTCCAAATTCGTTTCTAATCAACAGAAAACAGGGCTCAATGCCTTGAAACCAAACATATTTTTATGAAACCAAACATCATAAAACATGAGTGAGTTTACCCTGACATCACTCAGCCTGTGAAGATTAATAGACATGCTGAAAGCATTTGCTTTACACTTGCTCAACTGGACAAATACATCTTTTCACAAAACCAGTCCAAAATATTGGCCATTCCCAGATGTCTAAAACCCAACACTCTTTACTTTCAAATTCCTCAATGAGAAAGCGTAAGAGAAGAAATGAATTTAGGACTTTTTTGTTTAATATTTTTTTTTATTTTTTTAAAGATACTTAGATTACATAAATGTTACACAAAAAATATAGGGATTCCCATATATCCCTCTCCCCACACCTCCCACAACCTCCCACATAAACAACATCCTTCATTACTGTGGCACATTCACTGCAATTGATAAACGAATCCTGGGGCTTTGCCACTGAGCATGGACCATATTTTTCACATTGTAGTTTACTCTCTCTCCCACACTATTCTTCAAGTTATGGGAAGATACATATAATGGCCTATATCTGTCATTGCAATGTCATTCAGGACAATTCACAAGTCCCGAAAAAGCTTCCGTATTACACCTTTTTCCCCTCTCCCTGACTTCAGCACTTCCAGTGGCCACTGTCTCCACAAGTCTATAGTAGAATACCAGTGAGTCCACTCTAGTCCATAGTTCATTTCCCAATCCTGAGGATTCTGGGATGGTGATGTCTACTCCACCTCTAATTAAGAAGGGGCTTTGATCCCACATAGCCGATGGATGGGACTCTCTTGCTTGCAGTTGTAGGCTCTCTCGTTTCCTTGGTGTGGTAGTTGTCCATCCTCACCTCCTTGTTAGTTGTCCTGGGTGAGTCCAATGAACTGGAGAGTAGGTGTTGCAACTCCGCTGAGGCTCAGGGCCCAGCTGGCACATGGACAGCCCAAAGATTCCAGTCTCTTGGACCTACACTTACCAACTGCAGCACCAACTATAGGTTCAAACAGAAGGGACAGATAAGCTGTGTGTAGGGAAGCCATAACAGTCCAACTCTGTCACTCTTAGGAGGAGCACAATCTCCAAAGTAGGACCCACTGGCAGAGCACCAAACTCTGGAGCTATCTGCCCTGACCATAGGACCTGGGTGTCTCCAGAGCCCTCAGGAGTCCCACTATTTGGGGTAGCTTCCACTTTGGCAGGCTATGAGATCCTGCCAAGACGTGCGTAAGCGTTACCTCTGGGATGACCTCTCGACTCATTTTGAAGTCTCTTAGCCATAGGACTTTAACCACATGTTTAAATCTTGGTGCTAGGAAGTCAAGAAGCTCGAATTGTACATTGAAAAACCAAAAGAAAAAAAAGAGGAGGAAGAGAAAATATGCAAAGATAAATATCCAAAAATAATCTTTTGTGATATCATTGTTTTATTTCTTTGAGAAAGAAGAAATTTCTTTTCATCCACATAGCATATTGTCTATTGGGTAGGTAGAGTGAGTTTATTTTGTTTTATATAGTATTTATTGACTCTTTTTTAAAACCAAAAGGAAGGTGCTGATTGCCCCTTACAGAAAACTTGGAGATATGATAGAAATAAAATTAGCAGATACAAATCACTCATATCCCCTCCACACAGAGATATAACCACATTAATATTCTGACATTGGACTTCTCCTCTTTTTATCTGAAAATTTTTAAAAATGAATATTCCAAACTAGAGCTACCACCTGGCAGCCTACTTTTCTCCTAAGCCATATATATTGTCAACATTTGCCTTTATCACTAAATGGTCTTACAGAACATATATCATAATGACTACAAAACAGTCCTTTTGTAGATGTGCTGTTTCTTCAACCAATCTCTAATTGCAGAACAAATCATAACAGCATTGTTATAAATGTTATAAATTTTGTATGTTTTAATGTGATCAACTCAATTATACTATCAGCTTTGCCCACTTTTTTATTGTTTTATTCAAATTAAATCCTTAGAGTGGAAATGTTGGGACAAAAGATCTGCAGAATTATCAGACTCTAAATATATAGCTGTTGATATAAATTTTGCACTCCTAAAAGATTATACCAACTTATCTTGACACCAACAATCTCTGAGCATTCCCCGGCTGGTTTTTATTCTGTACATCCTTATTAAATATCTTGACCATTAAAAAATAATTTCATCTTGCTATATTATTCCTTTATGCATTCAACATGTGCCAGGCTCTGCTCTGGGGCTGGAGGTCTTTCAGTGAGCACAGGCTTTGGTAGTGCTGGGTGGAAACCGCAGCTCTGTCTCTCATGCCCTCTATGACCCTGGGCAAGTTCCCTCACCTGAACCTCCATATCCTCAGCTAAAAGTGGATGTTAACCAAACCCTCCTAAGAAGTGATTCTGATGGTTGACCACATTGACATGTGCACAACATCTAGCCCAGGAGGGGCCAGGAAGCCTCGTAGTAAGTCTTGGTTCCACGTTCCACTTCCCCAAAACCTGGGCAGTTGCTCACGAGGGCACCAGCTCTTTCCATGATGTTTGATTCTGTCCCAGTTTCAGGGACACAGCCATCCCACCTCAAGCTGTTGGTGTCTTGAACAATTCCTTTTCCATCTGTGATAGTTTAAAGCTTTTTGGACCCCAGAAAAGTATGTTCTTAAAGCTAATTCATTCCTGTGGGTGTAAACTTATTGTAAGTAGGTTCTTTTGACTAAGTTACTTCAGTTAAGGTGTGGCCCAGGGTGAGTCTTAATCCTCCTTTATGAGAAAATGTAATTCAGAGAAAGGAGGGAGAAAGCCACGGAAGCAAGAAGCTGGAAAAGAAGAGAAACTAACAGATGACCCCATGTGCCTTGCCATGTGACAGAGTAGTCTAGGATCACTGGCAGCTGGTCTTCAGGAAGAAGGTATCATCTTGGACATTTAACTGTAAGCTTGTAACTAATAAATCCCCACTGGTAAATGCCAACCCATTTCTGGTATATTGCTTATATTGCTTTCGACAGCCTAGCAGAATAGAACACCATCTAAGAGATGAGATTAATGATGGGAAGCCAATTTCTGCAGTTTGTTAGCTCTCACAGTGGTATTGACACATTCTACTACTGGAATTGTGGCTGCAACATACCAAGCCTGTAGCTCGTGACTTTGAAGTCCCTCCTCTCAACATTAAAAGTCACAGGCTTTTAGTAGAAATATAATTAGGTTAAAGGCTGGCCAACCCTGCCTTCATGTTCAGCTATTGTGCTCTGTCTTAAGTCCATTTCTATAAGAAAGAATTTCAGCACAACCCCAACTAATGATGGATTCCAAGGGATCCAGCACATCAGACAAGCCCCTGGTTAACTTGGTTAAGTTCCACACCCCTGGTGCTGGCTGCATTATGCCAGAGTTTCTAATGCAGTGACCATCCCAAGCAAGGGCTCTGGTTCCCAAAGGCATAAGCCATGTGGGAAATGCAGGCACAAAGTGAAGCTGGGTGCTGGCGAGCCCGGGCATTGTCAACAGCAAACCTGGATTCCAGCCACGGCCCGGGCACTTCATAGCTATATGAGCAAGCAAAAGAACGGTGATGGGCCTTTTCATGCCTTCGTTTCATCCCGTGTAAAGTGGGGATAAAAATAGTAACCACATCATGTGAGGTTGCTGAGCCTAATACATGACACAACGCACATAAATAACTTAGGACAATGCCTGGCACTGCCATAAGTGATCAATTCAACAAATTTTAAAAGCATTTGCTGCGCATCTACCAGGCATTACTCTTGGGCTGGGTGTACAGTCACAAGCAAAACAGTAAGTGAAATGGATCGTTTACAGCCCGGAGAAGCAGCATTCACGATAAAATGGAAATTGCCGCCACTGGAGCAGAGAGGAAGCACTCCTGAGCTATTAGGCACTGACGGGTGCTGAAAAGACTTCCCCCAGCCCCTAGGTCTGGACTGTCAGGACTTCAACCATAACGTGTTTGGGGAGTGGCTGTAGCTCGAGCGGTTGAGCACCTGCTTCCCAGGCATGAGATCCTGGATCCTCCTAAAAACAAAACAAAAAACATGTTTAAAATGCATTTAAAATCTCTCCACTTCTCCCTTCATCCCTGCCACCACAAGGGTCAACATGATCACTTGCCCACGCTGCCACGTGGACCTCCTAACTGGTCTCCAGCCTCCTCTGCCAGCCCTCTCTAGTCCATCTCCCCACAACAGCCAGAGTGTCATTTGAAGCACAGGCAGGGCCATGGCCTCCACTGCTGAAAACCCCCTGATGGTTCTCCAATGCTCTTAGGATCAGAGCCAAACCCTCAAGAGCTAAAAGGAAATGCTTTGGACCCACCTACAACTGTGACCTCCTCTCAGGCCAACCTTGCTCTCAGAGCTCCAGCCCGTGTCCTTTCAGTTCCTAGAATTCCCAAAGCCTTCTCCTGCCCCAGGGCCCTCACCCACGTGCTTCTCTCTCCCTGCAAGGCTCCTCCTCCTGGCTGAACCTGGCGATCTCATCCTCAGGTATCCTTTTTTTTTTTTTTTTTTTTATTTTATTTTTATTGTGGGTAAAAATCAAAATTCTCACAATACATACAAACATTTGCAAAATGATATATAAATATATATGCATATATGTATATTTGCTTACAAAAATGTTATTTATATATACATATACATATATTTTAAGAGGTGCTTAGATTACCCAAAATATTACACGGAACCCACTGGGATTCCCAGGTATCCTTTTAAATGTGCCTTCCTTAGAATGGCCTTTCCTGACCCCGCCCCCCCATGAAAGTGTGTCCCCCTTTTTAATCTCTATCCACAGCCCTTCTTCTTGGGCTCCATAACACTTGTGTCTCTGTCTTGTGTACTTATGCACCAGAGGTAGTAAAATACAGTGGTGAAGAGTCCTAAGGCTGCTTGATCTCGGGCAAGTTTCCTTCTTCTTGTGCTTCAGTTTTCCCACCCATAAAATAAAAATAATAATAGTACTGCGAAAGACAAACCAGAGTCAAGTTTGTAGGCTACAGCATTGTATGTGGGACAGGTTTTGCCACAGCAAAGGAAGTCAGAATGAAAGTAGCATTGGGGCTCTAGGGATGACAAACAATTTTTACGGGCATAAAAAGGAAGTTAGCTTGACTCCTATTGATTGGACGAGGGTTTGTCCGAACTACAAGGGCGGGTTTAGAGCAAGTGGGCTTTATTTTGTATTGGGTTGAGCGTAATGAACTAGGAGTTTGATTGGCTATCTGGGTCAGCTGCTGTGGTTGTTTTGGGGTTTTTTTCTTTTTTTAAGCTCTGAGGGGTCGCCAGGACTTTCTCCATACAATTGAATCAGTATCTACAGTCTATGGTTGTAGGAGGAATACAGGAGTTGCGTGTGAGTGCGCTTGGCAGTACCTACCTACCATTAGCAACCCTCGGCACAGTCTTCCCTGCGGTCTAGTTCCCAAGCCCGCTGCAGCCCCAGGGATCTCGTCATGGCCATTCACTGGTGTTGACCAACGCCTGGCGTAGAGGTGAAGATCAGCCAGACTTTCTTGAATGGGTGTGTGGTTGAACCAGGTGAAGAAAGGAGAGAAAGACCTTGCCGCTTGGAAGAGAACGACATATAGAACCCCAAGACCGTGTGTAAAGGAGAACTGGCCTAACTTCCTCCCTCAGCAGATGGCCAGGGGCTGGGACGGAGATGATGTCGATAAATCTCAGAGGAATGAATAAACTGCCTGGAGTTATCAAAACTGACTTTCAGTTTGGCCTGGAGACGTGGAAGTTCTAGAAGCCTGAAGAGAAAGGGCAAGATGAAGGTCACAGGTGAGGCTAAGTCAGGGAAAAGCCTGAGGGGAGGGCCAGGAGAATCTGCCACGCTGGGTAAGGAAAAACTTAGAAATGATTTCTGCCTACCTGGCCACGTGACTCCTAACCACGAGCAAGGGGCCCTGGGGCATTTTTAATGGTGGCCCAAAGTTCAGAGACCCCATACAAGAGGAGACCTGGCAGCTCTGTCCCCACCCACAGCTGCCTCAGGTGTCCTGCCAGAGCCGTCTCCCTGCAGGTTACACAGAGGGGATGAGTTCACCCAGGCATGCAGAGACCCAGGTAGTGTGGGTGTGCCGGCCTCCAGTTCCACCAACGTAGCTTGAGCACCTATTGTATGCAGAGCATGCCCCAGTTCTGTGAGATCACAAATGAACAGGGCTTTGCCCCTGGCTGGGCTTGGGTCAGGAATTTGGGACATTTGTGCAAAATGACCTCTGAGATGGTCCCCGACCCAGAGATTGTACAGGGCTGCGGAAATGCTTTGTGTTCTCTCTGCAAAACCCACGGTTGTGTCCAAGCATCCATGGGAGGTTAGCTGAGTGGACCTTTAGGGTTACTTCCAAGCCTGAGGCTCTGGGCTGATTGTTGAGGGAACTTAAATTCCACGGGGACAGGGTTTTGTTTTCATATAGGGATGGGTCAGTGTACATTCACATACGCCTTTTGGAAAGCAGTTTGGCAGTATGTGCCAAGAGAGACATAAAACAACCAAACCTTTCAACCCAGTAATTCCATTTCTGGGAATCTACCCTCAGGAAATAATCCTAAATAGGGATAAAGGCTTATGTAAAAAAACTTTCAATGTAATGTCATTTATAGTAGGAAAAAAATGGAAAGTCCTTAATTGTCCAACAATAGGGAAAGGGAGGGGGGATTAAGTAGATTCTGGTACAATTATGTGATGAATATTGTTTGGCCATTGACAATCTCAAAGAATAACGGGAAATGCTCATAATATAATATTAAGTTAAAGGAATAGCAAGTGGCAACAGTATATAGGTAATATTGTAAGTCTTTGAACAAAGTATCTATGGACACATCATGCAGAGCAACGACAACAACAAAAAAACAAAAACAGAAGAACTAAAATTGTTACAGTGGTTTTCTGGGAAACAGAATTATTAATAGTTTTTGTTCTGTTTTTTAATTTTACTTTTCCATTTGTAGCTGTTGGGCAGTTTGATATAATTATGAATTCCAAAAATCTATATTAGATTATGGTTTTAAACTCATCTGTTCATCTGGGCATGATTAAGTTATAATTGGGGCTTTTACTGGGCCACATCAATAGGGCGTTGAGCCCCACCCTTGGTGAGTGGGGAATCAAATATAAAAGACATGGCAAAGGGCAGAGGGAGCAGTTCTGACGCTGGAGTTTTGATGTTGGAGAGGGAAGCCGAGCAGAAGGAGGAGCTTGGTCGTGAAGAAGGAGAGAAGGCCCCAGGATAGAGACAAAGTGTTCGCCTGAGTTCACAGCTGGCCTTGTGGAGAGAAGCAAAGCACAGAGAGCCTCATAGTCTACAGCTGACCTTGCGAAGGAAACAGTGGAGCGAAGCCTGGAGAGAAACGCAGCCCCAGGAAGGGAGGAACCCAAGAAGCCTGAACCCTGGCAAACGTCAGCAGCTGTCTTGCTCCAACACGTGGCAATAGACTTTGGTAAGGGAAGAAACTTAAGCTTTATGGCCTGGTAACTGTGGACTTCTACCCCAAATAAATACCTTTTATAAAGACCAACCTATTTCTGGTATTTTGCATTAGCACCCCTTTTGGCTGACTAATACACCATTTAAAAATTTTTCTTCAATGAGCATATTTTTAAAATAAAATATAAATCATTCTATATAACAATTATAATGGGCATGTAAAACATAGTGAAATATAGGTTAAGTAAAATAGGAAAGTAAAACAATAGACAGCCTATACATTTTGACCAAAAATAAATTAAGCTATGAATAGGAAAAAAATATTAGAAGGAAATCACCATCCCCTCCTACCCCCGCCTCTCCACCAAACAAAAAGAATGCAAACCAAACCTGTTACTGGTTATCTATAAGAGAATCCTGTTATATTTGAGTCTTGGGGTTATAAGTGGTTCGGTGGTTTTTCTTACCAGTCTGCTCGAGGGTGTTGTCTATCGTAGCCCTCTATTCATTCTTGGCTTCCTCCAATCCCTTTTCCATACAGCAGGCAGAGAGATCCTTTTTAAAATGCAACTGTGGTCTCATCACTCCCATACGTACTTTTCACTGACTTCTTATTGCCCTTAAGTTAAAGTCGCAGACCTCCAAAAGACTTCCAAAGCTCCTTTCTTAGTTTCCCCAAGATGCTCCGACAAATGCCACACAATGGGTTGGCTTAAATAATGGGAATTTATTGTCTCACGATTTTCAAGGCTGGAAGGCTGGCTTCCTCCCAGAGATGGCAGCATCTGACTGGCTATCAATAGTGAGGTTCCTTGGCTTTCCCGTCACATGGTGATGTCCTCTCTCCCTGGTTCCATTGTCTTCCTGGTTCTTTCGACTTCTGGCTTCTGCCTCCTCCCCATGGCTTTCTCTTACTATTTTCCAGTTTCTTCCATTACAAAGGACTCTATTAATCTGGATGAAGACCTAACTTCATTCTGTTGGTCCACACCTTAACTAAAAATAACATCTTCAAGGGATCCTACTTACAATGGGTTCGTACCATAGGACTGTGGATTAAGAAGATGTCTAAATTTAGGGTACATAACTCAAGCCCCCTGAGCCTCCATAATCAGACCTTGCCCTCAGCCTTCATCTTCATCTTTTGACATTCCTTGCTCACCCTTTCATGCCCCAGCCATACCAGCTTTCTCTCACTTTCTCCAAGGTGCCCTGTTCTCTCTCTGTCCCAGGCGAGTACACATGCCATTAGCTCTACCTGGAAAGCTTACTCTACTGCATTCTGACACCTATTTCCCTAGACACCTTCCTTCAACTTTCAGGTCTCAAGAAATTGCTTAAAAGTCATTTCCTCAGGGAGACCTTCCCTGATCCTGTAGATAAAATTATCCTGAAAACAGAGGTTTAGAGCCCAGAAAAAAATGCCTCTGAAGATATGTATTTCCTAGCCCCAGTAGAATGGTAAATTCAAAACATAATTTTAAAAAATAAGAATGTCTCTGACTTAAGAGTTGCTACTTCCCCCACCAACAAAAACTAACATTTCTTGATTCAACATTTCTTGAATTCATGAAGTGAATTGCTTTGCTAAACTTCATAACAATCTTACTTGATTTGGGCATTTCTAAATTTTCAATCTATGGAAGAGCAAACGAAGTTTCCAAAAGTCATACAAATTGCCCAAGATCGCGCGGCTGGGCAATCATGACTTTGGTCTTTAAAGCTCCCTGTCTTATTCCACCAGCTGTCACAAAGAGAGGCCAGTGGGAAGACGGAAGACGTGCAAAGCCTGCTAATTTAGACTCTTTGGTAACATTCCATTGTTCTGTCATTTTTTCCCAAAATCACTATGCTCAATGTTCTTCCCCAATACACCATTGTTGGATTTCCCAGCCCTCTCTCCACTGTGATATAGTCTGCTGGGGAAGTTTTTTTGGCTGGAAAGGGTCATGTCTTTGCCTTTTGTTTAGTCTATTGTAGCCCTTGGACCTGAACTGAGCTCATGTCTACTGAGCCCTTCCCAGAATGGTCACAGGTTTTTCTGGCAAGAAACAAAGCAGAGAACATGGGGCCTGCATTGTCCAGGTAGACTATTAGAAACACCAAAAGTTCAATAGGCATAAAATGCCTGAGAAGAGGTAAGTTTAGGATTTTTCTTAGTAAGCGTTCAATAAAAGTAAGCTATTATCAGCACTATTTTGTATGCCCTTAGGCACATTACTTAAAATGTGGCACAGGCATTCTCCAAAACTCTAATGATAGCAAATTTTGTATCACTGAATGACAATGTCAAGTGTAGGCTTCTGTCCTCCCTGCAACCAGTGATGGGCCTCTGGATGGTATTCAGGTGCTAAACAAGCTGAAAAGAGAACACAGGACAGAGAAGGTATTCATCAATTCACCAAAGAACAGCAGCCAAAGCTGCTGTTTTGGTGTCAGGGAAATCTGGGTTTGAATGATGAATCCATCACTTAATAGTGGCATGACTTTGGTCAAATTCTCTAATTTTGGAGCCTCGGTCTCTATAGCTGTAATTAGAAGATAATAATACCTACTTTGATGGGTGGCCAAGATCCACTATGGCTAGCACATAGTAGGCACTTCATACATGGTTGCCTCCTCAGTGTTGACTATTAGCCTCTTATAGCGCTTCTTCTCGGCGGCCAGCTGCAATCCTTCTGGTAGGCCCCTTGTGCTGGCCCACTGGTGGATGTCCTGGGAGGCCAGACACGTGCGTCTCAGTGACGAAGCTTGTCCAGCAGGGGAGGAGCAGCTCCGTAGCCAGCTGGAGGGACAGAAGATGTTTTTGGCAGCTGGGGAGTTCTGGGAATCCAAGAGCAAGGTGGGTCTCATCATTCCAACCAACACTGCCCCACGTACTGGCAAATAATCCCTCTTTCCACTTCCACCTTCTATGATTTTCCCTTGTATTTTCCCCCTGGCCAAGTTCTGAGTAATGGGATACCTTGGAGCTAATTCTTTTCTTAACAAGCTGAAGGTTATTGCTAGCTGGCTGCCAAGAGCTGCCTACTTCCTCTCCCAGCACGATGAGATCTCATTTCCCTTATTCCTTCTGTCTTTCACTTCATGTGGGGGCCCTAGGAGAACTGCTCCCAGAACCAGCGACATCACCTAAATGTACCCCTCTAGCAACCAGAAGAGATATGCTGGCCTGCGAGGCTCCCTTCCTTCCTCTGTGCCTCACCTCAAATCAGCCCACTGGGCCCCAGCCAGAGTAAAACTCTCGGCAGGACTTTTTGGCTCCTCCTGTCCCACCCACAGTCTAGCTGAACATTTCAGGAGAAGCAATTATTGTGGAAACTTGGGATTTTAGAAAGGTCTGCTTAAAGCCAAACAATTCACATCTGCTCCATCAGTTGCCAACTGTGTGACTTAGGACAAGTACCTTGCCCTCCTGAAGCTATAGTTTATGTAGCTGTATAGTGGGCATGATAACGTTCATTCAAGCCTCCTATGATCCATGCACTGTTCTAGTGATGAACAAGGCAAAGTGCTTGTTCTCATGGAACTTAAGACTTAGTGAACCACCAATGAATGAAGTATAAAATAAATTAATATATATTTATGTGTCAGGTGCCTGGCACATAGCAGATTCTCAACACATGTTTATTGACTGTGTATTTTTTGTTGTAGATTTATTTTTGCTTTGGGTCAAATAAAACCAGAGTGGATTTAATTATCAGAATGGTTTTAAACAGGGAAGTGATATTGTTTGTTCATTTAGCAAGTATTTATCATATGCCCACTATTTGGCTCACTTTAGCAGCACAGTAGAAGTTGGACATGAGGGCAGGAAACAGGAAGAATGGAGAGGGGAGTTGAGGCTTTTGCAAGACTCTAAGTGAGAGACAATGAGTCCTAAATCAAGGCAATGACTCTCAGGAGGAGAGGAGTTAGTTTTTCATCCAGTGGTTGCCTCTAGACCCCAGTCAGCACTGAAGATTATTTCCCTGGCTCCTATTTTGGCATCTAATTAGAAATCAGTCATTAAATCTATTGAGTTTCTAGATTCCAGACCTTGGCTACATGCAAGTAACAATGATGAGTAAGACAGGACTTTTGCCCCCAAAGGAACTTATTAGAAGATGCACAGTCTAGTCCCAGGATCTGTATCAAGTTAGCCTAACTGTAGAAGTCAGGCTTTCCTTAACAGAATCAAAAGTAGGAATCTGCTTTCCCACATTTACTGGGGGACCCAATAAATAGTACCTCTCTTCACTGGCAGAGATTTATACAAGTAGCAAAATAAAACAATATGACATTCATATGCAGAAAACATGAATCTCGATCCCTACCTAAACCTCATATACAAAAAATGACTTGCAATGAATTATAGACCTAACTGTAAAACCTGAAGCCATAAAATTTCTAGAAGAAAACAGGAGAAAGCATTTGTGATCTTGGGTTAGGCAAAGATTTCTTAGATAGGACACAATAAAACTAACTATAAAAAAGTTGATAGATTGTACTTTCTCAAGTTAAATACTTCTTCCCTTCAAAAGACCCTGTTAAGAAAATACAAATTCAAGTCAGAGACTGGAAAAAATATTTGCAAAACACATATCTGATAAAGAATTATATCAAAAATATTATAAAGAATTCTTGCAACCAATAACCAAAGAAAGCAAAATGAGCAAAAATTCTGAACTGATCATATGGATGGCAAATAAGCACATGAAGAAATGCTCAATGTCATTAGATAAATACAAATCTAAACCATAATGAGTTACCACCACACACCAACTAGAATGGCTAAAGTTAAAGGCAAAACTAATAATACCAAGTGCTGACAAGAGTGTAGAGCAACCAGAACATTCACACATTGCTGGTGGAAATTCAAAATGATATAGCCACTTTGGAAAACAATTTGGCAGTTTCCTCTAAAGTCAAGCATAAATTTAATATACTACCCAACAATCCTACTCCTAGGTATTTACACAATAGAAATGAAAACATATGTCCACAAAAAGACCTATACATGAATGTTTATAGCAGCTTTAATTCACAATAGCAAAAAGCTGGAAACAAACAGTGGTGAGTGGATAACAAATTGTGGTACATGCATACAATGGAATACTACTCAGCAAAAGAAATGTACAACATTAATAACTCTCAGATGTATTATACTAAGTGAAAGCAGACAGACAGAAAAGGCCATAGTTTGACTCTATTTACATGATATTCTGGAAAAGGCAAAATTATAGAAAAAAGAAATAAGATCAGTAGCTACCAGTGGCTGGGGTGGGATAGGGGATTGACTACAAAGAGGCATGAGGGACCATTTTGGAGGTGATGGAAAAACCCTGCACAGACGTGTTGGCAATGGTTACACAATTGTATAGACTGGTCGAAACTCATCAAATGGTGTGTATAAAAAGGGTGAAATTTTCTCTTCTTAAATTATACCTCAATAAACCTGCATTTTACAAAAGGTGTCCCTTAGGTGTGATGGCCAAAGAACTTAATCCAAATTCTCTAATACTGGGCAGATTTTCCTCCTCAGTCAATTAAGTTGAGCTTGGCTAGTTGTTCTGCCCAAATTTACCTATCTGCTAATTCATCCCACATTCCCTGGAGAAGAATAAGTAAAGGAGGTGGGGAGGACAGCAGTGTGCTTAGGAAACCCCTCCCCTGAAGATGGAAAGATCAAGAAAAAGGCATTCTTCTCTAACACAATCTCCCATCCGTTCATTGCTAACCCTCTGAAGAGCACATTTTAATTGAAGTTCTCCATTCTCACCTCTGTTTGATGTCATGAAGAAAAATTCCTAAGCCAAATTTTAAAATAGTCCTTGAATTCCACACATGTGGATAAGGTGGTCAGTTGTCGTTAGGAGTTGAATCATGTTCCCCACAAAGAGAGGTTCAAGTCCTACCCCCCCAGTCCTGTGGATGTGAACCTATTTCAAGATGTCATTAGTTAAGGTGAGGGCAAACTGACTCAGGGTGGATCTTAATCCTCAAGCAGAGGAAACTTAGAGTACAAGACAGAGGAGTCAGGTCACAATTTGACTGAGGCAGAGATTGAGGCATGCCAGCAAGCCACCACCAGACAGCTACAGACTTCAGAGGAAGCATGATCCTGAATCCTTGAAAACTGTGAGATACTAAATTCCTGTTGTTTAAGCCAACCAGTCTGTGGTATTTGTTATCACTACCCTGGCAAATTAAGGCAGTCTTTGGTACCAGAAGTGCGATTCTGTTTACCAAATACCTAAAAATGTGGAAGTGGCTTGGGAATCAGGTAATGGGTAGAGACTGGAAGAATTTTGTGTCATCCGAAAGTAAGACTGGAAGGAAATGTTGGTAAGAATATGGATGTTAAAGATGATTTTAGTGAGTCCTTAGAAGGAATTGATGACTGTGTTATTGGAAACTGGAGGAAAGGTGACGGGAAATTGGAGGAAAGGACAAGGTTTTAGAGTACAACTTTGTCCATTTCTAGGCTAACCTAGATCCCCTCACCTATCATGAGCTCATGGTAAAGAATTTTAAAAATGCATATAAAGCACTTAGAACAGTGCCTTACCATAATAAACTCTCAATAAATGGTAACTTTTAAATTTCACATCATTTGAAGCTTTATTGGCATCTCTTAAATGCCAACTCTTCTCCAGGAACATGTAAAATGAAGGAAGCACAATCAGGAGGCATAGAGGTAGAGAAGTAAACATAATAGAAGTTTTTGTCTTGTGGTCTGTCTTCCTGGTTGTCATTCCACAGAAGTTTTGACCTTCTTTTCTATGTCTGTCCAAAAGTGGTTTTGGGTGCAGCAATGACCAACCTGGTTAAGATCTGCTTTGGACTGACATGCCCAATTCCATTCTTGTCGACTCTCAAGGTCCTAAGGCCAATCAGAACACCCCATTAGCCTCCACTTTCCAAAACTCTATGATTTCCCAATGTTATAAAAACAGCTCCAGTTCTCTAGTGTTTCCTAAACAATCTGAGGAGAATATGACAGTTTTTGTTATTAAAAGCCAAAAATCAGAGCACCCAGTCACAGCATTACCCATTCCCAAGATTCTGCAGAACTGAAGTCTAGCTGTGTGCCGCATTCTTTCCCAGACCCATAAGTACATAGACAGGCTTTTCATGAACCCAAATCTTCCTGGAATTTCTGTAACAAGTCATTGGAGGACTCACTCCACACTGTAAAATCTTGACAGCCACATAAAATTACATTTCAGAATTTTCAGTACACAAACTAGCTGAATGTTTAAGAAATTTTTTGACTTAACTATGCCAGTTTTTTAGTTAAAAGGCCTCAAGGGCCAATGGAGCTACATGGTGTCATTTACTCTATTATTTTCCAAGATGATAAAAAATTTCTAGGTTTTACATAAATAGTCATGGGCCAAATGATATGATGTCTAGAATTTGCTTTAAAAAATAAAAAATGCAGGAGTGTGGGAAAAGTGTCCAGGGAGAGTAAGGGAATGGAAGTATTGATAAGACAAGATTGCCCTTGAATAGGTAACTGTTAAAGCTGGGTGGTGTGTACGTTATTTACTTGAGCCCTCGTTTTGCATATATTTGAAATTTTCTACAACTTTTTAAAATTTCTTTTGTTTTAAAACATGAGAAGTAATGTTTGGACATAAGGCAGAGGATCAAATATAATTATCCTAGGATAATGCTATATCATTAATTCTCAATTAATGGATACTTACATATATAAAAAATCCTGAAGTGTCTTCTACCTGTGAAGTTAGGAATCGGGACTTGGTGAGAGGCTGTGCTATGTAGTGAAGAGAGTCTTGGGCATGTTTCAAGGTCTAGTCTGGCTTTTTCTCTACATAAATGTGGCCTTTCAGAAAGTCAGTCTTCCACACTGAACCTCTGTTTTCTCATCCATAAAATGGGAAAATCAGGTGTTTTGTCCTTTCAGGGCCCTTCCTTCTCTAAGATCATGAAATCCCCCCTGGAAAGTGAGCTCCTTAAGCATGGGGGTGCTGCCTTCCTCTTTTGAGAGCCTGGGGGTACGCCTGGCACAGAGCAGGGATCAATGACATTAGTTCATTCCAGGAGTGGGGAAATTGCCTTTTTTTAAAACTATGTAAACTCCATTTCTTATGAAATCAGTTCAGAAACCAAACTGAGTCGATTTAATATGTTGAAGTCACCTTGAAAAACCAGGAAAGAAGATATTTGAATCACCTCTACCTACATGATCCTCATTGTTGTAACCTGGGTTACAAACCCATAAAATTCTGCTCACAAGACTTCAGGGGGGTGCTAGCACTCCAGGATAAAGACCAGATGGTGCCCTGGCCAGCAGAGCCCTTCTGGTCCAGATATGCCCTTCTTCCACGCTCACTCTTTCCTTTGCTCCTTCTCGGTGTCCTTCTTTCAAAATCACCCTCTTCTACTTCAGGGCCTTTGCACATTGGGTTTCCTCAGCCTAGAAGTGTTTTCTAGCCCCTCCACACGGTCATATTTCAGGTCAATTGTGATGTCTTTTAGACAAGCCCTCCCTGACCCACAAACTCAATTAGGCCGCCCTGCTGAATTACTTTTCCTTCAGAGCACATTCCAGAGTTTACTGGGTTTTTCACATGATCTGATCTGTCCTTCATATGATATAAATAAGAAACAAGTAGTCTCCCATTGTTTCTTCTAGTTAAATTCTGTTGGATCTTTCTTCCCTGCCCTTTCCTGACATCTCGGGCAAACTGTTTAGTTTTCTGGTCACTTTCAGTTACACGAACAATCTCTTCAGTCAATTGTGACTCATTATCAAATGTTAAAAAGACACACCTAAATCAAAATTTCAATTTTACATGCAATCCAAAATTTCTTCCGCTCTGTTTCTTCAGCCTGTTCCATGGCTCAGGATATGCTATGAACTTTCACTCTTTCCCCATCTCCTAACCACTCTGTCCTGGTTTGTGTCTTTTGTGGACCCCAGAAAATTCTGTTCTTGAAGCGAACCCATTCTGATTAGAGCATTTTTTATTAGATCACTTCAGTTAAGAGCCTTTGATTCAACTGTGGGACCCTTTGATTGGACTGAAATCAGTTGGGGGCCTTTGATTGGAGTACTTCAGTGAAGCATGACCCAGAGTGGGTCTCAGCCCTCTTGCTGGAGCCCTTTATAAATGGGAGAAACATACGGAGACACAGAGAGAAAGAGAGCTGCCATTTTACCCTGCCATGTGAGAGTGGACTCCAGGGTCACCTGCAGCCATAGAAAGACAGAGAAGCCCAAGAGGCTGAGAGAGAGACCAGAGGATGGCCTCAACAGAGCAGCTGAAGCTGAAGCAATGAAGCTCAGAGGAGAAGGTCAAGAGACAAACATATGCCTGATTGCCCACAGCTGAGCTTGGGGAGAAAGTGAACCTGAAGGAGAAGGCAGAGACCAACCACCATTTTGCCTTGCCATGTGGCAGGAGACCCGGACAGCCAGCAGCTGACCATTGGTGAGAAAGTATTTCTGATGATGCTTTGATTTGGACCTTTTTACAGCCTCAGAACTGTAAGATTTTAACCTAATAATCTCCCATTACAAGAGCCAACCCATTTCTGGTATTTTGCTTTGGCAACCATTAGCAAACTAAAACACACCCCCTCCACTTTGGACACTTCTAGAATCGGGTCAGATGGAAGGTGAATTAGAGAAAAAAAAAGTGTTCAAAGTATTTTTACTTAACAGGTGCTACTTGTATGGTTTTCTATGGTGTCTTCTCCACTAGACTTTATCTCTATAAGGGCTCTATTTTTGCTCTCCATTGAATACCATAGTCTAGCATTTAGGATATATCATATAGTAGCCATTCAGTAAATATGTGATGGGGTAATGAATAAAAGAACAGGATGATAGTAGGAGAAACCCAGATTTGTATCCCTGAAATGCTCTGGGCTGGAAGGACCAACAGACAGTGCATTTGAGAAAGAGTAGATAGAGCAAAGGTTCCCAAAGCCTAGTTACCCATCAGAATCACCCATGGAGCTAGACCTAATGCCCTGGTAAGATGAATCAGTAGGTTCAGTTGAAAACTAGTGTGTTGAAGACAGTCCCAGATGATTTGCTAGGAGGGTTCCAGGGAAGGTGAGGTTGTACCTGGTTGAGACTATCGGGGAGTCTTTCTGGAGAGAATAATGAGTAGGAAGGGTAAATGAAAAGAGGAGAAAGAGGCATGAGGAGATGATTGGCAGGGATTTGCAGACCGTAGGAGGTGATATAAGCAAGGCACTGAGGCTAGAAAGAAAAGATTATATTCCCAACAGAACCCAGTGCACCTACGAGGAGGAGGAGACAACAAAGTGCATTCCACCTGACTGCAAGCTGTTTGAATGCAGGAACCTGGTCTTCTAAAGTGAGCAACACCTTAGGCAGGAAATGGTATAGTGACCAGGTGTGTCAAGTGTGGCTCAGATTGCCTACATTGCTCATCTATAAAAGGGGGACAATATGAAAGGAGGTTGTAGTGAGAATTGAAAGACGTGATACTTGTAATATCTTAGTACATAATAAGTGCTCATTATTTATCCTCTAGAACTTAAAAAAATTAATACTCTCAGTACCTAACAGTATATATGCGTGCGTGCATACATACATACATACATACATACATAATCAGTGGTGTGCTGAGCCGAAGTAGACCAGTGAGCAAGACCCAATTCTGCACATTTCTTCCCAACTTTACAGTCATTGTAGGTTGGGTTGGTAGCTTGAAATTGGCCATGATGGGAATATTTACACCAAGGAAATTGACAAACACTACAAATACAGACCTGGTTTTTGTTTGTTTGCTTGTAGTTGTTTTGAGAGCTGGTTTACACTGTTAGATATTCTGTGAACATTGACTGGATTGGGTTGGGTTGGCCTGGATACAATTGAAATCTGAGTTAAGGCTATAGGAAAACTAAAGCACAAGCTGAGAGGAAAAATTATCTGCCTAGGAAAGACAGAATAAGACTGGCTGTGGGATGAGTGGCAGGTGAAAATAGAATCTGACTTTATGCTCTCTAAGTCAATACTCCCTTTAGCCTGTTTTTCTAGCCATCACTTTTCACCACTCTCACTAAGGTAAGTGTGATAATAACTGAGTGAAATAGACACTAACAAGCTTTAGCCACATCTGAGGTCCCATTGCTCAAGGGGAAAATTCCAAAGGTTCATGCTGTCTGGTAATAAGAGTAAGTCCAAGAAGATATTGATTATAATAAAGTATCTAAGATGAAAAATAATAAAGCAAGAAAATTATCAAATATTTCAAATGGAAAAATACTGGGATAATTTAATCTAGCAATACGGGACCATTTATAATTTTAAATATATATAGCAAAAAGTATTAAAGGGAAATTAAGGAAGTTGTTAATGACACAGAAAAGCAAATATGACTACACATAAATTATATCACCACTCAGACAAGTTAAGGCAGAAAAATAGGCACACATCTGTCTCTTTTGGAGGTCAACAAATACATCCATTTCTAAGCTCTTTGGTAGAGAGTGTGCTATTTCAAAGAGGGACTAAGAAAAGCCCATTAAAGAAGAAGCCATCACTTGGAAACAAGTAATGAACATATTCAAAGTCTGGAACAACTAAAATTAAGCTTGCAAGGGCTAGTTTTCTATTTCGGTGTGGAGTGGGGAAGGTTATTTCACATTTCTTCTATTACCCATGACAAAGGGTTTCTCTGTGATCTGGTAGCAGTGAACTAATGAAAACATTAACTTCTATGACCTGCTTCATTAGTTCAAGTACAAATATAGTCACACCATTTTTATCCTTTCAAATTAATTTCTTAGGATTCCATTTGCTTTTATTAGCAGGTAGACTAGCCAAGATCTGATTCCTCCTCTCCATGAATGATCTAAAAACTCTAGTGACTTGCTTGATTGATTGAAGTCTAGTGACTTCATTGATTGCTTGATTGATTCCAGACCCCAGCAGAAAAGTGAAACCTTTGGTTGTTCATTCACCTTATTGCTTTAGCTGCCACCACATGGTCCCTCTGTTGAACCCTTTTCATGCACCATCCAACAGATGCTTGTCCATTTTCAAGGATGTCGTTGCTGACATTAGCATTTCCCTTTTTCTATACTCCAATATAATCACCGTTTTAAATCAAACTTGTGCTTTTCAACCACTGTTACCCAAAAGAATATCTGCTATGTCAGAATGACTGATGCAGACAAACGTTCAGCCTCATTCTCTTACACTGTACCAGAAACAGCCACCCCAAAAACTTTTACACTCTTTTGCCCAAACACCCACTTACCTCCTTGTAAATTCCATTCTGTGGTCTACAGTGTCTTTTCTGGAAAGCAGGCTTTGGACCAGGCCAACACTGTAGGCCATGACTAGTTTCCCTAAATTTGCATCATGGAAAGAATTTGGACTCTTGATTCCATCCTGTCCAGAAAGCTTTGGATGCTTTAAGAAAAAAAAAAAAAACACTCAACCCCTCTCTGTCCAAGGGTCCCTGGGAGAAAAACCCTCCATTCAGCTTTTACTGAATGTGTCTTATACGTGTAGCAGTAAAAGGGTCACTTGAGTGAAGTGATTTCTCTCACTAATAATGAGGGCTTCAAGGTGACTTGTATCTCTACCTATATGTATGGAAGTGACCGGCAACAATTTTTAAATGTCACCTCATCAGGCACCAGCACTGTGTTAGAGAATATTAAGAACTATGAGAAACCTTAGAAATAATCACAGACAACCATTTTATCTTGAGGATGAGAAAACAATGACTCTCTCTAATTAAGGTCCTACTCAAAGTTAGCATAAAATTGTGGCTACCTTCTATGCTCAAGGCATTGTTTCTACTAGCCTTATGATGTCATTCAGATTTTAGACCACCTCCCAAATCAAAAGACTGTTTCCTCCAGATTGGGGGGTGTATAGCTAAGGCAAAATGAAGCTTATCGGAATAGTGTCCCCCCAGTCTTCTTGGATAAATTTGTAGTCAATGTTCATTTCCCTAACTCTGGAAACAATTCTTTTCATTACAGTTCTCAATTGTGTGAAAAGAATTAGCAGGGAGGGAGGCAAGCAAGAAAAAAACAAGATTTTTCAGTCAATTTCCATAAAAGACATCATGAATTATATATTGCTGTTGCTAAGGAGATATAAGAAATACGTATCTGAAGGAAACAAAGAAATTGATTGCATCAAAGATGACAAGTCATAGGCTTTGTGGAACTATTCTGCCTTTTGAGTTGTTATGATCAGGTATCTATAGGAACAAAGACACACTGGTCTTCCAAAAAATACACAGTCATCTACCCATTCAGCAGAGGACAAAGAAAACATCAGCACAATATTCATAACACTCTTTCTTTTTGCAGCACATAGAATGAGGGACCATTTCCCTGCCATATTTACCAAGAATTAGGGTCATCTCTCCTTGTTATTCCATGAGACACCACCATAAGCCCAGAATCTAAAGGTTCTACTTTGAAAATTCTCAACTAAGAAATGACTCTTTTCTCTAAGTTAACAACAAATTTCCAGTTGGTGAGTAATTTTTTTCCTATAATCTCCACTCAATGGAAAACAAATGAAAAGGAAAGAGATTAAGTAAACAAATCTGAAAGAGAGACCACAACACACGGAGATGGAGAAGCTTCTAAACTTAATAGTCAAGGAAAGCAGGAACTTGCGGAGGTTTATCCCAAACACAACCATAATTTTAACTGGCCCTTGAGTTGAGCCTCACCCGATGAAAGACTTCCAGGGCCTCTGGCTCTTTGGGACTAAAGGAGAAAATTATTTTTAGCACAACTATTTGGAAATCTTTGAGAACTTGGATCTGTTATTCTGTGTGATACCCAAGCAAGTTTTTCATTGAGCGTCCATGAAAGAGCCTCAGTCTCTTGTGGATTTAGAATCCTTCAGCAGCCCACCATCCCAGAGCAAGGTATGGAATTTAATCTTTTTTAGTATTTTGGCAACTGTAGAAATGCCCTGATTTCATTACTGTAGATTTTAAGCTTATTAAACAGATGGCATTGTGGGAAGAATACAGGAAACCAAAACCGTGGTTCAAAGCTCTGATCTGATACTAGCTTTGGGACCACAGACAAGTTACATGACTTCTCTGAGCCTTGGGTACCTGGCCAACCTACCACAAAAGGTCTTTGAGAGGATGACATGAACATAAAGTTGTTCTGGTGACTGTAAAATGATTGGCAACTGTCACCGTTTATTACTGTTGTTCCATAATAGCATAACGCAGGCAAAGCTTTTTGAATCATGAGCCCTTGATAATAATAAATATTTTTCCTTTACTCATTCTTTTTAGAGCCTCTACTATAGACCAAGTTCTGTCCTAGATGTCATGATACAGGGTTCACATTTTGTTGGGGAAAGAGGCAAGTAAATAGCCATCACACATGCGATTGTGTGGTCTTGCAGGCTGAGTAGTGACAGGAGGAGAAAGGAAGGGAATTCAAAGCAAGTAGGAGAAGCAGTTCTGAAAAAGAGAATTGGAGCCCTAAAGGCAAGGCTGAGGGACTACAACCCAGAAGGACTTGGGCTGTGAACCCTAAAGAGCCCATCCTATCTTACTCATGGTATCACAGCTAGAAAAGGACAAACTCTGGTGTTGTGAAATCTCTACTTCTGTAGGCCAAGGAAATGTCTTGTTTTGGCAGTCCTGGGTTCTCCGTCCTCTACCTAATGATTCCCAGGCAAGGCACATTTTCAGCTTGAATTAGTAATCAAGCCCTTTGGTCATGAAGTAATATGCTACAGTTTACCTCACATGATGCAGGCATGGAGACCAAAAGTATTCTGTTCAAATCCCAGCTGTGCCATTTTGTGACTGTGTGACCTTGAGCTCTCAGTGTCCCAATTCTCTTATTGGTAAAGTGAGGCTAATAGCACCTATTTCATAAAAAGTGTTATGGGATTAAATAATGATGGCTTTAAAACACCTAGCACAGTAACAAGAATACAAGTTGCTCTCTCTCCATCTTAATTCATCTTTTCTTTAAAAAAAAAAAATGTTATTTACAAGGGGACCTTAATGTGTGAGTCCATTTGCTGGATGTTCAGTCTTCAAACTGATGTAATCAGTATCTCTCCAAGTGTTTTCCATGGCTAGTTTAACAAGAACAAAGGGTTCAGTGACTAAAGACTTGACAAATATGATATACTGCATTCCTGCTTTGAAGATTCAAAATGCACATTAATATGATGGCTCTACATGAATTTGTATGATTCAGTTCAAAGCTTTAAAACGCTGTACAGGTTTCTTTTTTGGGTGATGAAATTTATACTTTAAATCGATGAATGTTATGGTATGTAATTCTATCTCAATAAAGCCATTAAAAAATATTGTAATGTTTATCAATGCGTGACCCACATGGTCAAAATAACCAAGTTCAAATGCAAAGCAGTGGAGCAGTGGGTGAATGATGGATTATTCAATACAAGGTGTTGAAAACCTAAGATTGGGTCCCTATCTTTCATCAAAAAAATTCTAATGGATCAAATCTTTAAATGTGAAAAAAGAAGAAACAAAATAAAAATGAAAAAAAAAGTGGGAGGATTATTTTTATTATCTTGAAGCAGGGAAGGCCTTGTAAATACAATAAATTGGACCTAAATATATAGATTTTTTTCTTAATGTATAAGCAAAGTGAAAAAGACAAACTATTTGTTGTTCATATACTAAAACTTGCTGAAAGATCATCTATGTATGTGTATATGTGTGTGTGTCTGTGTATGCATTTCCATCGCACTGTTGTTTGTAATAACGGTAGGAATGAAGATATCCTAAACGTCCACCAATAGAAGACTATGTCGACTATACTACGATACATCCATATGATGGATATTCTTTAGCCAATGAAAAGAATGAGGCAGCGATAGATAGATAGATAGATAGATAGATAGATAGATAGATAGATAGATAGATAGGTAGGTAGATAGATAGATAGATAGATAGATAGATAGATAGATAGATAGATAGATAGATAGATAGATACAAAGATCTTCAGGCTAAATGACAAAAGCAAGTTGCAGAACACTATCTGTGGTGTGCTAACATAGGGGAAGAGGACACAAAAGACACCGACAGCACTGATGCCTCTAGAGAATGAAAACAATGGCTGGAAAATGGGAAGGAGATTTTCTTTTTATTGTATATGCTTTTGTTTCCTCTGAATTTTATGAAATGTGCACATAATATCTATAAAAAATAAATTTTAAAAATACGCTTAATGCTCAAGACCATACTAAGTCAAAACAACTCAAGTCCTTTATTTGTATTTCTCAAACACTGTGAAAGGGGTGCATAGACCCCAGGAATATTTTTTTAAATTCCTTCTTTCTTCTTTTTTTTTTTTAGCATAATATAAAAAATTTTAAAGAGGTTTTGTATTACAGAAAAGTTACATTACATTAAAAGTACAAGGGGTTCCCATGTACCCTACCGCCTCCCCCCTCCCACACCTTCCCTTATTAATAACATCTTACAATTGATGAATAAATATTGAAGTGTTGCTATTAACCAAGGTCTATAGTTTACATTGTGGGTTACACTCAGTCTCAGTGCTCTAAAAATGCCCTTTGTTCCACCTCTTATTCTTTCCTCTTTCTCTTATAACAATCTCATATCCCATATTTCCTCTCTAGTTTCTTTCCTCAAAACTCACACCAGAAAAATCTCCTCCTCTGCCCCCGGCCTGAGCTTTTTGTGTCAAGCGTTGCTCTAGGTGGTTGGAGACATCGATGGCTGAAACGCAGATGGCAGCCCTCCTGGCGCTTAGGTTCTATCAGACGGAGATACCCAAAGTGAAATAAGTGTACTAAACCTAGGAAAAGTCTAGTGAGTTAGAGGGGGTTAAGTGCGATGGAGAATAGAAATAAACGCGCAGAATGGGGGAGGGTTAGAGGGAAGGAGAAGGATATTGCAGTGTTAAATAAGACGGCAGGGGCCGGCCCCGATGAGAGGGGAGCGTTTGAATAAAGACTCGAAGAAGAAGATGAGCCAGTGAATGACATGGACATCTTGGGGAAAGAACATCTTGGGACATCTTCTAGACAGTGAAAAAGGCCTTAGGCAGAGCATACCTGGTATCTTTGAGGAACAGCCCGGAATCCAGTAACAGAAGATGAAGTCAGGAAACTAAAGAGGTTGGGGTGCCAAACAGGCAGAGCCTTGGAGACTGCGTAGCCCGAGGCTTTTGGCTTTCAAGGGAATGGGGAGCTAGCATGGGGTGGGCCTCCATTGCAATACATGCTGCCTTGTCATATGCCTAAATCTAAATAGAGTCCCAGAATTTGACCGTTCACACCCCCTGGCTGACCGCGCCACCCTCGTCCATCAGGCACTAGAGCACATTGTTCCTCAGTTCTGATGAGGGTTGTGAGTGGATAATCCCTCTTAGTGCCTTTTGAAAAAAATTCTAATTGGGTACGCGTCCAGCATATACAGCTGTACAAACAATATCCTAGTGCATTTTCCAATAAAAGGCAATTCATTTGATGAACAAATCCGATTGTTTTGATTGCTTCAATTTATTCTGTCTTCGAGCATTTTTTACCTGGCTCCCGGCCAGAGATGTCTGCTTCCTCTACCATTGTCAACTAGACCTTCTTCACAGACACCCCGTGACAACGGGCACACCTGTGATTTCTGCACAATTTCAAGTCCCTCTTAGAACCAGCTCCGGACCTTAATCTAGGGCATCACATCCGATGTCTGGGTTAAAAGCTTCAGTGAGCATGTTTCTCCTTCAAATCCCTTCTCAAAGCCCCCTCTAATCAGCATTCCAGAAGGGAGAGCAGCTGGCAATTTAACCATTGCATTTGTTTTACCCGCGGTTGGGGCTGTGGATAAAATGCTCTTTTCAGTTTCTCTCATGTGAGGCTCCTCTGGAAAGGCTAGTATCTATCAGAACCACTGAGCTTGTCAGAAAGTGCCTTAATCCCAGGTGAGCATCGAGATCAGTAACTGTGGGTTTGTGCTGTATGACAAGTCAGGCAGACCGAGCATGGCAAAGGTGTTCTCCTTTATATCCTTTCTTGTCTTGCGTGGTTTTTTGTTTCTGTTTTGGTTTGGTTTTGTGGACTCATAATGCTGAAATCTGGCCAAGGATACAGAGCCTATATTTGGATGTGTTGCTTCGGTTTTTCACTTCTAAGATTTCTAGGAACTAGGTTTATTTTAAAATCATAGGTTTGTACTCTGTTCTTCTCAGTTGGTCATTACCAGGTTCTGGCAAATTTCTAGGCCTGATTCCAGGATGTTGTAATTTCCCCATGGGCACCACAAAAAAGGTACAGTGTGCTTTGGTTAATTCTCAGATGTGGCTGTCAAAACACAAAAGCAATTGCATCAATGTGCTATTCCAATACTTTTATTATTTCCTTTGGGGGAGTGTATGCCAGGTCAAGCATTTTACAGATTTCTTATGAAAACACAGGTCCTACTATCCAAAATCCACACATTTACCTGGCCCCAGAACTATCTGTATATCTTCTCCCATCCAGAAAATCAAGTGTGCCCCGCCTACGCCCTCTCCCCTCCAGCCTATATGCCAGGATGTCATCTTAATAACTGATCCATCATTCTCAGCCCCCAGGCTTGGTGAAGGGAAAAACCAAGTCCTGTTAGATCAGAGCTGAAGCGACCCGCCACCTGCTGCTTTCGGAGCTCATGGCGAGACGCTTGGTTTCATTTCACTCAGCTCTTTAACTGAGCCCGGTGCTAACAGCTTAATGGGACACCAAGGTATTATTTCCTGCAGATTTTAAATTAAAGCTTGAGGCCCTCTCAAGACATGCCCAGCACTCCAATTAACACTAATTGGCATTACACCTGATTGTCAAGTGAAAAACATGGTCTTCCTGAAAATGCCACTTCCTGTCTCTCTGACTTTCAAAACCCATAAATTCCAAGGAAACGACCATGGATGCATGCAAAAATTAGTTATGAGGATATCTAGCATGGTGTTTCTAATGGCAGAAAACTGCTAAACGTCTATCAGGGTGGATTCCATACATAAAGGATGGTAGAGCCAAATGCAATGATTTTTTAATGTTATGAATAATTTGTGACATTGGGAGACGTTCAGGATAAATTGTTTGATGAAAAAAGGTAAAGAATTGTAGAATCGATGTGTACCACTTTTCTCCATAGCCTAGGGGGGAAAGGGATGTGTATATGTGGTGCGGAAGCAGATGTGGCTCAGGTAGTTGAGCGCCTGCTTCCCACATGGGAGGTCCCGGGTTCCATCCCCAGTGCCGCCTAAAAACAAACAAACAAACAAAAAAGCAAACAAATGAAAAAACCAGCTCAGGGGAGCCGATAGACATGTCTCAGTGGTCGAGCGCCAACCTCCCTCATATGAGGTCTGAGGTTCAACCAGCAGGCCCCGGTATCTCAAAAACCAAAAACAAATTCAGTAGGCTGTGGAAATACTGTTATTTATCTTACTTATTTGCACCTCTAATTTCCTTTTAAAAAATGCATCACTTTGGGGGGAAAAAAGCTATTTTTCAAAGTCTATTGATCTTCAGAATAAATGCAATGTAACTTATATTGACATTTTAAAAATCAATCCTTCATCAGCCCTGAACCCCTGCATAGGGTACCGAGAACTTTTTAACAGTGTTGTGCTGTTTCCAGTGAAATCATGAGGGTAAACAAGGTTCTTACAAATATGTGGAGAGGCAAGCACTGGAGTAAACTGTTGAAAAGATTCATTCTCACGTTCAAACAATCATACCAGAAGCTCCACCTGAGAGGATGCATTTATATCCATGTGTTTCTCTTACAGAGCCAAAGATGTTTGTCTTGCTCTATGTTACAAGTTTTGCTGTTTGTGCAAGTGGACAACCTCAGGGTAATCAGTTCAAAGGAGAGACCTACTCCCCAAGATATATCTGTAGCATTCCTGGCTTACCTGGACCTCCAGGGCCCCCGGGAGCAAATGGGTCCCCTGGGCCCCATGGTCGGATCGGCCTTCCGGGAAGAGATGGTAGAGACGGCAGGAAAGGAGAGAAAGGTGAAAAGGGGACAGCAGGTAATAAATGCTTCCATAAAGCACCTCTCCTTCCCTCCTGCCTTAAAACTACCCCCTTTCTGTGTTGCTTTTTCTGACGGCAATTGCTCCTTCAATCCCTCTACTTCACCTTCCTTAATAAATAAAAATTGAGTGGCCCTTGCTATGCTTCAGATGCAGCTCTGACCTCCTTGCCCACATTCTCATTTCATTGTAACTACAACTTTTTCAGGTGGACGTTATCCCATTTTGTAGATGAGAAAACTGAGCCATGGCATGATAAAATGAATTGCTGAAGATGGAGGCCCACTGCTAGTGACTGCAGAGCTGGATTCAGACATCTGATGCCCATAACACAGGGCTGTTCCAGCTAGCAGGCGATGGCTGGATGTGTGAATACATGGAGAGATAGATGGACAGGTGGACAGAAGGGGAGGTGGAAAGACTAAGTAGAGACAGAAACCAGGAGCCAGAAGCACAGGTGCCATCCTTGCCTCTGCACTAATATCCTGAGTGACAACACATAAAGGGCTTCTGGATTTTATTCTCCATAGACAGAATGAAAATAGAACTGAGTGGCTTCCCTTTCCTAGCATATCATTTCCCCACCTGTCCTGCAGCTGCTGAAAAGTAGATTTCTCGTAGCTCTTTATAGTAACACAATTGTCCCCTAGTCCTTCAGTAATTTTCACTTTTTTTCCCCACAAATAAGTTGGCCAGGAAGCTTGCAGAGTTTGTGATCCTTCAGGGTAAACTGAATTGAAATTCTAGAGAGGTTGTGTTAACTCCGAAGGAAGAAGTGGTTTGGAATCAATCTTTTGAAAACAACTGGCTGAGTACAAAAATTGGGGAAAAAGCTAGGAAGAAAAATCAATAGATCTAAGAAATATGTCTCCAATCATTGCACCTGATTTACCAGTGTTCTATAAAACAGTATCACAATATATATTCAGATTATTGGTAATAATAATATGTGTAATAATAAATAGGTATAATAATTCATTTCTGAATTCACCATGCAGAAAATATTTCACAAATAAGCAGCTACCAAATCTATGAACATTTTCAACATTTGATAAGGAATCTTTTGATAAAGGTTCAACATCAGGTAAAGAATCTTTAATTTGGAGTTTAGATCTTATTTTTCAAAAGTAAAACCAGTGAGCACAAGTTATTGCTGCTTCATTGTCATTAATATCCTTGAAATCCTGTAATAACCCCAGGATTCTTGGCCCGTTTCATTATAGATTGCTGCCCATTTTCATTTACTGTGTGTGGAGGCAAGAACGTGTGGTTACACAAATGTGCTTTGGAGTCAGAAAAACAGAATCACATCGTGGCTCTTTTAATTACTCAGTATCCTTGGGCAAATAACCCTTTTGAGCCTCAGTGACCTCATTTGTAAATTGGGGATAATGAGGGCAATTGAGAAGCTTAAAGACAATAATGCATATAAAGTACTCTGCAGAATAGATGTGCTCTACAGAATATATCATTTAGTTCATGAATATTCAAAGCCATGAAATAAACTAGAAATGAATGATCTGTTTAAAGAGGTAGTTCTAGTGTTATTTGGACATAGTTACATGGATATCCATTTCAAATCAAATGTTCATAATTGCTACAACTTTAGCCATATATAAGGCCAGCTCTACCCCCACATGAATCAATTCATTCATCCATTCACCCATGCATTATTCATTCAACAAATGTTTTTGAGCATCTGCTAGTATGCAGTGTTATTCTAAACTAGGATTTCTCAACCTTGGCATGAATGACATTTTGAGCCAGATAGTTGTGGGGCCCTGTCCTGTGCATTGTAGGATGTTTGGCAGCTTTCTTGGCCTCTACCCACTAGATGCCAGTGGCATTCCTCCACCCCAAAAATGTCTTCAGATAAAGCCAAATGTTCCCTGGGTGAAGACAAAATTGCTTGTGGTAGAGAAGCCCTATACTAGACACTGGGAATCCAAACATGAATAAGACATTGTCCTTGCATGATAAGCAAACATTCTAGTGGGAGGACCAATGCATAAATATATAATTTCAATATGTCATAATAATGATAATAAACATGAATTAAACACCTGCTATGTCAGGTACTTTGCATTCAGTATTTAATGTCCACCATAACCCTATTAGCAATAATAGACCCAGCTTACAGATGAAGAAATTGGGAATCAAAAATAAATGACTTTCCCACCTGAATCATTTAAATCGATTATGATATGTAAATACTTAAATCCAATATAAATATATACACACCCTCAAGACATATAACAGCTAAGGAACAGGAGGTGAGAATGCCTGTGTAGTCAATGGAGGGGAGCATATCTGGCTTACAAAGGAGAAGAATAGATCCCTTGGGCTATGAACATTTTTTCCATAACAGAGGGCAAAATGTGGCTTGAAGTAGGAATGACACCTGGGAGCTCCTGCTCACTGCTCCCCATTTCCCTTTTAATGACACAGGCGACTTCTCAACTATGTACCCTTGGTTGAACATCCCCACCATGTTCACCTCAATCAAGCCCAGGCAGAATCAAGCATATGTTTGTCCAATTTCCCTACCCCAAATTAGAAATACAGAGTTTATTATACTGAATTACAATGCTTCTACAAAAATGTCTATCTCCCTGGTCTATAAGCTACTTGACATTATATCAATGTCCCACTCAGCCCCAGCACAAGGCCTGGCATGCAGCAGGTGCTCAATCAATATTAGATGGTGTGGATGGATGAATGGGTGGATGCATTCATAGATCCATGGATGAATGGATGGATGGATGGACAGATGGACAGACAGACGGATGGATAGAAGAAGTGGCAGCGAAGAAGAAATCTATGTTAGCCCATTTCATGGAATAATAAGTGGAAATACTTTCCCTCCAATCGTTTTATCCCTAGGCATAGACTAACTTTTACTCCATAGTTCTCTCCTCTACCCAAGCATATGTCTAACTGAATAGAGAGAAGGAGAATGTTTCATCCCTTCTTTCTATTCTTCATGTATTGACCCTTAACACAAGGGCAAATTCTTCATGCAATCAGAGAGAATTAGTATAAATTATTACAGCTAGTCTATGGTTATCTATCACCCAACAGTTCAGCATATCAAATAAATATAACTATAGAAAATCCTAAAGTTGAAGCTGTGGAGACCTTTTCATGGCTAGCATTGTGCAATTGCACCTCAAGTTTTATGGTTTTGTCCCAAATAATTTTCAAGATGGATGAGAAAATCTAGTCCAACATCTTCACTTCATAGACTGAAACTAAAGCCAGAAGCACTGATTCCCTTTTCAAGTTCATCTAAATAGTCAAAGGCTGAACTAGGATTTTACACCAGGTCTTCTGAGTCACTATTGACTGCTTTTTCTACTAACCCACAAGGGAAAGTCTCCAAAACATTGATAGCTCCCTCAAGCCCAAAATTAATGGGTTTAGATCCAATTTCTTTATATTACAAATGGGGCATTTGAAACTCAGAGAGGTGAAGAAACTTGGCCAAAGTCACAGAGGCAGGAGAATTTGAGTACATACTGAGGTTTAATGATTGAAAGTGTTACCGATGCTAAAATGTTGTCTACCAATGCATGAAAGGTAAAAACAAAAGTTATGCTCTTGGGAAACAGATGTGGCTCAATTGGTTGGGCTCCCGTTTACCATATGGGAGGCCCTGGGTTCGATTCCCAGGGCCACCTGGTAAAGGCAAGCCAGCCCGTGTGGTATGGTGAGCTGGTGCAACAAGATGACACAACAAAGGGAGACAAACAGACACAGAAAAACACACAGCAAATGGACACGGTGAGCACAAGCAGCAAGGGAGGGATAAATAAATAAAAATAAATCTTAAAAAAAAAAAAAAAGTTATGCTCTTAATGAAGATAAAATAATTTAGAAGTTGTAGTCTTTGACTCAACGTTAACAGCAAAATAGTATTTGTACTTTATTTCTACTAAAAAGAAGCAAACATTGAAAGATCAGATGTTAGGGTCTTATTTCAAGAAATGTCAGAGTATGTCCTGGCTGGGACCAGTAAAATTTCAACCCAACAACAAAAGCCATTTAGAGACAGAAGACAGCCCAGTGATCAGTCATAACTCTGACCCTGAGTCATCAGGAGAGGGTCACATTCATCATTAGCATCTTCTGTGCATCATAAAGTGATATTCCAAAATTCAAAACAAAAAAAAATGATATTTTAAAGGTAAAGTTTTAATTCTCCCCCAAATTTACATATGCACAAGACTTGATGCTAACTTTGTCAAATAACTGAGAAATGATCAAATTACCAAACTCATACATTGATGTAGGTGTCATATCAAATAAATAATATCAAAGCACTATCAAGATAAAAAGACTTGACCTTAAAAAGTTTCTGGGACCAAATACATAGCTAAGAAACTAAACAATACTTAAACAATATCTTTTCCCTGACTACAAAAATGCTTTACAGATTACTGACAATTTGGATACTTTTCAAGAAAAGATCATTACATAATCATTACTTACCAAATAGATTTGGCCATAAAATAGAATGATTTTTTTATGCTATTAAGACATTGCTGTTACACATTTGGTTTTAAATTAAATAGATATTACTTACCATTTACAGCCCAGGTTTATCATTTCTCTGCATTTAGTCTGTTATTGAGAATCTATAGCTATAAAGATTCAGACACCCAGAAGATATTAATGTATGGTGATTTTAAATTTATTGAAATCTTTTAATGGCTATTATTTCTTTTCCATATATAAGGAGACCCAGAGAAATTAAGAACTTGCCCAAAATGATACAAGCCTTTAGTGGCAGAGCCAATGAAAATTTAGGGCTCTCGACTCCAGCCCCAAGGGTGAGAGGAATTTTTGAAGGAGAAACATCATTAGTCTAAGAAGACTTGGATTCTAGTCCTAGCCTTGCTACAGAAGAAAATTATTTACCTCTCTGAGACTCAGTTTTCTTCTCCAAAAAGAAGCTACCGTGTGGCGGTGGCATCCTCCTTGCAGCTGGTTGAGCACTTGGTATGTGCCAGGAGCACATTTCTCTTTACAGTCGAGCCACTGCCTCCAGGGAGCCCTCAGGCACAGTCACACTGTCACCAGTGAAGATCCCAGCTCCATCTCTCCCTCACTCTCTTCCCGTGAGCAAAATAACTTCTCTGTGGCTCAGTTTCCTCATCTGCAATGGACGTAATAATAAATTCCAACTCATAAAGTGGTTGCAAGGCTTAAGTAAGGTAATGCATGTAAATAAAATATTAACACAGTCCCTGGTACATAGTAAATGCCAGATTAAAGCAAGCTGATCTCATTTGAATTAATTATTTTATTATTAATACTAATAGAAGTAGAATGTGGGGTGAAACTAAACAGCTCCTAAGGATTTGTCTGGTTCTCTCTGTATCCAAGACCACACTCTGGCGGATAATATCATCATCACACTCACTAAATTCTTCCTGCAATGATGAGGACTTATATGTGGATAATTAGGTGGCAGATGATCCATCACCAAAATAATAATTAATCCTTTAAAATTAGTCAAGATTTAAATGATTTCTCACATACTTAGGAAAATTTACTTGAGATTCTGATGAAAAATTTTTATTTCCTCTTTTAGTGCATCAATGGGTTTTTTTTTTTAAGATTCATAAATTAGTAGTATACTATTGAAGGTTCACTGAACGGACAAATTTAGGGTGTGCTGGGACTGTATGAGTATTCTGTTTATGACTATATTTGAGGAACTATTAATTAAATTGTAAACTCTTTTTGAAGGTTTGAGAGGTAAGACTGGCCCTCTGGGCCTTGCTGGAGAGAAAGGGGACCAAGGAGAAACTGGAAAGAAAGGACCCATGGGACCAGAGGGAGAGAAAGGAGAAGTGGGGCCAGCTGGGCCTCCTGGACCAAAGGGAGACAGAGGGGAGCAAGGTGACCCAGGGCTGCCTGGAGTGTGCCGATGTGGAAGCATCGTGCTCAAATCTGCCTTTTCTGTTGGCATCACTACCAGCTACCCAGAAGAAAGACTACCTATTATATTTAACAAGATCCTCTTCAACGAGGGAGAGCACTATAACCCTGCAACTGGGAAGTTCATCTGTGCTTTCCCAGGGATCTATTACTTTTCCTATGATATCACATTGGCTAATAAGCATCTGGCAATTGGACTGGTACACAATGGGCAGTACCGGATAAGGACCTTTGACGCCAACACTGGGAACCATGATGTGGCTTCGGGGTCCACAGTCATCCATCTTCAGCCAGAAGATGAAGTCTGGCTAGAGATCTTCTTCACTGACCAGAATGGCCTCTTCTCAGACCCAGGTTGGGCAGACAGCTTGTTCTCCGGATTTCTCCTGTATGTTGACACAGATTACTTAGATTCCATATCGGAAGTTGACGAACTGTGATCAGGACTGCTGATCTAAACGTTCCAAGTCCCTCCTTGCAGAGACTTGATCTAATCTGGGGTCCTAGAAGGTGGAACCACAGAAATGGAATCTTCAGAAACTCCCACTCAGACTCCAGCGCATTTACAGAGAGTTCTAGCAGAATTTTTGAAAACAGGATGAGCCACCAAACAGTTGGGACCATGCCAAAACAACTATATAAAACAATAACCCTGGACATGAATTCTCTCAAATGTAAATATTTAAACAAGTTCGTAAATATTTAAACAAGTAAAGACAATGTTAACAAGCTTTCTATTAAATGAATAGTAAAACCAGATGGCAATGGTATTGTCCAATTAAATCTTCATAAAATTACAATTTTGTCTGTTATTTAAGAGAATCATAGCATCGCAGACAAGGTCTTCGATAATTCACAAAAGACTATATTATCAAAAATTGAAGGTAAGAGATATTGAGTAGTTTTAAGCAAGCTAGAGTGAAAGTTTCTTTTTATTTTATTAGTCATTCCTTGATGTTTGTATATATTCATTCAACAACTCTTCAATGAGCCTGTAAGAAACAAGCACTATGTTTGGTGCTGGGACAGATTTAATAATAAGTTAAGACAAAATTTCTACCTTTGAAGAGCTCCCTGTCCCACGTGTGATGAAAACAGTCTCAGAATCCAGTGTGATGAGCACCACGGCTAGAGAAGCTTCCACAAATGGGAAGATACCAGAGACAGGTGTGTGTGTAGTGGGGAGGGGGAAGGGTGCAAAGGCAACAAGGAATTCAGTGGCTGCCACCTCCCCATCCCACTGGCAAAGTATCATTGGTATTTTCAATTAGAAAGAGGTGAAAATCCTAGAGATGGAAGAGGTGTAATAGAATTGAAAATGGCAAAGAAGAGAAACAAGCTACTGTGACCAGTCCTTCTCCTTGCTCCTTTGGAGTAACGGTTTCCCAGTACAAATATTAGTCCTGATACTAAACTAAAATAAAGCAAAACAGATGTCCACTGATTAATGAGTTAGTTAATGGGAGGAACGAGCAGGAGGGGTGGGAAGAGAGACCAAATGTCTGGAGGACTGGGTGTCCCTTCCAAGTCTCACACTCCCTTCATCTCATTCTCTCTTCAGTGTCAGCCTCTTCCCCCTCCACCACTCCACTGAACTGTAATTTCACAGCTAATTTCATCCATGATTCTCTCTCATCTACCTCTCCCTTGGCTTATAGGAATAGTATTTCCTTAGTTCCTTCCTTTTGGTAGCTTCTCGTGTGCAGTCCTCCTTCTACGTATATGTATGGTCATCCATTCACCTAATAAACATTTTTAATAGCACCTATGTGTGAACCACCCTGCTGGCTTCTACGATGGTAAAGGAACACCAAGATGAATATGGCACAGCCCCTGCCATTAAATTTCTAAGGATCCAAGAAAGGAAATCACATGCACACACATGTACAAAATACCTGTAAATCTGGAAAAGAACGTGCTAAAATGTGCAAAATGCTAAACGGAAGACTGCGACAAAATGCTGTGGAAGATGAGAAAATGTTTACCTCCAAATTAAAGGATGAAAGAGGAGGGTTAGGGAAATCTCTGCCAGCTGGACCGTAGGGGTAGTTAGGACTTGGAGCTGTCAAAAGAGGGGAAAGGGCTCTTCAGACAGAGGGATTGATGGAAGAAAGCATGAAAGTGAGAGCAGAGACCAGGAAAAGGAATCAGTGGACCATATTTTCAAAAGCCTCAAATGCCAGTCTGAGATTTGGAGCCCTTACTCATGAGGAAGTGTGGAGGCCCTGTGTTTTTCAGAGGTGAAGTATAGAATGATGAAGCAGCTGTAAAAGCAAGGCTTGCTTCTCCTTCTCTCGGGCCAACCTTGCTTACATAATCTTCTTCTGCTTGCCATACCTCATCCACTTGTTTCTTCCTTTCTTAGTCTGGAAACGGGTGTGGGAAACCGAAGGCCATGAGGATTAGATAAAGAAGAAAACAAAGGGGACTGGAGATAGTCGCCTGCCTATGATGACAACTGGATCTGAAATTCCAGGCTATAAAATGTAAAAAAGCAGCCAGTTGAAGAAACTAATCTGGGGAATAGGAAAATATAGGACACTTTGAAGACTATAGGTTCTGCTGGAAAACTTGGAAATAGAGAAGTTATTGCAGACATAATGTCCCAAAAGATTATTGTGTAGTTTAAATTTTCTTCTGGTCATGATCCATAATTGCATTCACTTGTTTGGACATTTTTTATTTACTTATCTTTTAAATGTTGCCTTCATTTAAAAATTTATTTTGAGTAGCTTTTTGAACTACAGTTTCTTTTTAGCTGGTGCTAGGCCCAGAGATGAATTTTATTTTGAAAATTTCCATGGGGTAGTGTTGGAGAGCAGAGAACTGAAGTGAGGAGGGAAAAGCTGTTTTGATATTTGAAAGGCTGAATTTTTAAGCTTTAAGCAAATGCAGGTTCTTTTATTGCTAAAAGGAAAAAAAAAAGACAAATACATTTTATCCATTTTCATGGCTATTTGTGTAAAGAAAACAGGAGAACAATTTTGGTTTTAAAAATTCCAAGTCACGGTCCAATCATTCTTTGTAAAGGCTGACTTGTAATGCATGTGTATTCAGAAATATTTATCAACTGTACCACACCTTGCTCTAAGAAGGGCATAGGGCCACTTACAAAGACACACAAAATACAGAAAGAAATCATCAGTAAGAAAAGTAGGCAAGAAGAAAAGGGTAAAACAAGCAAACGGAAATGGCAAGAGCGAGGCAAACGCATCATGTGCATGAGCCTATGTGTGCCTCTGTTGCACATTTACAGGGCATGTGTGCTCTGTATCCATGCCTGACAAGGGCATTCCCAGGCCAGCTGTCCTAGTGAATGATGCTGCTTATGGTGAAAGAAAAGATTCTGTGAGTTCCGAATATGCTTTTTTTTCCTGCCACTCTGTGAAAAAGATCATGGCCACAAATGAATTTTAGGTATTAGCCACTGGTTGTTGTACACCTTCTTCTCTTTCTCCGTCTATACCTCCCGCTTCAGTGAATGGCATCGCTATCCACCCCGTCAGCCAAGCCAAAAACCGAGGGCAAATTCTAGACATCTTCCTTCCTTTCTCTGTTGATCTTTGTTCAGCGCAAAATCCTTGTGGTTCTGGCCCCTAAATGTACTTTGTCCCAATGCCAAGGTTTAGTTCCTAAACTTATCATCAATTCCTTGGACAAGTAAAGTACTTTTTAACTGACTCTTTGCTCCTAGCCACACCCTGCAATCTATCCTCCTTCTACAGCACACATCTGGGCATGCCAATGCCTAGTTTTAAAAAACAGCATTAGCCCTGTAACCCATAATATAAAAGTTGTCTCGAACTTCTATGGAGTTTGCTGTCTGGCATGAATTCCTTATTCTTTTTCTGGAATCTATACCCCAGAAGGAACACCCTCCTGTACATTCTAAGTCGACCAGTTTCTAAGTGGAATTGACTCTTGCAGTACGTAAATCTCAGGTCTGACCAGTTAGAGCATAGCACTCCACTCACCAAAATAAATGGTTCGGGAGACTCGATCCGAGCCATTGAGACTTTGCTGGAGCCTCTACAGAAGAGAAGCTCATTCTTTCCCATTGGACTTGAACCAGGAGCCTTTGACAACAATCTTACCATCATAAAGCATAAGCCATTTTTGAATGGAGTCATCTATAGATGAAGTAGAGAGAGAAAGATCAAGGAAAATGGCCCTTGAAGTCATCATTTGATCTAGATATGCCTGTTGACAAGTCTTCCCTTGGACATCTCAGTTGTGGGAGCCATTAAATGCCATTTTTGCCTTAGCCCTTTTGAGGTGGATGCTTGGTCACTGACAAAGATGGTATCCTACCTAATATTATGCAACACCCTTTAGCATGGCACTCCGGGCCTTTTGGGAACTAGCCTCTGCTTACTTTTATAGTCACATCTCCAAAACTCACCCACATGCAACATATCATCCAGATAAATGCAGATAACTTTAGTCTAGGATGTCTTGCTCATGCACGCCTCAGGACCTTTGCACATCCCGTTTCATTTGTCCTTAATGCCATTGCTGACCTTGTCTGCCTGACTAGCTCACCATTCAAGGCTCTACTCAAAGGTTGTTTCCTTTACTCTAGTCCTCCCCTTTCCCATCCAAAGGAAATCACAGGTGACCTCATGTGTCTTCTTTAGCACCTGGGAAGTGGACATGGTTATGTTAGCAATAGCAAACACTGAGCACTGTTTTAAGTGCTTCACCTGTATTAGCTCAACTGGCCCTGACAACACTTACTCTCCACATTTTACAGATGAAGAAACAGAGAAGTTAGCATTGTATTAAGTGACTAGTAAGTGGCACAGTAGGTCCAGGCAGCCATCCACCCTCTTAACGGACATGCTATGCCTTTATCCTCTTTCACGCTCGTTTAATAACAGTGCCCCACTGTATTGTTCATGTGCTCTTACGGAGGTTAATCTATGGCAGACTGTAAGCACCTCGGGGATGGAGACTTGGTCCTATTTTTCATCTTTATATCCCAGCACTGTGCACGATGCCTGCCATAATATGTGTTCAATAAAAACATGATGCATTAATCAGTGATCAGTTCCTTTCGGTCATGATTTATACGTGTGATGAGAGAGAGAGAAGGGGAGAGTATGAAGAGGGAAAGCCAGAGAAGGGGGGAAGCAAGGGAGGGAGAGACGGGGAGAAAACCCCATCACAAAAGCCCTAAAATCATCCCATACATTAATCAAGACTCTTTAGATTACAACTGCCAAGAATCCAACTCAAATTGGCTCAAGAAAAAGGGAACTCATTATACATTGAAATGTGGTTAAAAGGGGACATGTTAGATTGTAGATATGTTATTAGAATACATTTTTTTTAAAAGCTTGGAACTGCACAACAGAAACAATGAACCCTAAATAAATCCATAGATTATAGTTAATAGTATAATTATAAAAATGTGCTTTCATCGGTTGTAACAAATGTACCCCACCAGTGCAAGGTGTTAATTACAGAGTGGTATAAGGGAACCCTGTATTTTATGCATGGTTTTTCTATAAACTTCTCTAAAAAAAAAAAGGGAAAAAAAGAAAGAAAGGAAGAGAGAACTCACTGGAATAAGAGAACAGTCTAGAGCCAGCTCTGGGCACTCGTTTATTGTCAGAAGGATGCTGTCTCTCCCCATATCTCGGATCAGATCCCTCAGTTCTGGCTTCACTCTTCAGGCAGGCTCTTCCTTTTGTGGCAAAACTGGCCACCAGCAGCTCCACGTTTGCATTTTGCAGCCCCAGCAGGAAAGAAACATATTTCTCTTTCTCAATAGTCCTAACAGAAGACCTGGGGATGACACCCTTTTGGCTCTAATTGGTCCTTCTTGAGTGAGGAGGCTACGCCTCAGGCAATGACTGGCCAAGGGACGTGGCGTTCCCATTGGCCGAGCCTCCATCCGTGCCCACCCTGCGAGCTGGAACCAGGGTCAGCTCCATCTAAAGCACACGAGCTGAGGGTGGGGAAGAGGTCGTTTCCCAGCAGAAAATGAAGGTGCCAGGTCTAGAAAAAAAGGGGATTGCTTGTTGGGCAGTCACAAGCATTAGGTGGCCTCTGTAGTCTGATTCCAAATAAAATCAAAACCACATTTGTTTTGTTTGCATGATGCAAAATAAATGTATTGCTAGAATCATTTTTTCACTGCAGTGATCTCACTTCTGGTAATAGTTGGTGAACTGACTAAATGTTTTCCTACCATATGAGCCTGGCACCTGTGCAGGTTTCATCCTGGGTGTGGGCGTGATGCCACTTCCTGAGCCACACGTTCAGTGAGAGAATTTATTACTTCTTTTCCCCACAAACCCACAGATTTTTGACATCAATACCCTAGAATGGCAACAATCTATACCATTATCATTGATAATTATAAAGAGAGGGTAAAATGTCCTTGGAGATTTGTATCTTTATAGGATCAAAAACGGGCAAATAGGGAGTAAATGTATCTCAAGTGACTGAGAACCTGCCGCCCGTGTATGGAGTCCCGAGTTCAATCCCAGGTGCCTCCTAAAAACAAACAAACAAAAAAAAACAAGTTCTCATCGGGGGGCCGATGTAGCTCAGTGGCTAAGCACCCACTTCCCATGTACAGGGCCCTGGGTTCAATCCCTGGTACCTCCTTAAGAAGGGTGGGGGCAAGTAAGTCCAAATCATTCCTCAGACAATACAAGGGAGACTAAAAAGCCACTGTAGGTCATTGACTACACTGCTGTCCTCATGAGTTTTGCTTGTTTTTCATTTTGTTTTTTTGTTGTTGTTGTTAGCTTTTTATTGTAGCATGCCCCATGTTTTCCTTCTTGTTTCTTAAGAGATCATAAATCCATGTATCCTAATAATACTCTGTGCTTTCTAAAGAGTCAGCTGGGCTCTTTTTGCATCCTACTTTATTTCATCCTCAGGAAGAGCTGGTGTGAGTGGCACATTCTGCCGTCAAGAGGGAATCCACCACATCACTCTCCCTAGGAGGAGGGCATTGGCCTAGACATGTGAGGAGCCCAAAGCTGGACGTTGCTTCAGCTGGACTAGGGAGGAGGTCAGAGGCTCTCGAGGCCACATGCCGCAGTCTCTTGGGATTCTTCTCTCTTGGGCACCTTCCACTCAGGGTCCAAGCAGGAAGCATCATGGCAACTCAAAGGAGTTCACTAAAGAGAGTTGAATGAAAAGACTGTATTCTGAGGTGGACAGAGGATTGAAAGAACCAAGTGGGGATGTTGAGGCATCCAAGGACTAGCAATACCAGTAACCCATTACTTCCCCAAAGCTTAAAGGGGGAAGGGAGGCAGTTTTGGCTGTTGTGTGCACTGGGGGAGCTGCATTGCAAGAGCAGACCATCCTACAAGAGCTATGCCTGGAGAAGAACACAGCTTCTGCCAGAACTGTGCAGAAGCAGAGAGGAAGTCCAGGCAAGAAATCCACTGACCATACTCCCCTTTGACCTACAAGTGTCTTATCTGCACCTTCCGCTGGTGGAACCTAATGAATCCAAGTGGGCAGGGAACCTGGGTAAAGCACAGAGATGGGCTTCCCAGCAAAGAACAAAGAAGGACAGGGGGTGGGAGCAAATGGAGATTAACCAGCACAGGGCTCCTCTCTTAAATCCATTCCCTTCCTAAATTTTCTCTAAAATGCTATGCAGCTGGTGATAGAAACTGGTGCCCTGTCTTGAGACGGGCAGAAATGACATCTTCCTGAGCTGCATAAAGCTACCGGTAATTTATACAAAATGGAGCCCTTGGGTCCAAGAAGTGGTCCAGCTCCACTTACAGGAAAATTAAGTGGTGTTTGGGGCCAAGGCCATGCAGTGATGAACAGAAGGTTTTGGCAGAGTGCTCTCTCCATAAGGCCCTGTCCTAAACCTGCAACAGTGACAGGCAGCTGGTGGGATTTTCAGAAGTTCAAGATTCTAGCCAAATAGCTTTTCAGATCATCAGGAGCTAAATACTACCAGTACCACAGTGATGAGAATGGCAAGGCTCAGTGCAGTTGGGCGGTTTGCCCGAAGTCAAGCCCTAACAAACGTGGGGTTTGAACTTCTGGCCGTCCACCCAGGCTCTGGCACCTGCGCTGCACAACCGCACTCCCCTGCCATCAAGGCCACTTCCTTAAGGGACAATTTCAAAGGCAGATCATTGCACTAAGGGGAAAATGCTCCATTCCTCCATCCTCTTCCTTTAGTCCAGGTAAACATCTTTTCCTTCCTACTTCAGGTGGTAGCCACGCCCATCACCATCAGGACTGTTTCAAGCATGACCAAAATACCCGGTGTTGTGTGGCTGGATCATGTGGCTTTGCAAACTTTAAGGAACTAAAAACGTCCTGCCCTTGCTATGCACAAGATATAAAGACGGACACCAAGGGATAAGGCTGAGTCTTTCTGTCTGGCTCACATGGCCAAGGAGAACCTAGGCAATCTTTCAGCATCAGAATTATTATGTTTAACACTCCAGGCAGTCTGAATTCCTCTACTTTCCTCACAAGACCATCCCTTATGGTAAACACACACACACATAAAAACAAGCACACACATACCTTCTTTCCCAGATTAATCCTAAAAGGAGCCAGGATCCTATATCCCTCAAAGTGGTTTGTTGATCAAGTCAAGACAGGCCAAAGAGTCCTTTGGGGAAAAAAAAATCCTACAAAATGTGCATGAGGATTGTTTAAATGCTTTACCATGGTTTCCGAGAGACACATCAACACTTCCTTTCTTCGCTCTACAACAGGGCTTCTTAGCCTTGGCACTATTAACCGTCTGGGCCAGATAATTCTTTGTTGTAGGAGTAGCATCCCTGACCTCTACCCATTAGATGTCCCCAAGTCATGTCTCCAAATACTGCCAAATGTCCTGTGGGGACGATATCACCTCTGGTGGAGAACTGCTGCCCTACAGCCTTGTCATGGAGACAAACGACTTGATACCCTCAACCTATCTTTCTGCCAACAACCATTTTTTAGTTATTTTGTTCACAGACTTAACTGTATGGCTGGTCATCATTTAAGGTAAAATATTTGTCCCCTTGTGAGACCCCCCATCCAAAAACTATGCCCTCATCTCAAGTTCTTCTTATTATAGCCCGACTATTTCATTTTTGTTTTGTCTAAGATTCAAAAGTCATAAAGTCTCCAATTCTCTAAGTATGTATCCCAGGAAAATAATTAATATTGTGAGCAAAGATTTAATTACATAAAAAGCCTTGCAGCAGAGTATGAAATGGAAAATTTAGAGACGGCCTAAATGTCTAAAAACAGAAGACTGATTAAGTAAGCTGTCATCCATCCTTCCAATGGAATATATGGAGGCATTAAAAGCAATGGGAGTGGGAATATATTGTCACTACAAGATATTCATGAAATATTAAGAGAACAAAATAGATGACTAAAAAGGATTTTCAGTAATTATTCCTTTTTTAAGTGTATTTGCATATGTGCATAGAAAAAGTCTGGATAAAAAAATTTTAATAGGGATTTTTAAATTTATACCCTTGTTTCTGTAATTTCAATTTTTATAGTAAACACACTTTACTTATGTAATAACTCTTTAATATAAGCTCCTGGATGTTCAGGGTAGTTGCACATTATTGGGTTTTCAAAGCATTGCAGAGAAAAATTCTAAGAATTAAAAAAAAAAAAAAAAACCTCTCTAGAACTGTAGGTTAAAGTGTGAAATGACATCAGGCTTAAAGTAGCATACCTGGACATCTACTCCAGAAGATTCTTTAAAGCAAGACTAAGGCAAAATAATCCTAGTTTATATGTTTTTAATTATTCCATCCTAACTTGAATGGGGAAGGAAATGAGTCTTGAATTGACATCATTTTATTGAGTTTTTATTAGTCCGGAACTATAAACCCAATGGGCTAGCTACAGCATGAGGTCATTCAGAACCAATGCATTTGTCAGATTGCAAAGGCATTTATGGGCGGCAATAAGAAGAAAACTGAATTTATGGCTTCACTCCAGTGCCGTCGTCGAAGTGGTGGGATTTATTGAAGCAAAGACTTTCCCAATCTAGTCAGAATTCCAGAATTTGAAAGCACTGGAAGTAGAAAAGGGTTGCATAGATGCTCTTGCATTACAAAATACTACCTTTTACAAAACTCTTGTGAGATGCTACCATGGTAGAAATTAACAGCAAGCAAAAGCAGAATTTCTATAGTCTATTCCTTACAGAGCTTCAGATAACATTTTCAACTTTTTTATTGAAGTTTATCATTCATGAACAATAAGTGTATAGTAAAAGTTGTGAACTTAAAAAACAAACATGCATATCATCATACAGTGCTCCCATGTATCACCCCACCACCAACACCTTGCATTGTTGTGAAAAATTTGTTACAAAATATGAAAGAGCATCATCAAAACATTACTACCAACTATAACCAATATCTTACTTATTTTTCCCCCAACCCACCAGGCTAAGGACACCATATATTAGTATTATATACTTGTTATAGTTCATGAGAGAATGTTCTCATATTTGTTCAGTTAACCACAGTCCATCTTCCACCACAGGAGACAAAGTGTACACTCAATTGTTCTCATATTCATCACAGAGTTGTGCTGTCGTAGCACAGTCAATTTTAGAATGTTTTCGTTACTCCGAAAGGAAAAATACCATACCTCCTTGTATCCCACTATTGTTGTCCCTTAGAATTGATATAATTTCAGGCTACATTTTTTTAGGAGGTACCAGGGAATGAACCCAGGACCTTGTACATGGGAAGTAGGCACTCAACCGCTGTGCTACATCCGCTCCCCCAGATCATATTTTTGATACTGCTGTGCATCCTGATTTTTGGTGAAATTACTCTAAAACAATGATAAAGAAGTTGCAGAGATTTTCTACAGAAAACACCCAGGCATGACTATACTCAGAACTAAAATTAAAGCACATCAACATCATTAGCCATTAGGGAAATGAAAATAAAAACCACAATGAGATACCTCTTCATACCCATTAGGATGGCTATTTTTTTTTTATGAAAATACAAGTGTTGGCAAAGATACAAAGAAGTATTAACCCTTGTACATTGCTGATGGGATTGTAAAATGGTGCAGCTGCTGTGAAAACCAGTTTGGCAGTTCCTCAGAAAGTTAAACATAGAGTTACCACATGTGCAGGCAATTTCATTTCTAGGCATACACCCCCAAAGAATTGAAAACGGAGCCTCGAACAGATATGCATACACCATTGTTCATAGCAGCATTATTCACAATAGCCAAAAAGTGGAAACAACCCAGTGTCCATTGACAGATGAATGAATAAACAATATGTGGTATTTATATACAATGGCATATTTTTCAGCCATAACAAAGAATGAAGTTCTGATACATGTGACAACATGATTGAACCTTGAAGACATCAGATTTAGTGAAATAAGCCAGACACAAAAGGACAGATAATTTATGATCTCACTTGTATGAAATACCTAAAATAAGCAAATACGTAGAGATGGAAAGTAGGTTACAGGTTGCCAAGGATGAGGGGTGGAGGTACAGGGAGGGAGATGGCGAGTTAATGCTTAATGGGCTCTGAGTTTGTTTGTGGTGATGAAAAAGTTTTGGTAATGGATGGTGGTGATGGTAAAACAATTTTACAAATGTAATTAATATCACTAGATTGTGCACATGAAAGTGGTTAAAATGGGGAAAAAAAGAAAACAAATCAAAGCAGAGCATCCTGAGATGTTCCAGCAGGTCAGGCCATTGGCTAACAAAACCGTAGATGGTTGGCATGAGAAACAATCAGGCCCTGGCTGCATGTACATCCGTGTGTAAGACACACACACGTAGGTAGTTGTTACCCACTTGACTTCCCATTAGGGTTGTTTTGGCAGAAGAAATACAGAATGCTAGTCAAATTTGCATTTCAGGTAATACAACAAATAATCGTTTAGTGTGTCCCGACTATTTTACTGCATGTCTTGTATCTTGATTGGCTAAATCTGGCGGCTTTATTTCCCTGGAATTCACCTGCAAAGACCTAGTATGAACCTGAGTGACCTTCAGGAGGGCTGTGGGTTTAAGTTCTCAAACAGTAAGTAGGAACTGTTCTTATGAGAAGCAATTCTTAGCTTCCCAAAGCAGTTTCCAAGGCCAAAGTTTGCTGGATCAGGAAGGCATCAGGAAAGCTAAGCGGAAAGCCAGAAGACCTAAAATCTAGTCCCAGCAGTTCCAGTAACCAGCCTGCTGTGACTTTTGGACACATCACCGAAACGCTGCAGGCCTCTGTTTCCACACTAGAGGGGTGGTGGAAAACATGTGGTCGCCTTCCTTTCTCGCTGCAGACCTTGCTCATGGGTCACAGTACCCCTTCCCACTGGGAATCCTTCTCCACAAAGTGTTCCAGGTGGCCACCACTGATCAGCAAGCGTCCAGCCAGGAGACAAAATCATCTTGCCTTTCTAGAATTAAATGACCCCTAGGTTTCCCCCCAGCCCTAATGAAAATTTAGCCTCTTTTGTATTCTGATCCACTCTAAAAGTCACGCCTAGTTTCACAACCTGCAATTAAAATAAAAATTTTACAACTGTCTTCTGAAGTAGATTTGTTTACAAGTTCAGAGCAGGGGTAATAGGCTTGGGAGTCCTGCTTTGACCAAGACTGGTGGGATCCGAGATGGTTCCAAGAGCTCTCAAGGGGCCTCAGCAGAGGACTTGGTAAATCCTGACTCTGGCTCCCAACCATTGAATTTGATCCCACCACTCTCCGTGTTTCTGCTTCTTTCTGCCTCCACGGGCTTCCCACACTACCTGCTGGTCTCTTTCCCTCCTATCTACCTTGTGTTTTATGCTCATGTATACCTGATGTATCCCTGATGTACACCTGATGTATCCCTGATGTATCCCT
>JAKSZT010052319.1:15665332-15683454 GCA_026826555.1 Tolypeutes matacus | reverse complement strand
CCTGATGTATCCCTGATGTACACCTGATGTATACCTGATGTATCCCTGGTGTATACCTGATGTATACCTGATGTATCCCTGATGTACTCCTGATGTATACCTGATGTATACCTGATGTACTCTTGATGTGCTCCTGATGTATACCTGATGTACTCTTGATGTACTCCTGATGTATACCTGATGTACACCTGATGTATTCCTGATGTGTACCTGATGTATACCTGATGTACACCTCAAGCATCTTCCCCTTCTCTCTATCTATCTACCTCATGTGTTCTGCTTTCTCATAATTTCAACCACTCCTGGACTTCCACAACCCAATTCCACGTTCATGGCATCTTTTTTGGTTCAGCTCCAATTGCTCAACCACTACCTTATCCTCTTTCTTTCCTAGCTCACATCTCCAGAGTGAGGGTCTGAAGGCTCAGGTGGCCTGTTGGCCAAGCGGCCACTCTGGAGATTGCCAGCTGAGCCAGAAGCCCCCCTTGTCCAGTCAGCTAAAGCTATAACGACCTGATACAAACCGTGATTGCCCAGGCTAAGCCCAGTAGCAGGAGATGTCGGCAGGGTTTTGCCCCTTCAAAAGGGGGGTGATAAGTCAGGCAGCATCTCAAGGGCCCTTTCAAGGACCAAACGTGATTATGTGGAAAGCTACTGTTTTAGGTGAGTTTCCCCCAAAAGCAGACCCTGAGACAAAGAAGTGAGTGTACATAGTTAATTCGGGAGACATGGGAAACACCAATAAGACAGTGGAGAAGCAATAGAGGGAAAAGAAGGCAGCCAACAGGTAAGCATGTGTTACTAGGCAAACTACCACCATGCCTGATTGAAGCTTATCCCAAAGGCAAGCTCGGGGAAATAGGATAAAACATACCACAGAACTGGCTTGCCCCAAACGTGAGGAAGCTGGAGTATTTAAAAACCAACCCCGGGAGTCATTGGCTGAGGGCTGCTCCCAGGATGTCAAGTTTCCAGCACTTTGGGCAAGTCCCTGGTGTTCAGGCAGAGTGGCTTTTCAAGATTCTGGGCCTTTTGTTTCAGGCACAGAGGCGCCGATAAGGCCATTTGAAATCTACCAGAGGACTCGGTACCAGTTATGGTGAAAAGGAGGGCTGCGGGAAGGGCACTGGCAGCATCTGCTACAACACTTTATCAACTTTCAAATAAATGTCAGCTCCTCAAGGGCAGGGCTTCTGCCTGTTTTGTTCATTGCCACTTCCCCGGCACCTGGAACAGTGCCTGGTATGTACAGATTCTCAATAAATATTTGTGGAATAAATAAGTGAGTGAATGAGCGAATGAGTGTGCCACATAAATGGATGGCACTGTTATTATTGAGGCAGTTGCGGATCCTTCACATTTGAGTTTCTCCTTAAGGGGAATGAAGAGGTAATAAGGTAAAGGAGAACAGTTAGTAGGAAACAAAGGACCACCAGATAGTACCAACCCCAACACCAACCGAAAACCTAGGAGCTAACACCAAGTCTTTCTGCACCTCCACCATGACTTTGGCAAATCAAGAAAAACAAACGTCTTTCTGCTACTTACTTCTGAAGTTATATTTTAATGATCACTTTTCCACTGAAGTTGTCCTTTATATTCATGTGAGCTTGATTTCAACTGTGTAAAATGATGGCTGCAGAGGAGCTATATTTGTCTTCTTTTCCAACTTCTGTGTCCCAGGGATGACCCTGAGCTTACTCTTGTTTAAATCCTACCTCTACCATGTGACAAACAGGGTGGCAGTAATAAGTGTCATTACCAGACAATATTAACCCACCTACTGATGGGATTTAAGAAGGGCTTCCATGTTATCCCATTCTTCTCCTCTGAGGAACTAAGGCAACCGAGAAATACATGCTGAAGTCAGATCTGAACCAAACTATTGGCTTTCCTACTGGCAACACCAAGTCAGAGAATGCAACCTGGAATTGAGGCTGGAACAAACTTCCCACTGGTGGCCCTTAGGTTAGGTCTAGACCTTGGAGAGCATTTGCCCTGCAGAATGAACAGAGATCTGCCTTACCCGGAATCAAACTCCCAGAACCCAAGAGAGCCCACACCTGCACAGTGATCCTTTACACACACACACACACACAGCCCCACAAGGGACACCAAGACCAATGGCTGTCAACTATTACCTCTCACCATTCAGAAAATCATCCCTCCTCCTTCCGTTGGAAGGAGCCATCAAAAGGTGACATCATTGGCCATTTCAAGCCAAAACTTGAGTAGAAGCTCTGTTTCTCTGAGTGTCAGGAACCCAGGGAGAGGGGGGAAATTCTCCCCCCACCCCCACAGTTCCTGGAGAAGAGAAGGAAATGTATTTTCCCTTTAATTCTCAGTGAGTTACTAGATGGATAGGGGCAAACACTAACTGGATTGGGTCTGCTGAGGGGTCTGCTCCACAGAAAAGTGGTTTTCAGTTTCTCTTTCCTTATGTCACACAGATACAAATTCATTGAAGTCATCAGGACATAAACCCTAAATTCCTCCACAACTGGGGCTGTTCCTTCTATTCATTCCAATCTCACACAGTAAGATTGTCAGTATCAAGCTCTGCAGTGAGTGCTTAGCAAAAGGAGTTTAGGGATGTGAAGACCGAGGCTCTAACACATGAAAAGAAAAATGGTTTCTTTGGGAATGTTTCTTCCTGACCAAAACAAGGTAAGAAAAGAGTAATTTGCTTTTGCTTCAAGGCCTGCGTTGATGGCAGGAGAAGGAATGGCCAGTTTACTTTTTAAGGTACTGACCTCTAGTGGCCAGCAAAGATAACTTCTCTACTAGAGCATGAATTTTGTAAGATTTTATAAAATCCAAGAAAGTATGGGCTAGGAGAAGCTTTCGAAAACATCTTGGGGTGCGGATGTGCCTGCTTCCCATATGGAAGGTCCCATGTTCGGTACCTGGTGCTTCCTAAAAACACACACACACACACACAAAAAAAAAAAAAAAAAAAAACACCAAGAAAACCAAAAAAAAAGGAGAAGAAAAAAGGAAACCTCTTTCTCTACCTACTTCATGCTATAGAAGAGAAAGTGGAGATCCATGAAAGATGAGGAACTTGTCAATGATGGCCAAGACAGGACTGGAGCCAAGGTCTGCTGTCTTCCATATGGTTCGGCCCTTCCCATTGTCCAGCATACAATTAAAAGCCAGCTCTCCAAATAGTAATAAACATTTGGGGCAATACTCTGGTTTCAGATGCTCCTTCTGTGACTGACCACAAAACCTGATTGGACAAGTGTGGATGGAGGTTTCAACCCTGACTAGATGGGAAATAATTAGAGAGAAAGGATTTTATCTTTAAATTTGGATCATCAGCATTTTGCACCATACATGCTGCATGGCAAGTATTTAATAACTGTCAAGTGGATCTATAGATTGATGTACAGATAAATTTTAATTTGAAATTAGACATCAACTAAAGCCAAAACCTACCTGACCTGTTATCCAGTTAGCAAATGGCAGACCTAAGATTTGAGGCCAGCAGTGTGGACTTGCACTAAACCTGACACTGCTGACTACTTGTCCTACTGACCCCTGCTATCATAGACAATCTTCCGAAAGCTAACAGAAGCAGCCTCTCTGGCCCTCTGAATCAACACAGCTTATTCAAGAGTGGATTGTATTTTCAGACTCGCAGCCACAAGTTTTGCCCTCAAATCATGACCTACTGAAGACTTGCATTCACGCATTGATTCGTTCCTTCCATCATTCAATAAATATTTATTGAGTGCCTACTATGTGCCTGGAACTTTCCCCAGTAATGAGACCCCAGTGGGAAAGACAAAATGATGTGTAAACAGCTATGATAGTGGAAAGTGCTGAGAGGGTAAAGAAAGAAGGAAGCCTCGTCAATGATGATGGATTCTTCTCCATTGTTGGTGAGGACTTGAATTAGAGATAGCCCTGAAGGTATGAAGTACATATTAGTACCTTGAAGAAGGTGTGCTTCAACCACAGGGTCCCTTGGTAAAATAACTCAGGTTGGTTGTAAAGGGGGAGAATCTCCAAATGAGAAGGGCCAAACCTCGCAGCAGGCCACCCACCACCAACTCCCACATACCCAGCTCTTGTTCCTAGAATTCAGTTGCCTTTTGGGCATTTTAGCACTCTCCACAGTTACTACCATTAAGGCCTCTGAAATTATTTTTCTTCTCTTTACACTTCTGGCTTAAGCATGAGCATAAACCTTTTCTGTAATTTCCCACAGCACAGGGGAGATGATGTTGGAACAATTATAATATTTTACTGATGTCTCAGAGATAGCAGAGAGGAATTATAACACAGAGACAAAATCGGGCAACAAGATATGAGGGTACTTAGAACCCATCCCCTCATGAGGCTGACCAGGCCCCAGTAGGCCTACTTCCCTGTCCAGCCCCGGGTGGACACATATGGCAGTGTCCATCTTTCCTCCTAACATCAAAACCCCTCATGTATGTCAAAGGCCCACAGAGTCTCAGCCTAAACCAAGTGGTGCACAATGGCAGGTATCCATTTGTCCTCTACTCCAAAAACCCTCTCTCAAATAGTAAGAACACAGGCAGTTACCAATTTACAGATAGCACTGACTCCATAAATCTCTTTGCAATGCAGTTCTTTAGACTCTGCCATGCATTTCCAAAAATATCTACAGTGATTGAGGTCAGAGGCAAGCCCAAGAAAGCTCTATTTATACCCTAGGCCACCTAAGGATTTCAGAAACATAGCTTCCTGATTTGGCAGAGACCAGGAAGCAAGTATAGATGCACCTGGGTAATTCTGTACCAATATATCCTCATAAAGACCCAAATCTCCACAGGTCCCCAAACATTCTGCATTAGAGGACAAAGCATAGTTGCCTCTGCAGGGAACTGGGGCCGTGGACAATGAAGACATGAAAATTCTTGACTTGGAATCAGTCGAGAAACCATTCCTAAATCAAGTCTAGTGAACTATTCCCAAGCAGCTTTAGAATTTGGTGCATTTGAAGGGAATACAGTATAATTTGTGGCTTCACAGGGCAAGAGAAATAGTGGTTGGCTCAGAGTGCCTACTAAAGCAGATCTTAACATTTTTTAATCATGAGAGATGATCAGCTGCTTCTCTGTCTAGTGAGCCCAGCAAGTCTCTCTGGACAAGACCTTGCTTCAGTTAAGGGTTGATTGAGCAACTTCTCTGGATTATGCAAATATAGGACAAGTGGACACATATTGCCCCGGGCCATATGGCTACAACAGGACTTTCTGTGGCCCGTTGCTGCCCTTTCCAAATGTTCCTTGTAGCCCTTGACATGAAGAGAATAAATTTGCAAAGGGGCAAGGAACCTCCTGGGGGGAAGGGGGGGATTTAGACACCAACCCTTATCCTGCTGGATTTCAACAGCAAGAAGACGTCTGTGATAAATCCAAATTATCCAGATTGGTGTCGATCACCCATAAAGGGTACCTGACACCATGGAGGGGAATGAAGAATGGGAAAACAGGGCCTGTGGATCATGGCTTAAGCCAGGAATTAGATGGCAGGGAAGGGACTGTTGCTGTGACAAGCATAGCTTCTGACTGAGGTCTAAAACCCATCCAGATGCTGGAAATAGTAACAGATCAGAGTGGTATAACTCAATCGTTGGGAAACCATAGTTTTTGAACCTGGGCACTATTGACATATTGGGCCAGATAGTTGTTTATTGTGGAGGGCCATCTTGTGTATTGTAGGATGTTTAGCAGCATCCTCTGCCCACTAGATGCCAGTAGCATGCCACCCAAGTTGTAGCAATCAAAAATGTCCCCAGATATTGCTAAATGTCCCCTGTGGAGGTAAAATCACTGCCAGTTGAGAACACTTGTATGAACTGAAAGAGTATAACCCTGGAGTCTCCAATGTGAGGCATCTGGTATCTGACCATCAGATGAGTATCTGGACCATCAGGGATGTCCATGCAGCAGAGGGTAAAAATGCTTGGATTGCTTGGGAACCATTTCCAGCAGTAATTGTCTCTCCTTCAGCATTTGGATGCAGGCCAACCCTTTGACCTGAGTAAGGCTTTCAAGATTCATGAACAACCCAATGAGGCTTCAAGTGTGATACCCTTGGTGTCCTGCTAAAGAGGGCAAGCACATTTTCAAGCAGCTAATTAGAAATGAAAGTGTTGTGATGATATTTGTATGGCAACTGGTGAAGCACGTCAAACCAGTGAGTAGTTTAAGGGAGTAGCTGGAGAAAAGAGAATGTAGGCAAATAGCCTTTTGAACAAGAAAAATACAAGAATCCACTACTCACACTTGAGCAGAGGTTTTCTCTGTTATGTAAGAGTGTTTCCAGTTATCTCAAATATGAAACAAGTCTCTAAGTAAAATGAATCTCATCGCATTTTATTCTCAATAACTCAGACAGCTCTCTTAGGAAGGGCGACTATTGTGAAATGAAGCAAATGAAAAGAAAGGGTTGTAATTCAAAACAGGTTGAAAATCGTAGCACTGGAGGAAGAAAATTAAATGCCTTAATATCTATAAAATAAAATAGACCACATAAGGCAATATATCTAAGTCAATATGTGTTTCTTCCCATTTATAATAGAAACATGAGGTTAGAATTAGCTGTGGCTCAAGTTATATTTCAGGAAGAGATATATAAAATTCAGTAAATTGGAAAATATAAATCAAATTTGAAGAGTGTGGTTTTGTGAAACTCGTAATTCAAAGGTGGTTCTTCAACTTCCAAGCTGAGCCTTATTTTAGTGGTGTGTTTTCCCTGGTGATAGATTTTTCTTTCATGGAGAATGAATCAGCTACAATCAAAATTATTATAAAATTCAAAGAACCAAGTAAGAATGACACATTCCTCTAAACCTGAAATTGTTTTCCCCGTGTCCAGGAGTCAAAAGCGTGTATTAGTCCTTTATTGCCCTAAATAACAAATGATTGCAGCTTTCCTCCAAAGAGAATGTACCATAGTAGTCTCATCTCAGGTTCTACAATTTTTCCACATTTATTCCAGTGTCCGAATTACTCAAAGAGCCTTCAAATACAATATGCTTTAGTGGCATTACTCTTTTTTTTTTTTTTTTTTTTTAAGATTTTATTTTATTTATTCATTTATCCCCCCCTTGCTGCTTGCGCTCGCTGGGTCAGCTAACCACGCCGTGCGGGCGGGCTTGCCTTCACCAGGAGGCCCCGGGAACCGAACCCGGGGCCTCCCATATGGTAAACTGGAGCCCTACTGATTGAGCCACAGCCGCTTCCCGTGTGGCATTACTCTTGATGGCATCGAACGTGTTTACCTATATTGTGGGAAAACATATAAAAGCATGGGCTTCAGAGCCCCATGTACAAAAATAATGATTATATTAGAGTCATTCATTCATTCAGTTATGTATATATATGTGCATATGTATGTATTTAAATAATGTGACTGCTCCAGTTACTATTGCTGTAAAACAAATTTCCCCAAAATTTAGGGGCTTAAAACCATCCATTTTATGGATTGTACAAAGCATAGGACTGTATAACACAGGGAATCCAGTAGCAGAAAATGGACTATGGTTAATAGAACAAATATGAGAATGTTCTCTAATGAACTATAACAAATATATAATAGTAATATATGGTGTTAATAATCCGATGGGCCGGGGAAAATTAGACTGAATGTAAGAAGATATGGGCTATAGTTAGTAGTAATATTTTGATGATGCTCTTTCCTAGTTTGTAACACGTTTCACAACAATGCAAGGTGTTGGTGGCAGGGTGATGTATGAGAGCCCTGCATGATGATATGCATGTTTGTTTTGTAAGTTCATAACTCTTACTATATACTTAATTGTTTATGTATGTTTGTGTATGAGGGGCATGCAACAATATTTTATTTGAAAAGACATCCATTTTATTATGATGCATGTGGATTCTGTGAGTCAGGAATTTGTACAGAGCACAACTGAGATGGCTAATCTTTGTTTCACAATGTCTGGGTTCTCCACTGAGAAAACTTGAACCTTGGGAGATAACTAGATGTCTGGGGTCTGGAATCATCCAAAAGTTTGTTCATTCACATGCTTGGCACCTTGGCTAGGATGACTCAAAGACTGGGACCACCAAACAAACACCTACACTGGCCTCCTCGTGTGGCTTGGCTTCCTCACAACAGAGTGGCCTCAGAAGTCGAACTTCTCATATCATAGTTCAGGGCATCAAAGCACAAATGTTCTAGCAAACAAGTTAGAAACTACAGCACATTTTATGACTCAGCCTCAGACGTCACCCAGCATCACTTCCACATACTCTATTGGTCAAAGCAGTTACAAGTCCACCCAGACATGAGGGGAAGGAGAAATTGACCTCACTTTTTGATGGGAAGAATGTCAAAGAATTGGGGGGAGACAGGGGCTTGTTTTAAAGCCACGACAGTGGCTTGCCAAGCTGGGGCACAGGATGTTTATTACTAGGATAACCAAAGGAATTTAACTAATGATATATTAGAGTTTAACACTTAAAGAATATCTGAAAAACCTTATGTGAATTTATTTAAAAACAAATAAAAATGGGCAATGTCCTAAAATCGTAGAATATACCAAAACTAAAGAAGAAATTCAAAACCTAAATAGACTCATTAACATTAATTATTGCATCTGTGGTTAAAAAAAAATGTAGCCTCAAAACTCCCCACACCACCAGACCCAAACAGTTTTATAAAAACACACGTTCAGGGAGCAGATATGGCTCAAGCTGTTGAGTGCCTGCCTCCCACATGAGAAGCCCTGGGTTCAGTTCCTGGTGCCTCCTAAAAAAACAAAACAACAAGCAAAACAAACCAAAAACCAACTCAGGGAAGCCAATGTGGCTCAGTGGTTGAGTGTCGACTTCCCACATACAAGGTCCCAGGTTCAAATCCTGGCCCCTGGTACCCTCGCCCCCAAATAAAAAAAGCAAAAAAGACATGTTCACAGAATGGGTAGTGTTAATCTTACTTGAACTATTGTAGAAATGAGAGAGCTAGAGAGAGAAATTAGTCTGCTTTTTGTGAGGTTAGAATATCCTTTATCTTAAAATAAAACAAGAACAGCACAAGAAAGGAAAAAGTTTAGACTGATCCCAGTTATGATCAGAGATACAAAAAATCCTAAATATTAGCAACTAAATCCAACAATCATTTTTTAAAATATCTTAACCAAGTTGAGTAAACCCAGGAATGCAAAAAGAGTTTGACATTAAAAAATCCTGTTGATGTAACTCACCGTATTGACAGATGTAAGAACAAAAAAATTGTATTTGATTATCTCAGTAGATACGGGGAGGGGGGCACCCTGTGATATGTGATTCAGCATTCATTCTTGATTTAAAACTCTTTAGCCAGCTAGGAACACTTAACCTAAAAGAATTAGATTTTTGCCTTGTGTTTTAAAATAAATCTGCTAGATTCACTTATTTGGCTTACATAATTTTTGCAATTAATGGTGCTTTGGAATGATGTTTTTCAATATGTTCAGAACTTAATAAGATATATAATTCCTATGAACTGCTTTAGTTAATTAAGTATCATAAGATCAGGGAGGTCATAATCAGAAGGTTAATTTAATGCAAGAGTGGTGAACAAATCCTATCGCTTATCACTGTTGACTAATTTGAGTATATGATTTCTATCTTCTTAAAATAAACATACATGTTTAACTCTTACAGAGTGTACTATGTGCCAGAACTTTCCTAAGTATTTTACAAATATTAACTTAATAAACCTCAAGACAACCCTCTGGAATAATTACTACTAATAATAATACTATATTAACCTCATCTTATGGGCAAGGAAACTAAAACCTAGCAAGGATGAGGACGTTGACCACAGTCCTTCGGCAAAAGATTCAGGTCCAACTCCTTTCTCGTCCTCTCCTTCTGGGACAATATAGACATGTTGGACGTCCTCAGCATGTCCTCTATGTTTTTTAACCAGTCTGTGACATATTTTAATTTTTTTATCTTTCTTTCACAACAATTCTCTTTTCAGCTATCTCGTATAGTTTAACACATCACTTGCTTTTTTTTTTTTTTTTTTTTTTTTAACTTTGTGACTATGTTATTTATTTTTAAAAGTTCTAACTGGTTCTTTTTCAAATTAGCCTGGTCTTCTTGGCACCATCTTGCACTCCTTTCATATTTTCAAATCCTCTTTTTATGTTCTTCAACATTTGGCCATTGTTCTTTTATATTCTCTCCCGTTTGCTATGTTATCATAAGTGCTCAGACATCTAATCCTGCCCTCTGTTTTGCCTGCTGACTTTTGATCAGACTCCTATGGTGTCTAATTTTGGTTTGTGAACTCATCTTCAGCAGGGTTTAGCTGTGGATATCCTGAACTGTCTATTTGAAGTTGTATCCCTCCAGAAAAGTTTTGTATTTGCTCCTGCCAGGCACACCAGAGAGATACACTAGCCTGAAACCACTTTTTAAAATGTATCACTTGGGAGGCAGTTTCCTAAATGATATAGGTAGTATAAATAAGGCAATTAAACCAAATGGTACATGCTAATGGTTATAAATTCTCTGCAGGATATTTTTCCTACCACATGTAGAGCACAAGCTGGGATAGGCAAATTTTTCTGTTTCATTGCATCTACACTAGATTGTAGATAAGCACCTTCAATCTGAAGACTTACTCTTTCATTTCTGAGAGTTTTTCTTGTATTATTTCTTTGATAAATTCTACCTTTCCATTCTCTTGGTTTTCTTTTTCTATAACTGTGGATTTTTGGGATTCCCCACCCTGAATTTTCTCTGTTGCTGTAAGGGTCATAGGCTAGTTTTCTCATTAGGGGATCCTGAAATGTCAGTATCTGGTGTCTGTTCTTTGTGGTCATTTGGTTTCTCCAGATAACACTTTTCCATTATCTCTAATCTGGTGTTAGTGGAGATGGAATGGGGGCCGGGTAAGGGAGCCAAACTTTGGCTGCCTCAGTTTTGTGAAATGGGCTGTGAAAGAGTCCTGATGGTCTCTCCTTTTCCTAAACAGTTTTTTAGGCCTGAGACATACCCCACTTCTGCTGCCCCTGGGAACCTAAGACCAGAGAAGAAATCCCCAATCTCTTCCAAGCAGTAGAAGATGAGAGGCCTGGGTGGTCATTATTGCTCAGATGCCAGGAGTAACAGAGGGTCCTACAGGTCCAGCCCCTCCCTTTACAGACTTTCAAATTGTCCTGCCCTTTCAGCCCTACGGACCTTCTCCACCTTCTGGGGTACTTGGTGCTCCAAATCCTGCGCCTCTCAGGAATTCTGCAGAGTGGATCAGCTCATTTCTTTGTTCTCGTGCCTACTCGACTCCTATATACACACACAGGCACACACTAGTCAAAGAGCAGCTTCCATTTGATCTGCTCATTCCATTACTCTTCCATCTGCATTCCCTCTTCTCCCATTTTCTTTGCTTTTTTGAGCTATAACATTTAAATCTCTTCAATAATTTCGGTGGAATTCAGAGAGTACACAGAGGAAAATGTACATGTTCAGTCTTCCACGTTTAACCAGAAAAAACTCCAGTGCAATATACACAGGGGTCCTAAGGCACCTCCACACTGCCCAGGCAACATTGTCCTTTTTGATTCTGAGTGACCCCACCCCTGAGCATTGCCTGACCTTTCCCAGAAATGCCCAGTGACCCCACAGATAGGCCCCAGGCCTGACCTAATTTCTGCCCTTCTCCCCAAATTCTTTTCTCTTTTCCTTCTCCAGTAAACCATATTCCTCTGCTCCCAAGTAGATTTTATTCCATCACGAGAAGTAACCTGTCACTTTAAAAGGAAAAAAACAAAAGCCTTCCTTAGGAACCGGTTGCTAAGCCGGTGTTTTTGTTCTCAGACCTGGCTGCAGCTTCCCGGCAGCTCCCCGACACTCAGGCTTTCCCCCTTGGACCCTTTCCGAAGATTCTCGTCATTCTCCACTTTCCTTTCCTCCAAGAAAGCGGAATCTGCAAAGGGCCTTCTGTAAAGTTCCTTAAGGTAAACCAGCCCTAAACGGGACGGGGCTGCAGCAGCGGCGTCATTCCTGCTTCCAGTTACAGGCTTGGGGTCCAGCTCTCCCTCGGTACCCTGAGGGGGGATTTATTGAACTGCAAATCTGGGCGCTCTCATCGTAATTTGCTTTCTTACTTTCCACAATGGGGACTTAGAGCACCGCTTGGGCCGCTTTGAGTTGAGCTGCTGCCTGGTGTCTGCTTTGCAGGAAATGTGAGTCCAGCTAATCACAGCAGCCGTGGGAGGAGATCCTCCCAGGCCATCTTCCTTCCCAGGATTTCCGTCCTATTGCAAGCCGGCCTCCCAGCAGCATTTGCTGCCTGTTGGAGTTCTAGGTCTTTTATTTCGAATTGGTGAGAGGGGGACAAGTACTAGTTACTGCGAGCTTCATTCTTCTTGACACTAGACAGAAACGGCAATGAACCACAGGGCTGAGGATTTCTGCTCTTTCCAAAGGACCTAGAGAAAATCCTCTGGCTGTAATTTAAACTATTTCCCTCCGTTGCAGAGGTACTGTGAAAAGCTAATAAAGTCTAACGGAAAAGCGATGCACGTTATTAGATTTTCATATAACCTTTTCTGCACCAGAATCAATTATCTCTTTATATGTATCTCCTAGAGTGCATTAAAGAGCCTCTCTTTCAAATACTGACTGAGTATCAACAATGGCCTAGGCAATGTGCTTAAGTTCAGAGTGTGCAAAAATGAATTAGATATTTTAGAAAAATAAAAAAATAAAAAATAAAAAAAAAAATTTTAAATAAATAAAAGAAAAAATGAGTTAGACCAGGTCTCAATCTCAGACTTTGCTGGGAAGACAGACCTGTATACAGATAATAGCACAATGAGCTAAATGGCAAAAGAGATTTATAAAAGGGCTAAATCACTTAGAATACAACAGGGTAGTGTTGCGAGCCCTTACTTAATCACACAGATGGATTGGGTATATATCATATAGCACAGCTCAAATAGGGCATTAATACCTACTCTTCAGGGGCACTGTGTACTGTATCGAGCTGCTTAAATGATTCTATAGAGCTTTATGTCACTAACCGCATATAAGAGAAGCTGTGGCTGGGATAACGTGTGGAATTAGAAAATGAATTCAAAAAGTGTGTGTTGCCCTCTCCCCAGGGCCCCGGGACCTGGGACCTAACTGGATGGGACAGAAAAAGTAGGCACTTTAGACAGAGAGGAGATGCCCGTGGGCGTGGGGCACTGAAGGTCTTAGGAAATGGGCCCAGCTGGGTCATACATTGGTTACTGGGGACAGGGAGCTGCAGGGGGCACACGAAGTTGGCCATGGCGGGCTTGAACACCACCTAGCATCTTTGTTGTGACTCTTCTGGATCCCAAACTCTTTTTTTCCCTCCCTACTCTTTTTTGCATCTCCCTCTGCCCCCGAACCTACCATCACCCTTTCTTAATAATAAAATCTACCAATATTAAGAACCTGGTTCATACTAGGCATTTGACTGCATAGCTTCTATCATTTAATCTCTTCTTAGGAATGACTATGGCAATTTCTCAGATGAAGCAATGTGTCTCAGAGAGGCAAAAGCATTGCTCCAGGATCACACAGCTGGCAAACAGAGCCAAGAGCTGAACCCAGGTTCAAATCATTTTTTACAAAGGCCTCACTCATTCTATAAACCCACATTCTAACTATGCTGGAACATGACTCACATATATCATTTTTTGAGCCATCGAGGCTGAGCCCGCTCCTCTGTCTTGGTTGTGCTTCTGCTGCACCCTGTAGAATTTGTCACAGGGTCCCCTGGATGTCACTCTGATCCACTGATGACCCTCAGGGTAGCCCCTCTGCTCTGTTCAGATGACGATGTCAGTACCTTGGTTTTGTGCACCGAGTAAAATAAATCACTGGCCTAAAGTGGCCATAGAAACCATTGTAACACTTTGAACACCGTGAAGCCATTGAACACCATTGTAACATTCTAGAATAGGGAGCATCAGTACCGATATCATTGTGAAAGCAACAATAAATAGCCAGAGAGGGAGAGGTTAAGTAGAATGGAGGAGGGCTTTGGAATCAGAGTCCTGGGATCAAATTCCACATGTGACATTCAATAACTATAACCCTGGGTAAATCCCTTTACTTGTCAGAGCCTCAGTTTCCTTGTGTGTAAATTGGGATACATACTACTAACCTAATGTTATTGTGAGGACTGGAGGTAACATACATTTAGAGAAGGCATGAAATAAGTCAGCAATGCAGCATGGTTCTTATTTTGTTGTTAGCAATAGAAATATACTAAGTGCCCAGTGAATAGCTACATAGTAAAGTTGACAATATTGATTTGTCTTTTCTTAGCCACAGTGTTCATAAGAAAAATAAATTTTGTTGTCCTGTGGTTTCCTTAGAAATTCATTCAAAGGTAATGATCAGGAAAGAATGAGAAAAAAATCAATCCATTACATTTTTCATTTTCTACTTCTATTTCTTTCATGTACAATATATATATTTTTTTCATTTATAAAGAAAACCCTTCTCTTACTAAAAATATTTCATAGGGTTTTTTTCCCTATTTATAATTACCCAAGTTGTTTATCACAGGGCTTTTGTGTCCCTTGACATTTAATTTTCATTATTCATCCCCTAGTTCCCTCTAAATTACCACCTTGCCCCTTTATTTTCTTAGCTACTTTTATCATTTCTCTTTCCCTGTTTGTCATATCTTGTGAGGCGGTCTCTGGAATGGCAGCAGAATTTTAGATACTTTATTTCCCTTTGACACACGAATTCCCCCACAAGAGTCAGCAAAACCTTGAGCCTTTCGGGAGCTGAACTGTTTAAATGACCCAGTGAGAGTCCAGATTCCATTCCAATGTTTCCCTGCATGTTCTCAGCAACCCAGAGAAGAAAACGAGCCTTTGAAGGGTTCCAGAATGTGGCCAGGAACACGCAGCCAATAAATGATGCTCTGTGCATTCATTCAACAAGTTGATTCTGAGTGCCTACTGTGAGCCACAGTTCTAGGCTCTGGAGTCAACAAGGAACAAAATTATGCCCTGCCCTCTTATAGTTTATATTCTAATGTGATGGGTAGACAATGAACAAATAAATAAATCTGCTTAGTGGTGATAAGCGCCATGGGGGGAAAAATAATTGTAAGGCAGTTAGGGAGTGCCAGGAGAGTGAGGTAGAGGTTATTACTGTATTGCTAGTGTCAGGGAAGACCTCTCTGATAAACTGAAATTTGAACAAAGACATGAAGGATCCAAGTGACCGAGCCATTTGGGAAAAGAGAGTTCTAGGCAGAAGAAATGGCAAGTACAAGGGTCCTGAGGTAAGAGGTTCAAATAGAGATCACATAGGGCCTTTAGGCTATTGAAAAGATTTTGGGTTTCACACTGTGTGAGAGAGGGAAGTTATTGAAAGATTTTAAGCAGAGGAGTGACCCAATCTTTAATTTTAAAAATATTTACTCTGGCTTCTGTGTAGAGAATAAACTATAAATGAAGAAGGTGGGAAATGGAGAAGTTAAGAGGTCCTTGCATTTATCCATGTGAGAGATGATGGTGCTTGATAAGTGTGCTAATTGTGGAGGTGTTGAGAAAGGGTTGGATTCCAACTCTAAGTTGAAGGTAATGTTGGCAGGATTTCTGAGCCACTGGATGGGGCATGTCATGAAGAGAAGTCAAGGGTGAGTCCAAGGTTTCTGACTGAGCAAAACGGAGTTCTGTTTATGCAACAAGCCAGGTTGCAAAGAAGCAGGTTCCGTAGTAAAGGCAAGGAGTTTCGTTTGGGACACGTTAAGCCAAAATAAGATGCCCATCGGACAGTTGGATAAGTCTAGAGCTTCTGGGAGATACCGGGCCTAGGATGTAAATTTGGGAAGTGTTTTCATTTCCTAGCTGCTAAAACAAATACCATACAATGGGATGACCTAAACAATGGGAGTTTATTGGCTCACGTTTTTAAGGCTGGGAGACATCAAAGTCAAGGCCTCAGCCAGGCAATGCTTTCTGCCTGAAGACCACAGCGTTCCAGAGCTGGCTGCTGGCAATCCTTGCGGTTCCTTGGCTTTTCCGTCACATGCCAGTGCGCACGGTGGCATCTTTTCCTTTCTCCATCAGCTTCCAGTTTCCAGCCGTTCCCCATGGCTTCTCTGTCTGTGTCCTTCTCTCTAATGCCTCCAGTAATAGGATCAAGACCCATCCTGGTTCAGTGGGACCACACCTTAACTGAAGCAACCTCATCAGAAGGTCCTATTTTCAATGGGATTACACTCACAGGAATGGGTTAATTTTAAGGACATGTTTTTCTGGGGTACATAACTCCAAGCCACCACAGGAAGTATCAATGGATGGTGGTATATAAAGGCAAGAGAAGGGAAGAGATCACGCAGGAATAAGTAGAGGCAAGACTGTGCCCTGGGCTCCCACACGCGATGGTCCTACACCAGAGGAGAGACCAGAAAAGGGGTCTAAGATGCAGCAGCCAGCGCGTAGGAAGAAACCCAGGAGAGAGTGTGTCCTGGAAGCCAAGCAAGGAAGTACCTCAAGAAGAGAGTGATCAGTTATGCTAAATGCCACCCATGGGTCAAATAAGATGAGGACTGAGGACTGATCATCAGATGTGGGTCATTGGAGACCCTGACACAAGCAGTTTCTGGGAGCGTTGGGCCCAAGAGGCAGCATAGAAAAAGAGGGAATGCTTTGAGGAGTTTTCCTGTAAAGGTTAGGAAAATTAGGCAATGGCTGGAAAGAGGAGTAAAGAGGAGTCTCTCTAAGGAAGGGACAAATTACAACCCTTTTTACGCTAATGGAAAAGAGCCGACAGAGAGGGAAGAAATGATGACCCACATGAAAGGGGGAACATTGTCAGCAACGATGTTGTGGAGGAAAGCTGATGGGGTCTCATAGACAGAGGGCGGGAGGTTGCAGTGGGGTGGGTGGATAGGGAGGTGGGAGACAGGGATGCTCTCTCTGCTTTCATCTATTTGCTCAGTCAAACGGAAAGCAAGGCCATGAGCAGATGGTGGGGAGGGCTGGGAAGGGTAAAGGGGGGACAGGAAAAACTGTGAAATATCCTTTAGGAATTAAGATCCCAACCAAGGTCATCTGACTGTGAGGGCAGAACTCTATCTAACCTGCGGAACAGTAAAGCCAGGTTCCTGGGAGAGAGGGATCTGGCGTCCTTTTGTAGTTGTGCTCATTTACAGAGGCCAAGGGGTTTACGAGAATGTCTCTTTTGCAAATGCAAAGTCAGCTCAACTCAAACACGTCCCTAACCATCCAGATCACCTTCACACTGATCACTAGCAAGGAAAAGGATGTTTCATTGATTTCAAGATGTCTGACTTCTTCACTGTTCTTTGCCTGTTAGGGATCTGTCGCAGCCAAAATGAATCCCAAGGAAGAAAAAGTAAAAATCATTACAGAGGTAAGTGGCTGCTCAGATGCCCAGTTGGGATGTGCCTGTGTGTGCCTGCTCATGCTACACGTGTATGTGAGGGAGGAAGTTAAGCCAGCAACATTCATTTATTTCATGCTTACTGCATGCAGAGGGTGCTGTATCAGGCACAATGTGGAGAAGGGGGGTACATAGCATGGGAAACACAACTCTACAGGCATTCTGGCATTCCAGGGTCTTCTTCTACCTAGATGCTCTGAAGCTGCTTTGTCATCATTTCATGAATTCTGAACATGGCAGGTTTTCAGAAATCAATGTGCAGAATGAAGGTAACGATTATAGACTATAGAGTAGCTAAAAAAATTCTTTGGCCATTGTCTGTCTCATGTAGTTCTGTAAGTTTAGACTTATTGTACACCAAAAAATCCATTAAAGCACTATCTAGACCAGAAAAGGGAGGCAGTCTATAATTCCCAGACTGTACAGCACCCAAAAGAGGTGAGTGTATTCCTCTTGATCCTAGCTCATGGGCTCAAAACCATGACCTTGAGATCACAGAGGCAGCAATGGAGATGGCATGCTGTTTTCAACAGAGTATTCCAAAAATCCAGGAGAGGAATTCATTATCCAGATAAAAGCATGGAGATTCACTTTAAGCAAGATCTCAAGTACTAAAAAACCACATAAATCTATGTTTGCTTATTCATTCGTGAAATGTATATATTATTTATATTTATATTTATATTTATATTTATATTTATATTTATATTT
>JAKSZT010052319.1:15654385-15665322 GCA_026826555.1 Tolypeutes matacus | reverse complement strand
TATTTATATTTATATTTATATTTATATTTATATTTATATTTATATTTATATTTATATTTCATGAATGAATATTGTGCCAGGCATTATTCTAACCCTTGGAGATACAGCAGGGAACAAGACAGACAAAACCTTCTGCCCTCGGGGAGATTACATTCTGCATATTTTTTTTGAAGTCCTACTGTATGGTTTCCATTGATCAAGGATCAAAACGTTTATTGGAAAGCAAAAGATGGCCTTGAGTCTTCACAAGTCCATTCTAGACCATAAGAACTTGGAATTGAATTAAGAACCATGCTTGAATCTCAATATCAGCCTTTTCTAATCTAACTTGGTGAATTTCTGAGCTAAGACTTCTAATTACCTACCTGGGCCCTGAAAAAAGAATCCAGAGTGAGGATGGAGCTTCTACTCAGAGGATGGGTCAGAGAAACCAGATGGCACAGACCAAGGAAACTCCCAAGCCAAGTCCATCCTCTGGTTCAGGCTTCGGTGTGCTCCCCTGCACCTCAAGTACCTGTCTTCTCAACCCAGATGGCCAAGGGGAGTGATGTGTGTGCCTGCCTTGCCATGCTAAATACAGGACGTCTTTGAAATCTTCTATCTAATGTTAAATTCCACACACCTTCTGCTTTGTGTCCCAAGCTGGTTTCAATATAAAAACAAAAAGTTTCCCCATATTTATGTACCAGGGAGTCTGGGTTTCTTGTGCAACTTTTTGTACACCCAGAAGTGCTTGGGCCCCAGTTTGGAAAGCTCTGACTAGGAAACTTTACAGCTCTAAAACTTCAGGGCTTGCAGCTTTTTGTGACTAAAATTTTAGAAAGCATAATATGGAAAAGAGAAAACCACGTTTGCCCTGGAAAAGGGTTTGGACCTCTTCAAAAAGATGTGCTAAATTCCCTTTAAATCAAAACTGCCATGGTGATTTAATTATGTATCTTCACCATTCCCTACCTGATAGCAAGGCTGGGGAGCAGAGACTTGAAACCCCGAGTTTGACTCTGATGCCTTCCATCTGAGCTTTTATCAGGACGTCTGTCCTGGCCCCCTCATTAGGTTGTGACTCGAGGGCAGGGAGCACATTGCCTTCACCTCTCAGGGTTCAGAATACAGTAGGTGCTCAATAAGTGCTTTATGAGTAAATGAGAACCTGGAACAATGGAAGCCCTAACATCATCTCATTTACAGTATTTCCATTTGGATACAACTTTTCAATAACATGTCTATTTTGAGAAGAGTAGATGACGGTGGCCACTTAGATTGCGTTAAAGGACGCTGTCCCTTAATTCACACTCAGCTTTAGTGGATGGAGGCACTGGGGCAAGAGGGTGATTTTAATTTTCGTGTCTAAAAACCCTCTTTCTCTCTTAAGAATCTTTCCCAGCTTACACACAAACACCTCACCATCAACTCTCCCGTTTGCATTTTAACAAAGGAGTTCATTGAAAATGAGGAGGAGGGCCACGTGGGAAGACAGAAGAAGAACTTGAAGGTGCAAAGACAAAAAAGAACGGAACAGGTAGGGAGTGACAAGAAACTTGTGTCTGGCCATGTATTAACAACCTGCCCGCATGCCCAGGGGACGCGTAGAAGCCAGGGAGGGGGGTGTCCCTCCCGTGGTGCCAGCACCTGCCTGCTCTGGGGCTGCTGCCTTTGGAAGGCTTCTCCCCAGCAGGCTGTGGTCAGTCCTTGCAGCATTTTCCCTCTGAGGAGTCTCCAGCCTTCTGGAAATGACCGCGGGAGCTGGGCTTGGTGTTGTCCCTGACAGCTATAAACTGAGATGGACAGTAGATGGCAGCGCAGGATTACCAATCCCAGGGAGCTCCCTCTTTCTCCCACTCCAAGCCCCAGGTCTACCCCCGCTTCCTGCCTGCTGGCAGCGCCTCCCCCTCGGCTGCAGGTCTCTTCCAAGGCTGCGCGCTTCCCCAGGCAAGGTAAACCGCCTCCAGACCATAGATCCCCCTTGGTCTTGGGTTGTGCTCTGAGAAGGGAGGCAGGAAAGCTCTTGTGGAAGGGCGGTTTGCTTGGAACAATCGAGATGCCAGCAGGGCAGGGGAGGGAGAAGAGGGGAGGGAGCGCCATTTTGAGCCAGCACACACGTGATGGGGCTGCCGGGAGCAGGGTGGCTCAAGGAGGTGGGCAGGGGACGGGGATAGCCAAAGGCTGGCAACAAAGCCCCTTTCAGCCCCACCTCGCCCACCTCAGCTCCCCCCTCGCCCACCGCGCCCCCGATGGAGGACGCTGGGCAGAGGAGCCGCCTTCTGCCTCCGCTGCAGCCTGGGGTGAAGCTGTGGGTGCCCAGGGCAGTTCAGCGGCCGGGGAGGTGCTGTCCAGCCACGTGGCCTGGGGGGACCGCGAGCTCCCCCTCCCCCCCCACCTCAGCCAGCCACAGAGCCTGGAACTTTAACCCCTTCCAGCAGAGGCTCACAGAAGCTGCAAATGAACCAGTACAGATTGAAAAAGGTCAAGAGCTTAAAACTTGCCCTTCACCCAAAGAAACACCAGCTAGGGTCACAGGCAGGGTGAGCAGTAGGTGATCAGAGCCAGGTCAGTGTGGAGTTTGGACCAAACTGGAGAGAAGGGAAGGGATGGAGAAGACAATAACAGCTCTCAGTTACTGAGCATTCGAGCCTTTGTGTGTGCCCGGCAGGCACTTCAGAGGCGTCACCTCATTAATTTAACCCTCACAAAAGCCCCGATGGTCCCAGGCAATGGAGCTTAGTCATTTGGGACTTTGTAAGAATCTAGAACCTGGTTACAATTCCAAATCACCTGTCGCAGTTTTCAATTTTAAGTAAGGTGCCCCAAGTCTACCCTCAGACCATTTGAATCAAATCTCTATGCTTTGCACAATGTCTGATACATAAGCAACTGCTCGGGAAATGGGCTTCTTTTCCCCCGGGACCAAACAAGCCAAGTAATTTGCCCAAAATCCCACAGTAAATCTGAATTTAGCAGCAAGCTCCAAAGGGCTTCACTTCACTTCACCGCAGCCTCTACTGCCGATTGTGTTTAGCTGCCTCGTCTCCAGGACAAACAGATCTTTCTCCGGGAGTTTGGGGAAGAAAACCCAGAAGTTATTCTTGGAAGTACCCCAGGGGTGGACTCGATATACTTTAGCAAGTGTTTCCAATTTTTTTTTTTTTTTTTTGGAGTTAAGAAGGAATTAATTGACTTTCCCCAAATTTCTACAGAGCTCCCCACGCTTTATCTAGGAAAAGTGAAACTGTGGAAATATTCGGTTTGCTGTGGGATGCCTTACAATTTCACGAGGAGTCTCCTAGAGAAACTTGGGGCTGGCCTCACTTCCCTGGAGGTGTCCACAGCAAGCCTGGCGACAGGGACCACAGTTTGCAGGCGTGAGCATTGTCCCCTCGCTAGCTGACCCACCCCATCCCGAGATGGGAGCTGAGGGGACCAAAGCTTGGGAGTCACTGCACCTCTGACTCTGCCCACAGCCACCGACTGCCAGCCTCAACGAAATGGTGTCAGAGCAATCCCATGTCAGCACTCAGCAGGAACCCCAGGAGCCCCAGGAGCCCCAGGAGCCCCAGGAGCCTGTGCAGGAAGAGCCGGAGACTCACCTCCTGAGCATGACAACCCGCCGTGGCCCCCGAAGTAAGTGTCTCGCGGTTCACTTCAGCAGTATTTATCAATGGTCCACTCTAAGCTCAGATGATTTTTATGGGTATTATTTTTCACACACTGCCACTGCCTTCCCTACCCCCACCCCATCCCCATCTTACCCCAACTGTGGGTAATTTTCGGGATAATATCTGTCTAGAAGCCCAGGTTGTGCTTATGTAGCCACACAAATTCAGAAGGGTTCATTGAAATAAAAAATTGTGCAGATAAGAAAACGTGGAGAGATATAAAGGGATGAAATAGCAAAGATATGTAAATGAAATGGGACTTAAATTGGATGTTGAAAGAAATGAGGCCAATTTCTGAGGCTCCCAGAGAATTTGTCCTTTGAGGAGCTGTGGTTTCTCATCCACGCATATCCTCCCGTTCCTCTTCCAAGAATTTGGCCTATTTTTTTTTTACAGCCATTGCTTTTCCCCAGTACAATGAACATCCTTAATTCTCTGCTCCTTGTAGGGAAAATACTACCCCTCACTTGTGCTTTTCATAAAAAGTAGGGGAGAGGAAAAATGTGTCACACTTTTCAAATGTTACTCAATTGTTATACAATTGCTACTCAATTTCACTGTGGCTGGGCTAGGGAGTAAAGTAGCTGCTGGAAATTAGAGGGCTTTGAAAGCAAACAGATCCAAAATCCTGAGTCCACATGCAAAGAAGAAAAATGTGGTTCCAATCTAAGAGCAGTGATACCATGAGAGCTGCTACTAATTAGTCAAAACAGGACCAAATTTTATCCCATATGACCAGTTCCTTTTCTAAATGTTTAAAATGATCATTACTGAAGATCACAACTATTCAAGATTTAAGTAGTTATTTTGAAATCAAAGCGGAAGAGGGCATGACCTGGAATAAAGGCTCTATGATATAATGAAAAGTGGATTATTTCCTTACCTCTAAAAGGGGGAAATATTTGTGTATGAACATCATGGGGGAGGGGGCAAGAGTGAAGATCAAACCAAAAAACATGGATGTGGAAGTATTTTCAATATTATAAAGCATTAGATAGATGCACAGTAACTAAGGTGTTTGAGAATGAAGAGATATGATCTATCCATTAATCCAAAAAATCTGTGCTACTTATGATTTGGAGAATGGGAACATGTGGAGCTGAGCAAGGTCGTGGGCAGCCTTGGATGGAGCTAAAAGTTACTGCTGATTGGGAAGCACTGGTGGACCAAAATGTAAAGGAAACATCTCTAGAAGTGAGGTGGGGAGCCCCCATTCTATAAGAAGCCTGGGTGGACAGGGATGGTGTGGCAGTTTGATATTGTTTATGAATTCCAAAAATAGATATTGGATTATGTTTGTAAACTGTCCCTCCAGGCATATTAGATTATATTGGGTTCAGAGGTTTCACTTTTACTTGATTAAATAATGATTAAGGCTTTGATTGGCCTTTGTTGGGCAGGGACTCACAGAGAAATGGCACTGCAGAAAAGGGAGTTTAGAGTTTTGAGCTGGAGCCCTGGGAAGTAAACATGCAGAGGAAGAACACAGGAATAGAGAAGGCTAAACTGGACACAGCAGAGGTCCTGGGAAGAGAGACGAGCCATTTGCCTGATAGTCTATAGCTGGCCTTGTAGAGAGAGTACAGCAGCTGAGCCCAGAGAGAAACGAGCCCCAGGAGGAAAGGAACCCAGGAAGCCTGAACCCTTGCAGACTTCGGCAGCCATCTTGCCCCAACACATGGCAACAGACTTTGGTGAGGGAAGTAACTTATGCTTTATGGCCTGGTAACTGTAAGCTTCCACCCCAAATAAATACCCTTTATAAAAGTCAACAGATTTCTGGTATTTTGCATCAGCACCCCTTTAGCTGACTAATACAGATAGTCAGGAAAAAGAGGTCAAAAAGCAGGAGGGCAGGCATCCAAGTAGTCAAGACAGCAGATCAGGAGTAAACAGATAGCACATTAGGTTGATGTCTTGATTTCCAGGCTGCTAAAACAAACACCATGCAATGTGTTGACTGAAACAACAGGAATTTATTGGCTCACGGTTTTGAGACTGTAAGTCCAAAATCAAGGCAAGACAATGCAGTGCTTTTCACCAGAAGACTGGCATTCTGGGGCTTGTTGCTGGCAATCCTTGGTCATTGACTTATCCGTCACATGGCAAAGCACATGGCGATATCTTCTCCTTTCTCCTTCAGGTTCTGTTGACTTCTGGCTCCTTTCTGTGGCTTTTTCTCTCTCATGTCTGAATTTCATTCTGTTTATAAAGGACTCCAGTAATCCACATTAAAGCCCAAAGTGATCCAGTTGGCCACATATTAACTAAAATTAACATTTTTCAAAGGTTCTATTTATAATGGATTCACACCCACAGAAATTAAAATTAAAATTAACATGTTTTTCTGGGGTGCATAATTCAATCCCCCAAAAAAGTAAATTAATTCACCTTACTGTGTGTAAACTATACAGTTTTGCAATGCACATGGTGATGTTTTCTTTCTCCTCCAGGTTCCATTGACTTCCTTCTTTTCCCCATGACTTTCTCTTTCCATATCCAATATTCTTTGCTTATAAGACCCTCAGCCGTATTGGATCAACCCCTGCCCTCATTCAGTTTGGCACACTTTACCAATAATGTCTTCAAAGGTCCTATTTACAAATGGGACACCCAAAGGCCCAGGACTTGATTCAGTCTGCAACAGGCAATGCACATTAGAGCGGGAGACAGACAAGGAACAAGGAATGACGAGTGCTCTGAGGAGCGTGGCCAGGACCACCTGCCTGTCACAGGCAAGGCAAGCGGCAGAGAAGAGGGAGATAGAGGAACTGGGTCTCAGTGGGTACGTAGGAGCCTCCATGGCAGACTGTCAGGAGAGCATTCCAGACAGAGGGCTTGGAAACACACAAATGTGTGTGCAGAAAACTCTCAGTGGGTTGATATGACTGTGCTTGGTGTTGTGGGTATAAGAAACATGGTGACATGGTGGGCAGGACTTTGCTGAGGAGTCTGGATTTGAAAGGGTGCCATGGTAGGAATTTTGAGGATGCATTTGAGGAACTGAGCCTGGACACAGAGATATCAATTTAGACACTGTTGCAGTAGACTTGGAGAGAGGAGGAAAGAAAGAAGTAGTGGTGAGAACAGAACTGTCAGGGGTCAGAACTGGCAAACCACCCACCATCCAGGTCCAACTGGATTCAGTCAACTCAACTGCTGGTTCCAAGGCCAGGCCCAGGTCAGCAGGAACCACTTCGGTTCTTCCTATCAGGGAAGAAACCCAACCCAGGTGACGAGGCTTGGCTGAATGCAGCTGAGGAAACACCAAAGCTCCACATGCTGAAGCTGGCTGTGACCCCTGGGGAGGAAAGAGGGAAGAAAAGAGGGCTGGAGAGGCAGAGCCTCCGACTGCAACCTGGCTCTAAGGAAATTTTTGGTCAGACCCATCAAAGGATCAGGTGTCTTGCCAGAATGGGCCTGAGCGCACCCTGTGGAATGAGGAGTGCTCGGATCAGAGCTCTGCAGGTGGGCCATCCTTCAGCTATATTCCCTGCAGCAGGAGATTCCAGCAGAACATCTCCATGGTCACCAAAGATAGATCGAGATGCTCCTCATACCTAGAGCATTTTTTTTCCAAAAGGAAGACAAATTGTATCAGTTATCTATTGCTGCTTTAGAAAATGAACACAAAACATATTGACTTAAAACACCAATTAGTTGTTTCTATAACCCAAATTTCTATTGGTTGTGACTTATTTTTTAAATTGTGGTAACATAAATGCAACATAACATTTCCCATTTTAACCACCTTCAAGCATGCAATTCAGTGGCATTAATTGTCTTCACAATATTTATATCACCATCACCACGACCCATTACCAAAACTTTTCCATCATCCCAGACAGAAACTCTGCGCCCATTAAGCATTGACTCCCCATTCCCCTCCCCCCAGTCCTGGTTACCTGTAGTCTACTTTTTGTCTCTATGAATTTGCATATTCTAGTTATTTTAAATAAGTGAAATCAAACAGTATCTGTCCTTTTGTTTCTCGCTCATTTCACTCAACATGATGTCTTTGGGGTTTATCCATGTTGTCACATATATCAGAATTTCTTTTTTACATTTGAATAATATTCCATTGTGTTTATATACCACATTTTGTTTATCCAGTCATCTGTTGATGGACACTTGGGTTGCTTCCACCTTTTGGCTATCGTGAATAATGCTGCTATGAGCACTGGCAGACACACATTGTTTGCATCCCTGCTCTCAGTTTTGGGGGGCATGTACCTAGAAGTGGGGCTGCCAGATCATATGGTGAATTATGTTTACCTTTTTGAGGAACCACCAAACTGTTTTACATAGTCGCTGCACCATTTTACATTCCCAACAATGTATGAGGGTTCCTATTTCTCTGCATCTACACCATTTGTTATTTCCATTTTTAAAATATTAGCCATTCTTGGGGGTGTAGAGTGGTATCTCATTGTAGTTTTGATTTGCATTCCCCTAGCGGCTAATGATGTTGTGCATCTTTTCATGTGCTTATTGTCCATTTGCATATCTTCTTTGGAAAAATGTCTATTCAGGTCCTTTGCCCATTTTTAATTAGGTTGTTTGCCTTTTTGTTGTTGAGTTGTAAAACTTTTTTATATATTCTGAATATTAAACCCTTATCAGATATATCGTTTCCAAGTATTTTCTCCTGTTCTGGAGGTAGTCTTTTCATTTTCCTGATAATGTCCTTGAATGCACAAAAATATTTAATTTTGATGAAGTCCAATTTATTTTTCCTTTTATTGTTCTTGCTGTTGGCATAAAGGCTGACACCCCATTGCCTAATAAGGTCCTGAAGACCCAGTTAGGACTTGTGGAGCAGCTGAGCTGGGTGGTTCTGGCTTGGGGTCTCTAAGGAGGCTGCAGTCAAGGCATAGCCTGGGCCTGCTGCCATCTGAACTTGAATGTGGCTAGAGAAGCCATAGTTCACTCACATGACCTGTGGGTTGGTGCTGGTTGTGGTGATGAAGCCTCAGCTCCTCTGCCTGGGCCTGCTTGAGTGTCCTCATGACATGGAAGTTGTTCTACCCCAGACTGAGCCACCCAAGAGAGTAAAGTGGGAGTGGTGGTGTTTGTATGGCCTCCTCTCAGAAAGCACACACGGTTGCCTCCACCATATTCTATTTGTTAGAAGAAATCACTGTGTCCATCCCGCCTTAAAGGGGAAGGAAGTCAGGCTCCACCTTTAGAAGAGAGAAGTGTTAAAGAATTGATGGGCCTACCACCATATTAACCTTTAGAACTCTTTTTTATATCACTTTCTACTCAGAAATCTGTGATAAGCATCACATAAAATCCACACTCCATTTTTTCATGGGTTCTGAGACCATAATGCAGTCTGCTCCATTGCAAGCATATTTTCCACACTTCTCCAGCACATGCTTCCACTTTGGTTGACTCCTTACTGGCTTCTGAATGCCTCGTGACCATCACTGCCTCTGAGCATCCCTTGACTTTGGTGCCACCTCAAAGAAAGCTCTCCAGCTATCTCTTTACTGAGCTTGTTACTGAAAGGCAATAGAATTGTAACAGGAAAGACCTTGGGCTTTGGTGTCAGACAAGTACAGTTATCTCTGCCCTGTCACTTTCTTAGGCAACTTCCCCAACCTCCCATATCCTCAGTTTCTTTATTTGTAAAATGGGTGTGTAACTAGAATATCTTAATACCTCCACAGGGAAAAAAAAAACAATCAAATAGGCACCATAAATCAACAGTATGCCAAATGGTGAGAAGTGCTATAGAGGAAGATCAAGAAGAAGATGGAGTAGACTGATGTGGGAGTGAGAGGAAAGGGTGCTATTTTGTAAAAAGTCATCAGGAAGATGAGGTTTGAACAGGGGCCTTCAGGAAATGAGAGTGCAAGCCAAAATGATACCTGAGGGGAGAATATTCCAGGCCGTGGCCTTAAAGCAAGGGTGTGCTTGGCATGTTTAAGGAACAGCAAGGAGGTCAGAGGAGTTGGAGGAGCATGAGCAAGAAGGAAAGAAAAGAGAAACAAGTGCAGAAGGGAGAAAGGGAATTGTACCCAGGCCTGCGGGCCCTTACAGCTTTTAATCTGAGAGCACTAGGAGCCACTGGAGGGTTTGAGCAAAGGAGACACCTGACCAGATGTAGGGCTGCTGTGCTAAGAGTTGGCTTTGGAAGGAACACGAGCAGAAGCAGGGAGACCAGGTAGGGGGCTATGGCAAAAGCCTGGTTGGGAACTGATGGGGAACTGGGCGGGGGTGGTAGGGGAACGGGTGGAAAGAGGTTATGGGGGTCTGGGTATTTTTGCTTAGAGGCTCTGTTGATGGATTTAACAAGAATTGTGAACAAAGGAAGGATGACTCCAAGGTTTTTAACCTGAGTAGCTGGGAATATGGAGTTGCCATCTATAGAGAAGGGGAAAAATACAGAAAGAATAGGTTTGGGGGTGAAAATCAGGAATGGGCAAACAGAGTCAGAGATGCTCTTTAGAAATCCAAGTGGAGATGGACATGGGATCTGGAGGTCAGGGGGAGCATTGAAGCTGAAGAGGCCTTCCCTGATCTTCTACCTAAAATACCCACGACCCCCATGCTCCTTCCTCTCCTCTGGTTCTGTTTTCCTTCAGAGCTCTCGTTGCCTCCTGGCATAACCCACAACTAGCTGGCTGCTGATGGTCAGCTCCACTAAAATGGAAGCCCCCTGTGAGCAGGGGCTCTGGTTGCTCACTGATGACTCCCCAGTGCCTAAGACAATACCTGGCCTGTGGTAGGGGCTCAATAACTATTTGCTGAGCAGCTCTGCTCTGGGTACAACAGCAAATGATTCGGACAGTGTCCTCTTGTAGACCGATTGGGGAGACATTGCTCTAAGGCAAGTTGAGGTGGCCTGGCTGCTTTTTGAAGAAAGGAATGTCCACCGTTCAAATACATGTTCTCCCACTCCTCTTTTTTAGATGTACCTGGGGAAGAGCTGTCTGTTGACAGGTAAGCCTGTGCAGGAAAGGTTTGCTAACCTGGGCTGGAGCTCATATTGCATGTAAATGGATCTTGGGTTTATTGCTCTCCCTTATAGCTAATTTATAAACACTGTTTCCCAACATTTTCCCAGGCAAAACCCCCCACCCCAAGAAGAAAGTTTATGCTCGTAGATTCACACTGAGAAGGCTGTGGGACTGTTCAAGCTCATTTTATGTCATTTATTTTTGTGTCCTAAGCACTTATTGGTTTATCTGAGGCTTTCCCACCAGAGATAGGTAGATGATAGATAGATGATAGATAGATAGATAGATAGATAGATAGATAGATAGATAGATAGAT
>JAKSZT010052319.1:15601068-15654375 GCA_026826555.1 Tolypeutes matacus | reverse complement strand
AGATAGATAGATAGATAGATAGATAGATAGATAGATAGATAGATAGACAGACAGAGACAGATAGATGGGTGGATGGACGGATGGATGGATATAGATTGATGATAGGTAGGTGGATGGATGGATGGATAGATAGATAGATAGATAGATAGATAGATAGATAGATAGATAGATAGATAGATAGATAGATAGAGATATGATAGATTGATAGATAAAGATAGATGATATAAAGATGATGGATAGAAAGACAGCCAGCTAAGACAGACAGAGAGATAGGAATTGGACTCTGGCGACCGTGGACTCTGAGAGCATAACACCATGTTCTGAGCCAGGCAGTAAACTTATGGGTAAGGTTTCCATCAAGACTCCTTGCCTGCTCTTCCCTTGCCCCCAACCCATTATGTTGCCTGAGATATTAAGGAATAAGAAGCACCCCAAGTCAGCAAAACATGCCTTGAAACTTATAGAAACCCTGAAATCAGACTCACCACTGCTTGTTACTACTCTTAGCCACAGGACCCTGGGCAGTAACTGAATCGTCCTTAACTGCAGGAGTTTCATTTGTAAAATAGGGCTAATGACAGCCTCAGCTTCACGCAGATGTTAGGATGATGAAACTAGCTGATCTATAGAAAGCACTCCTTAGAGGATTTGGCACATACATAGAGCCCCTCCAGCTAACAGAAGAAGGTACGTGACGTGAAATAAAAATAGTCACCTCTCTCACATGCTACAACGCGGCAGGCTCTGTGCTAAGCTCCTTACATGCATTATAGTATGTAAGTCCCCAAACAGTCCTGTCATCAGGCATTGTCTTATAGATTAGGTAACCAAGGAAGGAAGTGGTGGAGCCAGAATGCAAACTCCCGTTGTTGCTCTCCAGAAGCCGTGTTCTTCATCACTGCACATACTTCCATTCTTCACTCACAAGCCTGCACCCTGGATGGTCTTTAGAACTCATGTTTTATAGTTGTCCACGGAAGGTGCAAGGTCCAACACCAGTGCGACAGCCCAGGCAGAACTACCTGCAGGCTCCCAGTGCACTCTGGAGACCCTGCATACGCGGCACAGAGCCAGGGTAGACTTCACACAAGATTGTCAGCCTGCTGTGCCTCATGTGTTTGTGTGTGTGGGTGTTTAATCTTTATTGTGGTATCATCTATATAACACGAAATTTCCCATTTTAACCATTACTAAGTGTGAGTTCAGTGGCATTAATTCCATTCACACTGTTGTACTACCTTCACCACCATCCATTACTAAAACTTTTCAGGGAGCGGATGTGGCTCAAGCACTTGAGCGCCTGCTTCCCACATGGAAATCCCAGGTTCGGTTCCCAGGGCCTCCTTAAAAACAAGCAAACAAGCAAACAAAAAATAACAAGCAAAACAAGCGAAAAAAAACAGGGGAGCCAATGTGGCTCAGTGATACTTTTCGTCACCCCCAAAAGAAATTCTGTACCTATTAAGCAATAACTCCCCTTCCCCGTGTACCCCAGCCCCTCGTAACCACTAATCTACTTTCCCTATGAATTTTCTTATCTACATCTTTCCTATAAGTGGAATCATACATTATTTGGCCTTTTGTATCTGGCTTATTTCAGACACAAAACCTCCATTGTTTTCAAGGTTCATCCGTGTGGTAGCGTGTATCAGAACTCAATTCTTTTTAAAGGTGAAAAATAGTCCATATACCACATTTGCTTATCTGCTCATCAGTCGATGGACACTTGGGTTGTTTGTGCCTGATCTTTTGCCAAAAGAGACTGGCACTCAGGTAGATCACCCACCTTACTTTCCCTCCCTAGGGAAACTTCTTCCCTATTTGGGGTTTTGTTTGTCTCTTTCTTATCCTGGCTCCTTATCGTTCAGAAATTGGTATCTGTGTCGCCTCCTTTGGAAAGTCTTCCCTCTGCCCCTCTGGGCTCAACAGGCCTTCTCTGTGCTCCCATGACCCCTGTGCCCTTGCAAGCATCCAAAGCCATCTTCCTATTGGTACCCAGCACCGCGGGGGCCCTGGAGGGCAGAGACTGCGTCAGCTCTGCGCAGCCCGGTGCAGGCAGCAGGCGGCTCTGAACAGATGTCTCAAGCTGGCCTCTGCTTTTAGCCCAGACCTTGCTCTGGCCCCCACGCCCGCCCCCCACTCTGAGTCTGCTCACCTGATCCACATCTTTGCTTCTCCCCTGGCCCTTTAGTCCCAGTCCTCCCGGGTCTGGCCTGCCCCCCAGGGCTAGGTGCCCAGCTCTTCACCCTCAGTCATACCCTTTGTCATACCACAGGATTTCTACAGGGACCCAGTATTGTTAGATTGTATTCAGATGTGGCCCCCCACTCCGTATCAGGCGTGTGCCCAGAGACGCACACTCCCTAATTAACAGCACTGCAAATCCCTGCCATGAAAACTTTGACTTTTAATTTGCTATTATAGCATATATATAGTCATGACATTCCAAATAATGAAAGCATTTCACTGAGCATGCACTAGTTCCAAACCAAACAACTAGAAAAAAGGACACACATTCCCCCATGATTCTATCGTGCACCATCTCTTAAGGGAATAGCCATCAAACGTTAAGCAGTTTCTTATGAACACAAACTTCTTCATTACTAACATCTGTTTTTCATTCATTCATGTTAGTTTCTCTGATTACAGTATCATTTCAGAGCCAATTTCTCCATACTGGTTGAAAAGAAAGTTCAAAATCCAGTGAAATTTGGTGTACATGAAAGGGAAAGTAGGCATACTTTTTAAAAGTCACCAAGGCCTGGGAGGCTGACCCAGGAAATAATGTTGGGCAGTTCAGTAGGAGACCCAGAGAGGAGCTGCCTGAGGGAGTTGGGTGTGGGGAGTCTCCTTGGAGCCAGCACCTGGAGGAGGGGAAAGACAGTCTAGTCAGAGGACAGAACTTAGTCAGATGGAGGAAGCGTGGGAATGTCAAGTTCGCCACCACTGGGGTTCACTACATCACGTGTTACTGGGAGGACCAAATAAAAGACTAAGAAAAGTGTAAATGAATGTTCTCTATTATTACTATTATCAGGAAAGGCATGACCCCATGTCCCCCTCCAGCCACAGCCTCATTTCCTTGCCCTCCTTTCCAGCAAAACTCCCTTTACAGCAAAATCCCTCAAAGGTCTCCCAGCTTCTCTTGAACACACTCCAGTCAGACTCACATCCCCATCCTTTCATCAAAATTACTCTTGTCGAGGTCGCCAATGAACGCCCCGTTTGCTAAATTCAGTAGCTGGCTCTATGTCCTTATCTTCCTTGCTCTCTCAGCAGGATTTGATGTAGCTCATTGCCACTTCCTCCTCTTACTTTGCTTCCAGATTCCACTCTCTGGCTTTTCCTTCTACCTCACAGGTTGCAACCTGTCAGGCTCATTTGCTTGTTCTCACTCATCTCCCAGACCCCTAAATGGGGGTGCAGCCCCCTCAGTGCCAGGTCCTCATTTCTTTATCAGCACCCTTCCCTTAGCTCCTCTAGTCTCAAGGCTTTCAATTCTGTCTGTTCTCTGACCAGTCTCAGCTTTTCTCTCCAGCCTGGACTTCTTCCAGACCAAACATGCAGTTACCCACTCAACTTCCACTCTTGCATGTCTAAGAAAATTAACTCACATTTTTAACAGCCTTATGGAGGTATAATTTACATATCCAAAAAGTCATGCCCTGTAAATGCACAGTTCAGCGATTTTTGTTAGATTTGTAGACTTCTGCAACCATCAGTACTATCCAGTTCTAGAATATTTCCACCACCCCACAAAGTTCCTTTATGCCTTTTTTCTGTTAACTCCCATTTCATCCTCCAGCCCTAGGAAACTCTGATCTGTTTCTGTCTCTATAAATTTGCCTGTTCTGGACATTTTGTTAGTGGAAGGCTCTGGGTTCTGGGTTTCTAGGTTCTTGGTTTATGTCACATAAAGGAATTTAAGGACACACCATAGGGTAGGCAAGGGAGTAAAGAGTCTATTAAGAAGCAGGAAAAAGAAAAAGTACACACCTGAGAAATGGGTGCAGGCCGTGCTGCAGGGTGAGACCTGTGTGTGGGGCCCCGGGGTAGGTTTTAAGGCCTTTCCTCCTTTCCCTTTGCCATATTAAGGAGGGATCTCAGCTACTTGCTGTCCTGATTGGTTGCCTTTCTACCTTTACCTGTCAGCTTTCAGGGAACCAATAGGGAGGCCTTTCTGTTTAGTGTTCTCTGGGGCTTCTTGATATATTGATATATATATATATATATTTTAAAGATAGATTACATAAATGTTACATAAAAAATATAGGGGATTCCCATATGCCCTGGTCCCCACACCTCTCACATTTTCCCACCCTAACAACAGCCTTCATTACTACAGTACATTCATTGCAATTGATGAACACATTTGGAGCATTGCCACTAAGCATGGATTATAGTTTACATTGTAGTTTACACTCTCTCCCACACAATTCCATAGGTTATGGCAAGATACATAATGGCCTGTATTTGTCATTGCAATGTCATTCAGGATGATTCCCAAGTCCTGAAAATGCCCCTGTGTTACAACTGATTTTCCCTCTCCCTGCCTTCAGAACCTCCAGTGGCCACTGCCTCCACATCAATGATAATTTCTTCCATAGCTAGAATCACAATAAGTCTATAGTAGAATACCAGTAAGTCAACTCTAGTCCATAGTTCATTCCCCAATCCTGAGAATTCTGGGATGGTGATGCCCACTCCACCTCTAATTGAGAGGGGGCTTAGATCCCATACGGCTGATGGATGGGACTATCTTGCTTGTAGTTGTAGACTCTCTAAGTTCCTTGGTATGGTGGTTGTCCATCATCTCCTCCTTGTCAGTTGTCCTGGGTGAGACCAATGAACTGGAGAGTAGGTGTTGCAACTCAGTTGAGATTCAGGGCCCAGCTAGCACATAGACAGCCCAAAGATTCAAGTCTCTTGGACGTACACTTATCAACTCTAGCACTAATTGTAGATTCAAATAGAAGGGACAATAGAGCCATGTGTAGGGAAACCACAACTAAGTCCAACTCTGTCACACTGGGGAGCATAAATTCCAAGGTAGGGCCCACTGGCAAGGCATCTGGGGCTTCTTTTGAGCCCGAGAGCTTCAAATGGGACCTCGTGACCAGAGTCTTGGTGGGCTTTTCGGCTATAATGTTTACAGCCTTGTTCTCAAGTAGCTGCCTTCCCTCAGGGGGTTCTGGGTGGGGTCTCGTGGCTGAGGCCTGACCAGCATGGTCTCAGCTGTTACGACTTTATTCTGACCAGCCGCCTTCCCTGTTTCCTATACTAGCCTGACTCAATTTCATGTAAATAGATTCATTTTACGTCCAGCTTTTTTCACTTACCATAATGTTTTTAAGAGTCATAAATGTTGTAGAATGTATCTACATTTCATTCTTTTTTACTGCTGAATGGCTTTCCATGGTGTGGATATGCCACATTTTGTTTATTCATTCACCCATTGATGGACATCTGCATTATTTCCATTTGGGGGCTAGTATGAATAATGCTGCTATGAACATTTGTGATATGTCTCTGTGTAGGCATATGTTTTCACTTCTCTTGAGAAAATTCCTAGGAGTAGACTTTGGGGGATATATGATAATTTTTAGGAAACCACATGTGATTCTGTTTTTCTGGAGAACCCTGACTAATACACTGCTGACCTGTTTTCCAAAGTGGCTGTACCATTTTACTCTCCCACCAGCAGTGCATGAGAGTTCTGATTTCTTCACATCCTCACCAACACTTGATATTGCCTATGTTTGTTTATAGATTTTTCTGGTGGGTGTGTAGTGATATCCCATTGTGCTTTTAATTTGCCTTTCCCTAAAGATTGACGATGTTAAACATCTATTCATATGCTTAGTTGCAATGTATCTCTTCCTTAGTAAAATGCCTATTTAAACCTCTTGCTCATTTACTAAACAGATTGTCTGTTTTATTGTTGAGTTGTAAGAGTTCTTTTTATATTCTAGATACAAGAAGTACTTTATCAGATGTAGTACTTGCAAATATTTTCTCCCAGTCAGTGGTTTGTCTTTTCATTTTCTTAATGGTGTCTTTTGCAGTACAAAAGTTTTCCATTTTGATGAAGTCAAAGTTATCATTTTTCCCTTTTATGGACTGTGCTTTTGGTGCCATATCTAAAAATTCTCTGCACAATCCAAGGTCAGGAAGATTTTCTCCTATGTTTTCCTCTAGATAAGTTGTAGTTTTAGCTGTTATTTTTGGTTGTGTTTGTAATCTATTTTGTGACAACTCAGGTTTTACTCCACTAAAGCTGAGCTTCTAATCTCTCTTCCCCAACCCAAACCTCTTTTCCTGTCATCATCCCCACCACACTAAGCAGACATTTTATTTATTTTTTATTGCTTGGGTCAAAAAACTTGGAGTTATTCTTGATTCTTGTCTTTCTATCTGCCCACATACAATCTATCAACAATTCCTGTCTCCTCTGTTTTTGGAATGGATTTAAAATTTGACCACTTCTCACACCTCCACTATTTTTGTCCTGGCCCAAACCATCTTCATCTCTGACCTAGAGAATTGCAACAGCTCCCCAACTGACCTCCTTGCTTCCATTCCGGCTCCCCACCCTCAAGCTGGCAGTCAGGGTGATCTTTGGAAAAGGGAAGTCAGATCAGATCACTCTTCTCTTCAAAACCTTCCAATGGCTTCTCACTCAATGCAGAGTGAAAGCCAAATTCTTTAGGATGACCTGCCCCATCTGGCTCCCCTTTACCTCCATGACCCCGTATCCTAATATTTCAACCCATATCCCTTGGGCTCCCCCTTTCTGCTCTAGCCTCATACCAGGCACGGCCCTGCCTCAGAGCCTTTGCCCCAGATATGACCTGTACCTGCAATTCTTGTCCCCCAGTTATCCAGGTGACTTGATCCCCCACTTTCTTCACCTGCTCCAGTATCACCTTGAGGCTCTTTCTTGACCACTCTATTTAAAACTGCAATACACTCCTCCCTCCTGGCCCTTCTTATCCTCTGATCCAGCTTTATTTATCTCCGTACTACGTATTAACCAGCTGACATTTACTAAACATATTTGTTTGTGGTCCCTCTTCCCCCACAAGTATAAAAACTCCATGAAGATGGGAGTATTTGTTTGTTTGGGTCACTGCTATACCCCTAGTGCCTCAAGCACAGAACAGGTGCTCCATGAATATTTGTTGGTTGAATGATTGAAAAGTGGAGAAGGGATTCTCTAATCCAGCTTTTCTAAATCGAGGTTTTGTAGCATACTAATCCATTGCAGGGGTTCTTACCCTTTTTTGTTCCACAGACCCCTTTGCCAGTCGAGTGAAAATCATGAGCCCCTCACTAAGTCCACACTATACTGTGTATTATTTAATAAATATATCACACCCGCATCAACATGTCCCCACAAGAATCATGTTTTCTGAATTTAAATTCAAGCTCACAGACTCTTTGTTAAGAGGCCCTGGATGCGAATCCTCTCGCTGTCCTGATTTGTGATAATCAGGGTAGGCCAAATATTCGCTATATTAGAAACCATGCATGTATCCCCAGACCTAGTTTTTCTCCCTAGGTCTGGTTTTTAGAACGCTGGTGATAAACTAAGCCCGATTTATTATATGACCATCCTGTATGGGAAAAGACTGTAACTCTGGGTATCTTTGGTCAACCTTAACAGATATAGCAGGGGATGGATGCGGCTTGGGTGGTTGTGCATCCATCTCCCATATGGAGGGACCCGGGTTCGACCGCCGGGACCTGGTAAAAATGAAAAAAAAAAAGAAAATATAGAAGGCGCGTGGGCCCTGTGCGCAGGTGAGCCATCAGGCCCCATGCACAGGTGTGCTGCCAGGCCCCGCAAGCCATGCAGCAAGATGAGGATGTAACAGGAGAGTGACACAAGGGAGAGCCAAGATGAGACACACCGAAAAACCAGGAACTAAGGTGTCACAGGTGGTAGGACGCCTCTCTCCCACATCGGAGGTTCCGAGGCTCGAATCCCAGGGAAGACAGGAGGAGAAGGATGAGAAGAGAGGGCAGGAAATGGACACAGAGAGTTGCCCAGCGAATGGACACAGAAACAGCAAAACCGGGGGGGGGAGGTGTGTGTGTAAAATGGATAAAAGTAAATAAATCCTTTAAAAAAATGTAAAAAAAAGAAAAAAAAAAAAAAAAAAAAGAGGCCCTGGAACTTTAAAGATTGACTTCCCAAATATTCCAAGGCCAAACTCCAAGTTCAGAAGCTTTGCATATTGTTTCCCCATGTGGAAATACACGAAGTTTTTTAGCGCATCAAGACTGCTCGCATTTAACCTGGCATCTCTCGCAGTTTCCAGCCCTCCTGCGTGCTTATTAACTTTTTTCCTTCCTCAACCCTACGCAAAATTTTCACATCCAAAGTTATCTATCATGGTCCTTGCTACTTTTCAGATTTTCTGTCCTGTTTGAGGGCCCCTTGCCCTAATGCCCCACCACGATGATGTTGGAGAACAGGGGCAAAAGGCAGGACCAGAATCCCGGGAGCCCAAGGACCCCAGAGCGGAAGAGACCTTGCAGCCAGAATGAGAGGTCCGCAGTATATAGCTAATATAAAATGGAAGTATTAATGACACTTGGAGAGAACTTGAGAGAACCAGAAAAGGAGAAAGTGAGCAGAGAAGCCCCTCTATAGCCCCTCAGCAAATGTAATTTTTTTAATTAATTTTTTTTTAAAGAAGCTTTAGATTACATAAATGTTACATAAAAAATATAAGGGATTCCATATGCCACACTCCCTCTCCCTCCCACACTTCCCCACATCAACACTGCTGATAATTTACATTTGCTGCAAATGTAAATTATCTGCAGTGTTGGGGATTTGAGTGAGAACTGGACAGAATGTTTATGCTCAGCCTGCTTTAATTTTCTCTTTGCATAGCAAGCTTTCACATGTGAGAGTCATCTGTTTTATAAAACTTAGAAAATCAGGAGAAGGAAATAGTGGAAAATAATCACTCACATTCTTACATCCCATTGGAAAAACACCATTAACCTTTGGGGCCCATTCCTTGCTCTGGGTTTTTCCGGGCTGACAGCTGAGAGAAATCCTGTGTTCCCAGAGCATTGACTGTGGCTAAAATGATATCCGAGGTTCCTGCATCCAGATGAAGTTGTTTAGAAGTTGGCGGCAGACATAACCTATTTAATTACATTTTTCCTCTCAAGCCTTGTGAATATTGCCTCAGTTCCCCTTTAATTTTTTCTGTTGGAATCAAGCTGGCTTCAGCCCCATGCTCCCCTCCATGCCAACCCCATGTTGGCATTCCATTTTTCACAGAAAAATTCCCTGGAATTTTTGCAACAGAGGACAAATTATTTTGTGGCTGGTCCTGAGCATTGGGAGAAGAGAAGCAGTAGGTCAAAAGCCACTTCAGACCAGTGGTCTCCCAACCCTTTTGTCTACTACCCCTACAAGAGTTATGTAAATACTAAGTTCCCTCTTGCATATTTTTATGGTGACATAAAAATTTTTATAACGTTTTTAAATATCTGAAAAGGATCTAATTTCTGGCACATTGTATTTATTAATGTTTTGAAATAAAACTATTACATCAATTTTAAATTTATCCAAAGGAATCTAAATACCATAGTGGTTTGATCACTACCATCATCTATTTTAAAAACAATAAACAAGTTCTTCCTTAATGGTTGGAAATTTCATACCATTTCCCTTTCTTCTCTTTCTGATTTTCACACATACACACACAAAGAATTTTATATATGTTTTTATGCTTAAAAATCTTTTATTGCCCACCCTATCAACAAATTGAATTTTTGACTGAGCCATTATTACAATGATCAATACTGCACAACTGATGAAAACATAAACAGTAAAATTTGGTAAATATTAATCATAAAAGTAAAAGTAAAAAAATAAAATAAAAACTTTCTAAGTTTTTCTTTGTTTAGAATAGGGAGACACAAAAGAAAAGTCATTAAATAAGAACCATCATCATGCCTGCGTATGTGAATCTATGTGAATTCAGATAATACTAATTCAAACAAACACCAAAATAACTCATTTCTAATTTCATATCAAGTCCCTGGAAAGTCCTCTTATACCCCAAGGTATACATAAGCACTGGACTAGGCAGTGAGATTCACAGAGCTTCACAGAATTCACAGATACAGGTCTAGCAAGAAGCATGGAAATTTCTGAAAAATAGGAGGAGTGGAGCACTTCCAGAATGGCAGAGTAAGGAAGACCAAAAAATCCCTTCTCCATAAAAGCAATGAGAACACTGGCAATAATTGTCAGTCAGCTTTTTTTTAAACTGGAAAGTTACTAAAGGCTTGCAACAATCCAAGAACATTTGATTTAAGGAAATCACCTGAATCTCAGAACAGCAAGCTTTGTGGCATTTTACTTTGCCCTAATCCCATGCTCCTTTGCCCAGCTCCATGGTAGCTGCAGCCTTGCAACTATAGTAGCAGTGAAAACCAGCAAACTTGTAGCCACTAGAGGGAGCAGAATGGATTTGGAGCTTCCCCCAAAGCCCTTTTCCCAGAGGGCTGTCACTATTTGACCTGCCTTGCAGCTTGCTGAAAAGATCGATTCTCTGGATTTGTCTTTATGTGACCTGAGTCAGACTTCATTCTGTATGAACAGTTTACTCACAGGGCATTTGTTGAAAACCATCAGAGGCAATTGTTTAACATTGCAGCTGTGTGGGATGGCATACTCAGTTGGGGTTAACAAGAGGCTGATCAAAACACATAAAAGGAAAAAAATGGGGGAAAATAGGGGCCTTTGAAAAGTTACAACATATTTGTGGGATGTTAGAAGGCCATGCACGTATTCAGGAAAGACTTGAGAAGACACTAAACTCTTAAACCCAGGCTGCCCTCGAGATTTGATCCAAATCTGGTGTGCACAATAGACACACTCAATGAACTCTAAGCAGTATAAACTGAAAGAGCTCCACAGCTAGACACATCATAATCAGACTTTCAAAAGACAAAGAGATAATCTTGAAAGCTGCAAGTGAAAAGTAACTTATCATGTACAAGGGACCCCCAATAATATTAACAGTGGATTTCTCATCAGAAACCATGGAGGTCAGAGGACAATAGGATGATACATTCAAAGTACTGAAAGAAAAGACTGCCCACCAAGAATTCTAAATCGTCAACCCAAGTGTCCATCAACAAATGAATGGATAAACAAAATGTGGTACATATTCAGCCATAAGAAAGAAAGAAATTGTGAGCTATGCAACGACATGGAAGAACCTTTAAAATATTATATTCAGGGAAATAAACAAGGAAACAAATTGCATAAGGACAAAGATTGTATGATATTATTTATAGGAGATGACTAGAAACAGCAAATTCACAAAGACAGAAAGTAGAGGTTACCAGGGGAGGGGAGGGAAAGGGAAGAGGAAGGGTTTGTTTGGATTAATAAATAAATAAGAATTCTATATCCAGCAAAACTATCCTTCAAAAGTGAAGGCAAAATTAAGACATTCCCAGATAAATAAAACAGCAAAGAATTCATTGCCAGCAGACATGCTGTACAGGAAATATTAAAGGGAGTTCTTCAGGCTAAAATGAAAGAACAGCAGAGAGTAACTTGAATCCACAAGAATAAATAATGAGCACCCATAAAGGAAAATGAATAGGAAAATATAAATGACAATATAAATGTATTTTTGTTTTTAATTCTTTGTTTTCTTCCATCTGATGGAAAACAACTATTAAAAAACAATAATAAAACTGTGACAATAGGCTTATGATGTATAACGATGTAATTTCTGTGCAATAATAGTACAAAGAAGGGTCAAATGGAGCTATATTGGAGCAAAGATTTTGTAATCTTTTAAATTAAGTTGGTATTAATTCAAACAAAATTGTCTTAAGGTAAGATTTTAATTGCAATCCCCAGGACAACCACCAAGAAAATAACTCAAAACTATAGCAAAAGAAATAATAGAGAATTAAAATGATACTCTGGAAAATATCTATTTAGCACAAAAGAAGGCAGTGATATAGGAATAAACATATACGTAAGAGATAAACTATAAAACTCTTAAAAGAAGATATAGGAATAAGTCTTTGTGAGTTTGGATTAGGCAATGGTTTCTTAACTATGACACCAAAAGAACAAGTGGCAAAAGATAACACAGATAATTTGAACTTCATCAAAATTGAAAATATTTGTGCTTTAAAAGACACCATCAAAAAATTTAAAAGACAGCCTACAAATGGGAGAAAATATTTGCAAACGATTTATCTGATAAGGGTCCAGTATCCAGAAAATATATGAAGAACTATTACAATTTAACAATAAAAAGACCAATAACCCAATTTAAAAATTAGCAAAGATTTGAACAGACATTTCTCCAAAGAAAATATACAAATGGCCAATGTCTACATGAAAAGATGTTCAATATTTTTAGTATTAGGGAAATGGAAATCAAACCCACAATTAGATACCACTTCATAGCCAACAGGATGGTTATAATCAAAAAGACAAACAATTATCAGTGTTGGTGAGGTTGTGGAAACTTTGAGACCCACAGCATACATTGCTGGTAGAAATGTAAAATAGTATAGCTGCTTTGAAAAACATTTTTGTAGCTTCTTAAAGAGTTAAACATAGAGTTATGATGTGACCCAGCATTCTACAACTAGATATATACCCTAAATAACTGAAAACATATAACCACTCAGAAACTTGTACAAAAATGTTCATAGCAGTAAAATTCACAATAGCCCAAAGCTGGAAACAACTCAAATGCCCATCAAGTGATGAATGAATAAATAAAATGAGGTATAAGCTATGCAGTGGAATATTTTTCAGCCATAAAAAGGAATGAAGTACTGATACATGCTACAACATGGATGGAGCTTTGTTTTAGTTTGCTAAATGCTGCTAAAGCAATTTGCCAGAAATGAGTTGGCTTTTACAATGGGATTTGCTAGGTTAAAAGTTTATAGTTCTGCAGCCATCAGAGTGTCCAAATCAAGGCATCATCAGAGATGCAGCTGTGGGTGATCAGGCACATGGCAGAGCACAATGCCAGTCCACTCATCTCTCCTCCAGACCTCATTGGCTTCAGCTTTGGGCTGCTCTGTCTGTGGCTTTTCTCTCTCCCAGGTTCGTCAACTTCTGGAGGCTTCTATCTGTATCTGTGGCCTTCTTTCTGTGTCTGCAGCTTTTTATTCCTCCATTTATAAAGGACTCCATTAAGAGGATTAAGACCTACCCTGGGCCATGCCCTACTGAAGTGATCTATTAGATTCAGATTCTTAACTGAATCTAATCAAAAGTTCCCATCTACAGTAAGTTTACATGCAAAGGAATGGATTAGCTTTAAGAACAAGATTTTCTGGGATCCACCAGCTTGAAACTATTACAACCTTGAAAACATTAAGCCACATCCAAGAAGTCAGACATAAAAGACCACATATTGTAAGATTCCAATTATATGAAATGTCTTGATTGGTCAAATCCACAAAGATAGAAAGTAGATTCCTGGTTGGCAGAAGCTAGGAAAGGGGGGGATGGAGGGTGACTGCTGATGGGGATGGGGTTTCTTTTTGAGGTTCTGGAAATAGTGGTGAGGGATAAACAACACAGTGAATATGCTAAAAATCATTGAATGAAAGGGTGACCTTTTGTGGTGTATGAATTCTATCTCAATATAGCTGTGATTTTTTTTTTTTTTTTTAAGTAAAGGAAGCATCAGGATTCTGGATGGTCTCAATTTAGGGACATATGCTGAGAGGAATGCAAAATTATTTCAAAGAGTATAATGCCTATTTTATTTGGAGAAGATGGTTGTGTTTTCTGAGGCTCAGGTAAAACGAAATGGCCGGAGGGAAACTCGAAAGTGTCTAACATCTCATTAAGGAGAGAGGAAGAGTGCACAGTGAGTGTGGATGAGAGGAAAAAGGAGAGGCAGCACAGAGAAGACTTTGGAAAACAAGTGCAAATGGGAGGCTAATGAAGCTTTGGAGATTGGAGTGGCTGGAAAGGAAGTGTAACACTGCTGAATGTGGAGTCCCTTGCAACCTCTGATGAAAGATGTCACTTTGTCAAGGAAATCCTTATTTCATACTACTTTGGCATTATGTATTTTTTTATTTTAATTGGATGTCCTAAAATTCTCTTGTTGTCCATGAGTTTTACATGTCCCCAAATAAAATCTTGCAAGGACTTTTAAAAATTATTTTCATCACATTCACTTTTCAGTTGATCCTGTCAAAACTTTATACTTGCCAGGTGTTCTTGGCTGGGTCATGGAGCTTTTCTGTGAATATGCCTCTTTATGTAAATGTGAAATCACACTCTTACTCAAGCTTGGCAAGTCAGTTCTCATCCCCAGAGCAGGAAAAATAAAGCCAACTTGGGATCACATAGCTGATCTGCAATGTAGTAGGGTAAATGACAAAAAATTAGGAGGAAAAAAATGTTTTACGTGTGCTGTCTTAGTATTTCCATCTATTTAAAGAAATACTGTTTTGCCATATTCTACCAAAATGAAAATGAAAGAATCTAATCTCTATTAGTTATTATGTCAAAGGAAATGAATTAGCACACATTGTTTTCCATGGATGCCAAATAATTTTATCTTTAAAAAGTTATCATCATTTTATACAAATGAAGATTACATTTATTTTGTTTTGAAATACCTATTCAAATGTAACATCCCTCACTCCCTGATGGTTCCTTTATATGTATTTTGTTTACTCTTCAAATGCTGCGAAGTACCAGGGACAACTGTCACCAAGGTGGTCCTTGCCCTCAACTGATCATGTTCTAGCTGGGAAGATGACACATTATCATCTAGTTGAACAGACCACATTTGGAAATACGTATACCCTCTAAGTAGTCTTTCACTCTGTAGAATTTTTTTTAAAAATCAGATGAGAACTATCTTTAACCTTTTCAAAATTCTTCAAAGCTTCTAAAACGAATACTAAAGAAGTCACTTCAGTTTCTTTATTCTGAAGAGATAGTGTTTAAATGAAATAGCTTGTCTCTCTTTTAAAGAATAATTCTTAAAATTATTTTTCATGAAGTAAGTAGAGGTAGTAGCTGTTTTAAGTTCATTTGAAGTCTGAACTTTTTACAAAACAAGGGGAAAAGCAAGATGAGTTTTCATGTTCAAAGAATGCATTATTAACTTTAGGAAGGGCTTCTCTCTGGGGGGCAGAGGCAAGCAAGGTGGTCGCCCTGAGAAGAGGACTGGCAAGCACCAAAAAGTCCAAGCTAAAACACTCATTCATTCATTCTAGCATTCGACACCCATTTCATGACACTTACCATGTTCCAGCTCTGTGTGACTTAGAACCTGGGGGAGGAAGCAGATCAATTAAATAACTACATAAATATATCAATTCAAAATGTGATGAATGCTATGAAGGAAAATTACAGGGACTCTGAGCATTTATAACAGTGGATGGTCTACCATGATCTTCGAGATGGAAAGTAGCGATTTTTTTTTAAGTGAGTTGAAAAGAATGCCAAAGGCCATTTCATTGGGCTGATTGAGATTCTCTCAAATAACTTTAGACCTCAACACGCATACACAACAATCATCTTTACCATGGCTATTTCATGCCTCTATGCAGCACTTACATGAGTGACAAGGCTGGGGCATGACATGAGTAGTATATTATATCATTCTATCACACGAAAGGAAGAAAGCACAGTCAGGCAACTGAGTGGCCATGCTACAGAAATATCCTTTGAAGCCCATAGTCATTTTCTCTGTTAGCATTAAGCAGATGCTGGCAGAACCTGCAAACTCATTGCAAACAAAGGTCTTTGTCATCTTCCTTCTTCACTTCCTTCTTCTCTGCCACCTTTCCTGCCACCTCTTTTTTTCTTCCACTTGCTAGCCTTCATCTCTTAATGGTGCTTTGTGTCAGGACTCTCTTCTTTCAGCATTCTCAATGCTTCAGCTCTTACCATGGGAGAAATACTTCCTGAGTCTTTATCTGGACCCTCTCCCAGAGTCTCTGTCTCCTGGACAAGCACACATTTCAATATTCTGCCAGCACCCCAGACTTACCTTGTCTCAAAACAAATTGACCCTGCTACCTCCCAGCCTGCTTTCTCCTCTTCTCTCCTCTTCTCTAGAAGCATCAAATTCCTGATCACCTTCATCAACATCTCCAATATCTTGACCTCCTTTCTTTAAACCAGGGGTTCTAGAACTCAAGTGTGCATTATAAACCTAGATTGCCGGGCCCCACCCTAGAGTTTCTGATTCAGTAGCACTGGCTAGAGCCCAAAGTTCCCAGAAGATGCGGCTGCTGCTGTTGAGAACCGCTCCTATAGACCTACTAATTGTCACTAGGTCCTGTTGTGTTTTCCTTCTTGTGGTCTCTGTCAGTTACTCCCACCAACCTTCTCTCCTTATTAGTTCACCCTGGGACATCCTAGCTGGGGTCTCTGGTGCCTGACTCACTCCACCCAACCATCCTGCACAGCCCCAGGTGCAGCTTCTGAAAATGCAACCTGCATTCACTTCCTCCTCTCTCCCACATACTTCAAGACTTTGCCACTGCTTGGAGAGTACAGTCTAGACTCATTGGCCTGACATCTCAGGTCCCAAATCCCTGCAATTTTATCTCTTCCTTCTTCCCAGTAGAGACCCTATGCTTCAATCATGCTAATAATGTTCCATTTCCCAAACATTCCATGTTTATATCTACCTCTTACATAATTCTGTTGAGCATTGGAGAGTCCAGGAACTGGGACCAAATCCCAAGTATGCCACATAGTAGGTGTGTGATCAGAGTCCAGTCACTTATCACAGGGTGTCCAGATTCTTCATCTTTACGATATGACAGCAATTACAGCTGCGTCTTGCTAGCTGGCATGGCATCATGATTGATAAGGCACACGTATTACAGTACCTGACATACATAATAGTACCCAATCGCTCATTATTGTTTATACATCCAGTAATATGTACAGAACAGATGCTGTCTATGGTGCAGCCCAGGGCTGTGGGCTGGGCTGCAGAAAAGGTTTCTCTGATTGAAAATTGAACCCTGAACCCCAAACTCATTAGCCATCCATTCGCCTGACAAGCTTGTTCCTCAGATGAACAAATCACAGAGCCTCTCACTGTGGTTATTGAATTACTAAGTACTTCTGAACAGTCAAGTATCATTCGTTTTCTTCTTAGTTGAGTCCATGGGACGGAGCTGGCTGGATGGAGGGTTTGCTGTCAGTCTCAACGAAGCCAATATATGTCCTTACTGTGTCAGAAGGATGGTTGTCAGCTTTATTTCATGTTTGCTTATGTGAAGTTCTAAAAGCACAAAATGAAATTGCTTTCTCTTTATTGCTTGTTTTTTTTTTAATTTAATCTTCCCTTTTAAGAAAATGTTGTTTTATTTCATTTTCCTTTGTTTTCCTAGGCTTACCTCCAATTCCTTCGGCTTCCAGAACAGGCTTTGCAGAATTTTCCATGAGGGAACGCATGCGGGAGAAATTACAAGCCGCGAGGGTGAGAGAAGCCACATGAATATTTAGTTCAGTGCTGATTGCAATTCTTCTTCGGGTCTTGTGTAGCTTGCTTTGTTTGCTCAAGACCATGTGCGTTTGAATACCATTAAATATATCTTTCATGTTTTAAATGCTAATGTAGTGTTTTACATTGGTGCAGATGGAAAACATGCTTAAGAAGAATTTCATGTCATTTTTCTAAACCATTTCACTTGCGTTTAGCCCTTAAAGTGGTATAGCATGTATTTTTTCACTGTTTATTTTCCATTGAGACTACAGGTGACTGAGAATTTCATAGCATGACTGACATTATACAGCAATAATTTTCTATTTCTCTTTTCAGTCCAAAGCAGAAAGTGCTTTGCTGCAGGAAATTCCCACCCCACGACCCAGGCACTTACACAGTCCCAGTGAGAAGGAACTGGAAACTGGATTCGGCACTGAGGTGAGAAATGGGCAGCCTTTACTTTAAGATCATTCAAAGACAATGATGCAAAATATAAAATTTCAAAACAAATTTCTAAACATAACTCTACAGAGAGGAGGTATTAAGTGTCTATTATAATAATTACAATTTCTATAGCACTCCTCTGAAAGAGGGACTTTGCCAAGCCTTTTCCCCATATTACTGCATTTCATTATCAAAACGCTACTGGGTAGGTACAATTATTCTCATCCACATTTAACAGATGAGGAAACTGAGGTTCACTGTGGCCGCATGGCCATCCCCAGGTTACAGAGCATGTATGTGGTGGGGTCAGGATTTGATCCCAGGTCTGTCTCACTGGGTTAGCATTGCTGAGTCCATGGGTTTGGCTGGGAAGTGGTGATAGAGATGAGTGCAGTACGAAAGTAAGGCCGGAATATGCCTTAATGACAAAGGAGACTGGATGGTTTTCTGCAAGCCATGGAAAGCTATTGACAACAGGATGGGGAGGTGGCTTGAATGCACTGGGGTGATTGTCCTTTGAGTTGGACGTGCTTCCAGGCAGTCTCAATGTGTACTTGTCCAGAGACACATAGAGAGGGAGGCACCAGGCCTGGAAAAATAGATTGAGGAAGCATTTCCACTGTGGTGAGTTTTGAAATTATCAGTTTCTTTGTTTCCTGAGAAGAAGAAGACTGAATGCGGAGGGTCTTTAGACTTGGAGACAGGCCCATGATGATCATGCGGAGGAGAGGAAACTAGTCAAAGACAGAAGGATTTGTCAGGGAGGTAGATGAAGGACAAACATATAAAAGGGTAGAAGGAAGGGAAAGAACAACAGAGCACATGACCCAATGAGGTAAATGCAGAGTCTCACCCAGTTTTGGTTTCGTTTTTAAGCATCAAACAAAATAAGCACAGGCTTTAGAGATATTTCTGTAGCATCACTGCTAATAAGTGACTGATCTCTTAGATTATGTCCTTTCTTTTTGTGTATGAGATGTTATAAAATGTCACCTATAGCCATCCCAAACAGGTCACTGATTTCATGATTACAAGGAAAGCTGTGTTCTTGCCTGAGAGAGCTGTGCTCTGTGGCACTCCAGTAGACACGCTCAATGCAGCCAATGAAATGGCTTCATGGCAATTTGCTATGTGCCTTCAGGATCCGTTCTACTGAGGAAACATTTCTTTTTCTTTAATTCTAATTCATTTTCTTCATCATAAAATAGGCCATATTTTTTCAATATTGGAAAATAAAGAAAAACTGTCTAAAATCCCCTTGGCTTGACACAAACACTTGGGATATTTTAGTACATGTGTGGGGCTCAGCGTTGGTCAAGTTGGCTGACTGCTAGGGGGCGCTGCTCTCTTGTCTCTGGCTTTTACCTTTTGAGCATTTACAACTTTGCCAAATCACCGTAGCTCTCACTTGTCCTTGGACCGTGAGTAAGGATATCCCAAATAAAGCTGGTACTTTCAGAAGAAAAAAGCCACTACCTTGGCTTACAGAGCATTTATTTTTCTTGCCAAATGTTTCTTCTTGTGAGAAGGGCCTTGGTTTATATATCTATTGTATTGCATATCCCCTAAGAGCCATTTTTATGGATTTGAGGCCAACATTCACTGCCTTATCTTTAGACCAGATGATCTCCTTTCCATAATGCAAGATCTCACAAGCATATTTCTTGAAACAAGCACCTTAAATCCAGAAGAAATAACTAAAAATGGTTCATTTATATCCATTGATCAAAGAGAATAGCACACAAAGAGCCCAGATGCTGTACCTCGCCTGCCGGGGGTCAAATGCTGGCAACTGCAACCACCAGCTGTATTATGTTAGACACCTAACTTGTTTACTCTCCAGATACCACTTTCTACCTTTGCAAAATACAGAGAGTACTAGAACCTAATTCTTAGCATTGCTTTAAGGATTAAGTGAGTTAATATATGTTATAATATTTCAAACTGTACCTGGTCCATGATAAGCATTCCCCATTTAAGTGTTAGCTAATGTTAAAGACTATAGAGTCAAAAAGAAAAAAGGAGAAACCAGCTGGGAAAGCTTTGGTCAGTAAGCCAAATTCATCAACACCAACATCTGCTTTCTCATGCTTATATTCCTTTTCACTTAATACTCAGTGGATAAGAAAACAAAGCCAAACATAAATCTCCAAGAACATGTAAGCAACCCTTGACCAGTTGGGGGACAGAAGCCATCAGACAAATACCGCCGTCCTCCATGTCCCAAGCAGAGAACTCTGAGAAGTATTCTGCAAGTCTCCTCAGAAGGTCCCTGGAGGGATTAAGCTCTGGTTTCCCTTAGCAGTAGCCAGCTCTATTAAGAACCCTTGAATTGACTTTCCCACCCCCTGTTTTGGGGTATCACTTCCCAAAATAAACTACAGGCACAAAAAGCCCTTGCCTTAGACTGTGGTTTCTGTCAGACTAAAGTAAATTATTTATAGTCCTATTATGTGCATCCAGACTAGGGAGATAAACTCTAGATATGAAATAAGAAAATGAATAATGTGGTAACTCCAGAGCCCATGGTTTTAATTACTAAACTGTACAAAACAGTGCCCAATATGATTCAGGCAAAAAGGATTCTGTGAAAGAGAGTTCATTTTAGGGTGGGAGAGACTGTGAAAGGAAGTGAAATCTGCATGGTCCTGAAGAACAGGTAGGACTTGGAAAGGCTACATTGAAAGTGCCCTGGACAGGTCCACTACATTGTGTTTGATGGATGAAGAGTATTCCGTGCTGTGAAATCAGCCTCGGCCCAGATAACAACTGAATGCTTCCATCGCAGGTAGAATAAGTGTGCCCGTATTACTATGAGTATCTAAATATACTACTGGGGTGGTTGGAGCTGCTCAAAAAGGAGGCCTGGCATTTAGTGGAGTAGAAGGAAAGATGAGGGCCAGATGGGAAAAGCATCTGAATAGAGGCCTGGAAGGCTGGGGAGCAGAGGAGAAAGGGGGACATCAAGCGAGATAGGCAGAGGCTGAGCCTGCCGGTGTGATAGCGGGTCAAGAGGCTCTTGGAAAGACTCTTCTCTGGTTGGTGTTGAACTTATTGACCCATAGACATTATTGCTGTTTTTCTTCATAGCCTGGAAATGATCCTCTATGAACTATAAAACCTATTTATCTATAGGATGAAATAACCACTTTCATTTTAGGGTTCATTGCGTATAAAATCTTCTATTTTTTAGTCTTGAGAGAGCACTGAGTAAGAAAATAGTCTGCAACCTATAGTTTGAACTTTGTAAGCATCTCGTTCCTTAGGAATGGTGAGATGCATCAGTGGTCAAAAGACAAGTGTTTGAGGGGTAAGTCTCCTGTTAGAACATTCTCGGTTTTTTATTTTTTTGTTATTTAAGTGATTTAGCTATCTTTTTTTTTTTTTTTTTTTTTTTTTTTTTTATTCATATAGCCAGGTAAAGAGGTATTAAGAACTCAACAAGAAGATGACTCACAAAGTTATTCAAGAGTAAAATTCCGTGATTCTGTACAAAAAATCAAGTCTAAAACCCTGGTGAGAAATCTTGTCTTTTAAAAGCATGTTTTGTTTTATTTAAAAATATCCAATGAGAGATAACGAAATACATAACCATATTCCTGGTGCTATGAAGTGTGCAAAGAAAAAAGTATAAAAAAATGCTTTCTACTTTGAAAAGCCTAGAATCTAGGTAGCGAGAGATAAAAGCACTGCCTGATTTTGAGGGGGTTGGGTATAGAAGGGCAGGAAATATTAGTGATAAGTCTTGGGCTCTGAAGTTGCACCAGCCTTCATTATGGGGGTGAAAAAGGGTTAAAATGGCCTTAAAAAAAAAAAAATTCTTGTATTGCTATCTCCACATTGGCATCTAAAACAAGGAATCTACTTTTTGGCATTTTAATATTTGCTAAAGCTTTTAGAGCTTTAAATAATATATGTAGGTGCTTTATAAAATTTACCTGATGGTAAATAACCACTGGCTTATAGAAAAGTAACTTATTAAAGTTTACTTATAAAACAAATTTATTTAATAAGTTATTAAAGTTAATTTATTTTAACTTTCAGTTAAAGTTCATTACCAATAATCTCGTAGCTTCAAGGATAACCCTCTCAGGACGCCTAGAACTTGTCTGATACCCCAGACATCAAGCCGGCTGTCAGCTGACTGCCTGCAGCGCATTTCACCTTCTCTAATCTGAATTTGCTGTGGCTCCTCCTTTACTGTAGGTTCCTCCTGGCTTCCCTTCTGCAGAGCAGGCCTATAACTTCTTTACTTTCAACTTTGACCCTGAACCAGAGGAATCTGAGGAAAAACCGAAAGCAGAAAATCGAGATGCCACGAATCAAGAGGGGGAGGAAGAAGAGGAAGTAGGAGCACCTGTGCAAGGAGTAAACAAAATGGTATTTAATAATATGGTGGTAGTGAAGAGGGGGAGAAGGAAGACAAGGAAAAATGATGGTGAAGACATTGTAGCAAGGAAGAAAGGGGCTGAGGCCAAGCCTGCTGCGACTGTTCAGAACAGCTCAACTGTGTCTTAAATGAAAGCAATAGGAGTAGGAGATTCCCATGGCTGTGGGTAGCTCCTGAGCAGTAAGGGCCTTGGTGACAACCAAGTCTTTCTCTTTTGAAAAAAAGAAAGGGAACAATGTGCCTCGTACATTTCTCTGGCTGGACTCCACACAATGATCAGCCTTCATTTCACATGGAAAATGTTTGCTCTCCAAGGCAAACGAAGCCTTGCTCCCACTCCCCACCACCTTCCAGTAAAGGGCAATCTGTGCCCAATACCTCATGCAGGCTACAACTCAAATTCCCTAATTGTGGGAGATAAAGAATGCAACAGGACATTCCGGAAACATTAGCATATTCTTTTTCACTTATAATCTCCTCCTTTGAAAAATCCTTCCCAGAAATGGATTTTCTTATCAAGTTCTATGGAAGCTTGGGACTATTTTAGCTCAGAAATCTTCCCAAGGTGAAGTGATTTGTAAAACAGTCATTAAAAGGATCTCACAGATATGTTGGTCATCTTTCAGAGATTTCTACATAGAATTCCTACTTCTGGTGAAAACTTATTATGTAGATTCCAGAAATCAAGAAAACCAAGTTCTGACTTTAGGCCTTTAAACGCAGAACGTGTCTAGTTCCTCGGGCACACCTCTCCCTTAGCCACAATTCTAAGCCATGCTTGGAGAATTCTACCTTCTCACCTTACCATTTCCAAATTACCATCTGTCCTGACGGGCTTGTATACTTAAAACTGAAATCGGCATTGGGGCTTGAAGCATAGGCTGGGATAGAGTTAAGGGGGTCTTAATCTAGGAATCATCCATTGGGAGTATGCATTTGGGGGAAGAATCCCACCTCAGTGCATCAGATCACAGAGTATGTGATACTTTGGAAAGTATGTGTTTTGTTTGTTTTGGATGGTGGAAGATGCCGACTCCTCTAGCATTTTTTTTTACTTTTTTTTTTTATTGGGGAAGTTGTGAGCTTACAAAACAATTGTGCTTGATGTGCAGAATCCCCATAATCACCCCCAAATCCTCTAATTATATGGTTCTGGTTTTGTGCTGCAGGACCCTAAATTTTCCTTTTCTTTTTTCTTCTTGTACTAAGTATCAATATGCCATATAACTAACTATTGCTACATAAGTATCTATTGCCACAAAACTTAGTGGCTTATAAAAACAAATAAACATGTATGGCCTCACACAGTGGATCACGGATCCAAGAGTGGGTTGGCTGGGTGGCTCTAGCTCAGCTTCTCACACGTGGGTACAGACGAGATGTCCGCCAAGACTGCAGTCATCCAGAGGCCCGACAGGACTGGGGAGCTTTCTTCCAAGCTGGCTCCTTCATAAGCCCAGCCCGTCGATGCCACTTGTTGGCAGGTGGCCTCAGTTCTTGCCACATGGACTTCCCAATGGGGTTACTTGAGAGTCCTCATGACATGATGGCAAATGAAGCAAGAGAGAAAACAGGAGGATGCCACAGAGCCTTTGATGACCTCATCTCAGGAGTTGCCTACCATCACTTTCACCACATTCTACTCAATTAGGGACAAGTCACTAAGGATTGCCCCTGCTCAAAAGGAGAAGAATTAGGCTCCGCCTTTTGAAGGTAGAAGTATCAAAAAATTTGTGGGCATCTACCTAAATCATGATACTTCTCTCCAAAGGGCACTGCTCCCTTCGTGTTTAACCATTTTTCTCCTCCAGAAGTTATGCCTTTCTAAGACTGCCCTTTTAAGTCATGTGCACTGTGAAGTCCCTGCCCTGTGGCCCATTCTCTGGTCTGCCCCACACACTTTTTAGCATTATAACACTCAGAGTGGAGTTAGTCTTTCTCGTGGAAGTTTTACATCATCCATGGACTCCTTCACTAGCTTCCATCTTCTGTCTTCTCCTTAGTTTTTCTTAGGCAGCCTTTGCTTACCACAAAGCAGAAGTGATACAGGAGCAAGAAAGATTTACACTGGTATTTGGTGGGTTTTTTCTCCTCCTTTTACTTTTTTGAAGTTTCTGGCATTCTCTGTATTCAAGTTATGCTGAGAGCACAGATTCCACATTGATTTACTTTTCGTTTCTTTTGGTTTGGTATTTTTTGAAAGGAAATATGAGGAGGCAGGTAGCTGGGCTACCACCATTGTCTTCAGCTACCTGGAAGTCTCACCACAAGACTTTAAAAGGTGTTACTCATAAAAGGATACCAGGTTTAAATTTTAAAAAGAAGAAGGAGGTACCAGGGCCTGGGGTGGGGATGGAGAATGGGGAGGTAATATTTAAGGCATACAGGGATGCTATTTGGGGTGATGGAAAAATTGTGTTGTTGGTAGCACAACATTGTAAATGTGCTAACGCCACTGAGTTGTATACTTGAAAGTGGTCAAAGTGGGAAATTTTATGTTGTATTTATGTTACCATGATAAAAAGTTAAAATAAAAAACAGAAACAAAAAGAAAAAAGAAGGAAGAGAAGAAGAAATAGCAGTAGCAGTTTGGAAAATACTCAACATTAACATAATTCAGCTACCATTTGTGATTATAGGACCTGTGCTTAGAATCTTTACATATTATTTAACTATATCCTCACAAAACTCTGAGCAGTGAGCTCTATTCAAATCCCCATCTTACAGTTGAGGAAACTGAGCCTCAAGAGGTCAAATAAGTTCCTGAAAGTCACCCAGGGAGTAAGAGGTGAAGCTGGGATTTAGTCTGAGCAGAGTGTGTAGAACCTTCACTTCTTTGCTTGACACCTTTGCCCCTGGTGGGTGCCAGGTGGAATGTTAAAAATATCCTTGACATCTAAGCCCAGGTTCTTTTAGTAAATGTCAAAGAATAAGCACCCCCACGGAGACCAGGTTTATTGAGATTTCAATTAATTCACTTAGCCCTTCTCTTCTAACTTTAGCCCACTATGATTTGACATCTTCCAGGTATGTGGAATAGTGAAAAACAATCAAAGGAAATCCACTTGTTAACTACAAAGCCCATATGCTTTTATGCTTTCATTAGAAAATTTGAAAGGAATGGGTAACATATGTTTGGTTTGATGAGTTTAGTATCGTTCATTACTTTTCTTAGAAAACTAACCTTCTTAGCATGACTTTTATATGTTATTAACATAATACAGGATGGGGAAGAGCTGCTTAATGGTAAAGAAGCTGAGGACTTCCTGCTGGGCTTGGATCAAGCAGCTGAAGACTTTGTGGCTGTCAGACCCGCCGATTATGAAAGCGTCCAGGTTCGCATGCAGATGGAAAACGAAATCTTATTCACACCCAGTAGGCTGACAGGTACTTGCTCTTTTTATTTGCCTGCTTGGCTTTGGCATCTTCATTTTCCTTTGAATGAAATGTAAATGGTGTACAAGGATGCCCAATTTCCATGATGGATTTCAATTCCTAATGTGATTTAATAATTAAGAAATATTTTCAGACAAAAAAGAAGAGCAGAGAAAAATATCCATTCAACAAACACATTGTTAGAAGGCAGAAGAAATTCCAGGATGCTATGGAGCCCCTTCATCAATGAATGACCAGTCCTGGGGGCTGACAATATGTGAGACTTGGAGAATTGAGCTGGCTGGGTCTCCTTATCCCCTGGAGCTGGGACGGTTTGATTGACTCCTAATTTCTGTCCCTTGCTTGCTTCCTTCCTGGCTAGAGTTTCCCTTGGCTCCTTTTTGCCCCTGGAATTGCTTTTCCTCCTGAGAGTGCCTGAAGGATCTCATTCTAACCCAGTTCTAGTAGTTAATGTAAAGTAGCCGAGCAGCCTAAGTCATACAATAGAGTCCCTTCAGGCTGGAAAGTGGGAGCCTGGGCTTACCTTACCTCTTTTCCACTTGGAATGGGAAAAGAAGGAAGGAGCAGGTAGATATTGATGGGATTTCGGAAGGTGGTTTTTGTATTCATTTCTTACATTCTATCAGAGTACCATTCAAATGTTGAATCAAGGACACATTGTTTCATTTAACAGGTCATTTTGAAACATGTATATTCAAAGTATTGGAATATGACAGACATCCCAAGTTCCTTTTAAAATAGGTAGTTGGCAAAAGTGGCCAAAGATTATGACACTGCCTCCATAAAGTTTAGCAAATGCATTCTGTGCACTTATTACTCTCCAAGTACTCTTCTGTTTGACCCATATTAGCTAATGGGACCGCACCCCAGCATTGCAAGCTGCGTCCTTATTGTGCCTCTCTTACAGATGAAGACGCAGAAGCACAGAGAAGTTAGGGCACTGGTCCAAGACATGAAACTAGCAAAGTGCGGGAGGCGAGTTTTACTCCACCAGGTGGCCTGCTCTGGAGGCCACATACCTGGCAGCAGGGGGCAATGATGTCTCTCGTGGACAGAGAAAAATGCATTTGCAGCAGCCTCCATGGAGAAGGAGTTTTGTCACCTGTGTTTTTGCTCAGGGGACTCACTGTTTGTTCTCCCCCGGGAGCCCACCTGGGCTGAGGTGGAGATTAGATGACAAGCAACCTCCCCCAAAGCGAGGCTGGGGGGCGCCACGGGAGAGGTTTAAGGAGCCCTAACTGCTCCGAGCAGGGTAGCTGAGAAAGGGTCCCATCCTCCACCCAGCTCTGCTCTGGAGGGAAAGCCCTGGGAGGCGGTGACCCCTTGGCCAAGCAAACAGGAGATGGGGAGTCCAAGAGACCCAGCTCTTCCTCGCACTAGGCCTGCCCTTGAGCAAATTCCTCTATTCTCAGTTTCCTCACCTGAAGACGGGAAGAAATCAAAACTACCTTATGAAATGACGGCGAGCATTGATTTTGCTTGTGAGCTAGGAGGAAACGATATGCACGGCATGCCTAGGAGAGTGCCTACCACATAGTTGGCAATCAAAAATAATGACCTTCAGCACTGTTGCTGTCGTTTTCATTCCCGTTTAGAGTAATGGCCTCCAAAGTAGACGGTGTCCACCGCAGGGGTGTAGGAAGTCAATATTAAGACTTCTACTTAAATTTATTTTTAATCTTATCCTTTCCTAATTTAATTTTGTGTGTACATTAGTACATTTCTATAATCAATAAATACACTCATATGTTTTGATTGAAAACGTGGAAGGCCATTGGTTTAATGGTGAACTGAGGTCTAGATGTCAGTGGAGGGTGAGAGCAGAAAGAAGAGTAAAACAGTAGAATGCTCTGTTTGCTGAAGATCCAAGATTGTTTCTCTGGAAATATTGGCATTGCTTGTTTTTAGTGGCTATGGAGGGGATGCAGATTGTCCAAATGGCCACATTCAGGAAAGTTAGCATATGCAGGGATTTGGGTAGGGTGAGATAATTATTTTTTTAAATCCACCTTTAATCATTAATTCCCAAATTACATCCTTACCCTCACAGGTTAGCATCTCTTGGCTTCTCTTATTTCTTCTCTAGTCTGCTCTGCAAGAGCCCAGGGCTCTTTCCAGAACTGCACGTCCACTCCCAGCATTGAGCTCCTCCGTGGATCCTTCCATCCTTGAGTAGAATCCAAGCCTGGTCAACTGCAAGGCTGTCCGTGTCCCTGCTCCTGGCCCCTGGCCTCATCTCCAGGCACTGCCCTCTTCACCACTTCACAGCATTCTGGATCATTCTTTCTTTGGGCTGATACACTCCTCTCATCACTGGCTCTTTCTTGAGCCTTCGTGTGTCAAAGACAAGGAAAACCTTTCTTCTCAGCTCTCTCTCAAGTATTTCCCTCCTCCTCTCCGAGTTACCATCATGTGTGTATTTTCTGCACAACTCTGATCGCCCTCAGAAATGACCGTGTTTAGAGCTTTGTTTATGGTTGCTGCCTGCTGCTCCTCCTAGAATCCAGGCTCTAAGACAAGGTGCCTTGCCTGAGTCCCCAGAGCCTGGGCAGTGATGGCACAAGGGGCTCTCAGTAAAGATTTGTCTATGAATGAGTTGACAAGTGAGGGAATAAAGGAGGTAGTGGTCACGTCTATGCAAACAAACATCTTAATTTTAAAAGATTTTCTCGTATTTTACTTTATTTAATTCTTCCAAATTAATTCCTAGCCTAAATTCACTCAGCTAATGAGCACTGGAACCTGCACCTGGACCTTGGATTTGAATATTACGTTGTTGCACCACGCGGGTGAATTAGGTGCTGAATTAGTTAGGTGCTCCCCCTTAACTACACGATCCTACACCAGGATATTGTAAGCTAATGCGTGCATCTGTTTCTTGGTTCTGCTTCTAGAAATTCAGTTGGAAAATTTGCAGTTTCCAAGATTGTAAATGAAATCTCTGGTGGCTGTTTGAATTCACTAAATTGCAGTTTGAAGTGTTTAGGTTGACACTAATGCCTCTTTTTTTTTATTTTTTATTTTTTATGGACAATCTAGTGCCTACCTATAAAAAGCTTCCTGAGAATGTGCAGCCCAGATTCCTGGAAGACGAAGGACTTTATATCGGGGAGAGGCCGGCGGTGCCGCACGCCAATCAGAACATCGTGGAGAACAGATTGCTGACGCAGGAGCCCGTAAGTGCCCAGGCGCCTGCTCCCGAGCACAGCTGTGTTCTGTCAAAGAGAGAGACACCCCAGAAGATGCCAGCCTACTCTAATAAAGGTGTCGGGGTCTCCAGTGGAAGCAGGAGTCACGTGGTACTGGATGCAAAGACGTTTCACTCACATAGTGAGGAGACAGAACAAAGCCAGCTTCCCTAGCGTGTGTCCATTCCCCACAGCCAGAGGGTCTCAGCGTGACCAGTGCCAGGAGATGGTCTGTGGGCAGTGGCAGCCCTCTCTGGAGTGTGTGGTGGGAGAACCCTGCTCCCTCCCCACCAGGGACTGATATACTGCCGCATGGGCCAGATGTGATGACACATGCCCACCAGAGGCAGACTGTCTCCAGTGAGTATTTAGATGTGCTGGGACACTAGGGGAAGGACGGTCCCTGCATTCCCCTCCTCTACTGGGCGTCGGGTCTTAGCTCACCAGGCAGACACACGTGGTCCCAAGCACGGGACGTATTTGTGGTTCCCAAGGAAAAGCTGGCAGGCTGTGCTAGGACGGCCCCCACCACCCATGTGCCGCCTTCATAAAAGTGCTTTCTTACTCCTGCCTCTTACACCCGCTGCACTCTTTCTCTCCTGAGTGTCTACAGAAAGGGGTTCATTTGTTTTTTCACTTCTTCTATCAGTTCATTTAGTGATCCTTCAAACAACACACCTCTCACCTGCTCAAAACCCATCTTCTGCTCGCTGGGTCGGGCTGCTCCTGCTAAATCAAGTGTTGGCAATCTTCCCAATTCACACAAATGTTTAATATTCAGGATAGAATGTTCTCAATTTCAGGTTTTTCTCCCACAGTTGTTTTCCTCTTAAATTTTAGTGAACAGAAATTAAATTATTTTATGCATTTTTTAAGCTTTCTCTTAAGCTTTTTGGGGGGGGGGGATTACATCTTTAATTGTGGCAGCAGGATGCTAGTGAAGTCTTGATTTCTAAAGAAAACAGATTTTAAAAGTTCTATCAAGGCAGGGGGAAGGTACATGAAATGTGTCTATTGACACAGAATTTTTTCTGCAAATGTTATTCATTATGAATGTTGTTATAACTTTTTTGTTTAATTAGAAGAAACTGTTGTTCTTCCCTCTGCTGGATCTGCAGGGAAGAAGATGGTTTGGAGATGACGGCAGGATCCTCGCACTGCCAAACCCCATCAAGCCATATCCTTCCAGACCAGCAGTGGTGCCACAGGAGCAAGAGGCTAAGGCAGAACTTGAAACACTGTATGAAAAGGTAGGCTCCCTCTCCTTCTCTAATACGGGGATTGGCTTGAAAGCACTATTCTTTTGAATCGCTTCAGGCACTGAATTTGTAGCATTCTATTTTGACATGTTTTTCAGAAGTAATTTACTATCTTAAAGAACAAACAACAGGTCAATGTGTGAGTCTAGCCTTGCCCCCTGAATCCCTTCTTAGATAAGGAACGAGTTTTCCTAGGCAGAAAAGGCTAACTAAGCATCTTTATTTGCATATCCAGATAAGCCTTTCTTTTTCTTTTTTTGCCCCTTTATTTTCTCTTCTGTTGTCTCATATATATACTGCAGGGTGATTTCCCACCCATTCTCTTTGTATTAGGTAATTGTAGACTAGCCATCCTTGCAAATCCTTTCAATATATTTTCCTAAGCTCTGGTAGTAAACTGTCTGATTTGAATTCTGGCTCTACCACTCACCAGGTGAATTTGAGCCAGTCCCTCAATTTCTCTGTGCCTTAGTTTATTCATCTGTAAAATGGGCATAATAAGCACATGTACCTCCTACAATTGCTGTGAAGACTGAATGAGACAATATACAGAACAAAGGATCAGTAAGTGCCAGCTATTAAATAGACAGAGTTGCTATTACTTTCCTGAAGGTTGTGACTTCTTTTTGAGTTCACTGAGCACGGCTTACCTCCTTCCAAAATCCATGCAATTTTTAAACTGTAGCATTTTAACACTGGTGAAATACAGGCATACCTCGAAGATATTATGGGTTAGGTTCCAGACCTCCTCAATAAAGCGAATATCCCAGTAAATCAAGTCACACAAATTTTTTGGTTTCCCAAAATTAACTCTTGTTAACGTTGCTCTCCACCCATGAATCATGTGTGGTCTTGATGGCTTCTAGAATGGCAAGTCCTTTCCAGAAGGTTTTCAGTTTACCCTGCCCAGATCCATCAGAGGAATCATATAGAAGTTATGTCTATACTATACTGTAGTCTATTAAATGTGCAATAGCTTATATAAAAAAATATATGCATACCTTAATTTGAAAAGACTTTATTGCTAAAAAGTGCTAACTATCACCTGAGCCTTGTGTGAGTCCTAACCATTTTGCTAATGGAGGGTCTTGCCTAGATGTTGATAGCTGCTGATGATCAGGTGGTTGCTGAAGGTTGGGGTGGCTGTGGCAATTTCTTAAAATAAGACAACAATGAAGTTTGCTACATCGATTGACTCTGATGAAAGATTTCTCTGTAGCATGTGATGCTGTTTGATGGCATTTTACCCACAGTAGAACTTCTTTCCAAATTGGAGTCAATCCTCTCACACTCTGCCACTGCTTTACCAACTAAGTTTATGGAATGTTTTAAACCCTGTGTTGTCAACTCAACAATGTTCACGGCATCTTCACCAGGAGTACATTCCATCTCAAGAAGCTACTTTATTTGCTTATCATAAGAAGCAACTGCTCATCCATTTAAGTTTTATCATGAGATTGCAGCAATTCAGTCACATCTCTAGGCTCCACTTCTGATTTTAGTTCTTTTGCTATTTCCACCACATCTGCAGTTGATTCCTCCAGCAAAGTCTTGGACCCCTCAAAACCACCCATCAGGACTGGAAACCACTTCTTTCAGACTCCTGTTAATGTTGATATTTTGACCTCCTCCCATGAACCACAAATTTCTTAATGGCATCTAGAATAGTGAATCCTTTCCAGAAGGTTTCAGTTGACTTTGCCCAATTCCATCAGAGGAATCTCTACTTAGGGCAGCTACAGCCTTACAAAATGTGTTTCCTAAATAATAAGACTTGAAAATCAAAATTACTCCTTAATCTATGGGTTGAAGAATGGATGTTGTGTTAGCAGTCTGAAAGGAATCTGTTTTTCTGAGCATTAGGTCTCGACAGTGGATTTAAAATATTCCATACACCATGTTGTAAACAGATGTGCTGTCATCCAGGTTTTGTTGTTCCATTTAGAGATCATAGGCAGAGCAGATTTAGCATCATTCTTAAGAGGCGTAGGGTTTTCAGAATGGTGAATGAGCATTGGCTTCCACTTAAAGTCACCCACTCCTTTAGCCCCTAACAAGAGAGTCAGGCTGTCCTTTGAAGCTTTGGAGTCAGGCATTGACGTCTCCTGTCTAGCTAGGAAAGTCCTAGATGGTGTGCTCTTCCAGTAGAAGGCTGCTTCATCTACATTGAAAGTCTGTTCTCCAGTGTAGCCACCTTCATCCATTATCTTCTCTAGATCTTCTGGATAACATGCTGCAGCTTCTACATGAGCAACTGGCTGCTTCACCTTGCACTTTTATTATGGTGATGGCAAGAATCACCAAAACATGATACAGATACACAATTCTTCTAGCGGGGAGAGTACAGAAAGCTTTCTTTCCCTGACTTTCAAGAAGGATGATTTTCCTCTTTTATGGACAGCAACAGGAAATTGGGGAAATAGAGGAATAATTTCACTAAAAATACTTGTCACACAGCATTACAGAATTTTAAATATTCAGAGAAGAGAGAAATCCAAAGGGGCTGAAGTCTTCCACGTTCATTTTTTAGAGGGCCAGGCTTAAAACATAGCAATAAAGTATGAAGAATGCATTAGAATACATAAGAAAGAAGCAAAGGGGTTTTAAAAATGTAGGTGCTACTCTACCCATCTCTTTGTCTCTCCAAAGCAGTTTACCTCTTATGTTTACTCCTGCCTTGTATATCGCAGAAATTTGTATGTGTTGCAGAACCTGTCGGTGATTCAAAGCACAATGCATTTCTTTCAGAATTAATATTTTTAGGGAAGTGGCTGTGGCTCAATCAGTAGGGCTCCCGTTTACCATATGGGAGGCCCCGGGTTCGGTTCCCGGGGCCTCCTGGTGAAGGCAAGCCCGCCCGCACGGCGTGGTTAGCTGACCCAGCGAGCACAAGCAGCAAGGGGGGGATAAATGAATAAATAAATAAAATCTTAAAAAAAAAAAAAATTAATATTTTTAAAAATTTTACTTATTTTGTTTTTCCCACCTTTTCCTCCTTGTATTCAGTTCTGCCTGATGCCCAAATCCATGTTTTTTCCACTGTTTCATGTAATAAGCTTGTCTTTAAGTAAACTTTTTAAATGCATATGGTCAATATTTTCAGTCTTATGTCCAAGCATATCTTCCATTTAGGAGTTTTGACATGACGGAGGAATGGAAAAATAAACAGGCAGAAATTGTTTTATTTATAGATCATTTATCCATCTTCCTTCTCCCTCTCCCACTACCCTGAGAGTGACTCAAGGGCAAGGACTTCTTAACCCCAGAACTTAGCAGGGCACCTCATGCGTAGTAATACTTCAACGAAAGTGTGAATTGAATATCATTAAAGTGATTTAGTTGAGTTGAATGTGTTTTCTAGTTCTCTTCTTAATGCAGCTCTATCTCCTGCAAAACAGTAGCTTTCCTCAGGACTGGCTTGATCTGGGTGACCAAATGGTGGAAAACCAAGTCCGTCTGCTGGGTCGGGGTCGGCGATTTCTGGGGCCCTTAATGGAACCGCGACGAAGTCACAGCAGGCCTGATGTTACCCACACCCCATGGGGTTCATCAAAATTGAGCCCCCCATATGGTCAACCCTCCTTTGTTCTTTGGTCAGAATGACTGTACTGCCAGGTCAAATGATGACTTATATGCCCTCCCATGAGATAATTTATGTGTTTTATTCAAAAGGGAGTTAGTATTCAGCCCTGCTTTTTGGAACATTTTCCTTAATTACCAAGGGGGGGAAAAGTCATTTTTAAAAGCAAAATATTTTTGCTCTTCCTAACTTGAGAAGCTTTTTAGAAACCATTAAAGATAGATACAAAAAGAGTTAGATATTATGCAAAGAAAAAGTTAAATCTTAAATGAGAAAGAATGAAATTTAATATACATTGAGAGAATTACTCCAAAACCTAAAAAATAAAAATATCAAAAGAGACAGTTCAAGTGAAAGATAAATCATGTAAGATGCAGTTCACCTAATCACAATAGCAAATAGGGTTATAGTTGTTGAAAAACAGTCCAAATAGCCTCCTCCTTTCTTTCTACCTCTCTTTCTTCTTTCTTTCCTTCCCTTTTTCCTTCCTTTCCTTCTTCCTTCCTTTTTGATTCTTTCAGTCCTTAATTGAAAGTTTACTATATTCAACTCTGGTAATACAGAGGAGCAAGACTTGAATTGGCCTTAGCAAGACCTTGGAACATACAGGTAAGAGAGTCTTACTTGCAAAACTGCACACCAATTTGAGGAACTTGTCATGATTCCAACCTCCTTGTTGGTTTTATCACTAGATAAAATTGTCACTTTCCCTGGTTTATTTTCCTTGGCTGCTCAAGCAAATACCATGCAATGGGGTGGCTTAAACAATGGGAATTTATTGGCTCACAGTTTTGAGATTATGAAAAACTCCAAATCAAGGTATCATCAAGGTGATGCTTTCTTCCCAAGGACTAGCATTGCAGGACTGGCTGCTGTGAGCCTTGGTCCTGGGTTCCTCTGTCACATGGCAATGCACATGGTGGCCTCTCCTAGCCTCTCTCTTCTTTTCCAGGTTTCACTGATCTTCAGCTTCTTGCTTCCCAAGGTTTTCTCTCTCTGTGTCTTAATTCCGTTCCACTCATAAAGGACTCCAGTAATAGAATTAAGACCCATCCTGATTGAGGTAGGCCATACCTAAACTGAAGTAGCCTCATCAAAAGCTCCTACTTACAATGGATCACACCCACAGGAATGGATTAGGTTTAAGAACACATTTTTCTGGGGTAGAGAGCTCCAAACCACCTCATTCCACTTTCACTATTCTCACCCATTTATCACAAATATTGCTCACCTACCATGTTTTAAGCACTGCATTAGTCAAGACTCTTTTGGTTGCAAATGATAGAAACTCAATGCAAACTAGTTTAAGAGGGAACTTATGGCTCACAAAATTGGGAAGGATCGAGGGATAAATCATTAAATTGAAGGAGGAGCTCTAGGAACTGGGGCCTCAGGGACTTGAAGCTGGCAGGCTTCTCTCTCCACTTGTCTTTTCTCTGGTTCTCCATGAATGTCAACTGGCCATCAACTGGTCTGCTTCTTTCCTATTGCAGTCAGGCCAGAAAAATTCTCCATAGATTAGGGGGCATGACCCTTGATAGCCTAATCTTGGGAACTCCAGAAGAAAGAGATCATATTTTCCCTGAGGTTGACGTTATCAATGTCAAGGACAAACTCCCGTCAGCTCTAAGACGGTTGTGTGCCCGCCTAGCTCATGTCCTGGAGACATGGCCTGTTCTCAGGATGGGGAATGAGAAAGCTTCTCAGTGAAGATTAGAGCAATAGCCATAGAATCTCCTGTAGGTCGTGGGCTGGACTCAAGGTCTGTGACTGTTATTTCCCCAGAGCAAATGCAGAAGCGTGTATTTTAATACCACCAATGATCACCATTTTTCTATACAACTTTTTCATCTTCTCTTTTTGGCATGTTTCTCTGCACATGCAAAGTGCATCAACAGATCATCCTTGCGCCACCTCTGATGGTTTGGGCTTCTAGTTTCTAATTGAAGAATCAACTCAATTGCAAAATTAAAATAATACACTCCATAAAGATTCTGTCCGCTAAGGAGGAAGTGTTCCTTTTGTTTTCATGATAGTTTTCAGTATATAAGGAAAGAAAAGAGACACAATAAAAAGAAAGTCAAGTGACTAGGAGGCCTTTCTCCCTCATAGGAGTAGAGGTGGTTTCTTTTGAGCAGGAAGGCTCAGCAGGCTACCAGGAGTTCTGGGAGCATTTTATACCTCATTGAGCTGAGCTTCATGCAGAAAGACCACCGGCAATATTTTGGAGTGTGAGCTAAGGCAGATTCAGAGAAGGAAATGCAAAGCACAGGTATCCTAGGCAATGTTAGAAGTAAATAGAGCCATGCTACCAATTTACTTACTCATACCAGGAGGAGTCCAAGATGGGATCTGAGAGCCACACCCTAAGTGATCTCATAACTTTGGAACCAGATGGAAAGAGGAGGCAAAGCAAGAACCAGCAGAAGCAAAGCAATTAGAGAGGAATTCTTTGTTAAGTCTGTTGACTGATATTCAGTTGTAGAAGTCTTTGTGAGGTGGAAAATTTTTTATTAACCCAGGTAATCTGGCCACAGAGAGCTTTCTTAAGACGAAGAGCATCAGTGGAATATGACACATATAGGGTTGGTCCTTCTTCCCTGTAAATTCAAGTGGACATTTAATTGGGCATGTTCAGTAGGGACCAAAATATAATCAATCCATTCCTATTCAAACCTGTTATATACTTGAACACATACCAGTTTTACAAGCATGTATTTTCAAAGAAAAAAATCTGTTATGTCTTTTCTTCAAAGAGAGACTGAATGTTATTTTATAGGAGAAAACTTATTTGAGTATAAATATAGAGCACACTATTCTGGAGAGCTGTAGGAAACCATAAGTACTAAATATACATTAATAGTCTAATAATCCTGAAGAAAAAAGTATGAGGTTGGGTTGAATGGTCCCAAAGAAATAAATTTCTATATTCTTACCTGTGTATATCTGGGCAAAGCAGGCTAGCACACAACAAAACAACAAATTTTCTGAGACATGAAGACTCATGTATAAGCTTTACTGTAAATGTAAATATTGGTAACTTTCGATGACTAATAGTAACTGAAAAGCAGATGACACTATAAAACAAATGTGAATACACTTCTCCATACACATAGAAAGCAAACACGTACAATGCAATATTCTAACTCCTGCCGGCTTTCCCCTGCTCTGTCCTTTAGTTTGATGGGGTAGGGTTTTCAAGACCCAATCCCCTCTTGTGGGTGTCCATACCTCCTCTGCAATCCCAGTCTGTGTCCTTTCCTCTCCGTGTTCTAGAGATCAGATTTCAAGGCTCTTTCCCCTCTCTGCTGATTGCTGCTGGAGGACAGGCTCCACCATGTTGCAGAAATCTATTAATCTTGGTTGAATAAGTGAAGTGCTTTATATGATGTTTAATGATGTGTGAAACACTAGTTGATGGTCTTCCCTCAGCCTCCCCTTTCTACAGATGAAGAAAGAGAGGAAGCAGAGATGGGTAGTGACTTGCCCCAGGTCCCAGAGCGAGTTAGAAGTAGAGGTGGGGCTAGACTCCTAGACTTCGGCCCCAAACCCAGCGTTGTTACATGATTTCATGCAGACGACTGAAATGAAGAGATTACATAATATGTTACTCACAATTTATTACTAAAAGAAGCTTCAGTTCTGGCTAGAGTTTTTACAACTTCTATTTAACCTTGTAACTTGTAAAGAAAATACTCGTGCCAGACAATCTTGTATCATCATTTTCTAAGTAACATAATGCTTACAAAGTTCATCCTCTGTAAAAGGAGAGGTCGAGGGATTTGTCTCAAACCATCTCATCCTGACAGTAGTCAGTGTGTATAATGAGGAGAGGAAATGACAGAAAATCAAAGGTTACAGCTGTCTCCTCTTCACCATCGAGCTCCCCAGGCTCAAAAACTATACATGCTTAAAAGCAGTAACCATCACTGTAGAATATCTTGAAGATTTTATTGGGAGGGCGGGGGTAGAGACAGGCAGAGAGAGAGAGACAGAGAGAGAGAGAGATTTATCTGACCCACTACATGCCAAACAATCCAATAAATTCCCATTGGAAATTTCCGTTCCTGATTTCCTCACACTTGGCTCAGCTGCTCTGCCTCTTTCTTCCTCTGACATTTTGAGTACTAACTTCCGTCCTCCCCAAGGAAATTAGGTGCCAGCATAAGGCTCAGTTGAGTAAAAGTTGGTCTCACTCTGCTGCCTTCAAAATAAAAATTTCTCCACATGTCTTCAAAATTTAGTTGCATAAGAGTATATCAGTGATCCAAAGAACAATCAGCTTGGTCTATGTTCTATATGCTTCTCTCATTAAAAGAATGTCGGGGGGGGGGGGCTGAAAATGGATAAAGTAAAATAAACCAATAAATCTTTAAAAATAGGGGGGACGGATGTGGCTTAAATGGTTGGGCGTCCGCCTCCCATATGGAGGGACCTGGGTTCAATCCCCGGGACCTCCTGGTAAAAAAAATAAAAGAAAAGAATATCAGGGTCACCAACTACAAATCCCAGGATTTCAGGAAACAGGATCGTCTGTGTGAAAAAGATTGGGACTATGACATGGGAGAGTAATGAGACCTACAAGATACAGGAAAACAAGATTAAATTGGTTTCTTTAGTCACTCCTTGCCCTTCGTTTTGCTTTTCAAGTGTTGAGAAAGAGCAGGAAATGAGCGATCAAGCATCTTCCACCTGGCTCAGCCAGGGTAGGGGGTGTTTTGTGTCTGGCTGTTTTCCCACTGCAGAGTCGAACATTCTTAGCTGGTAAATGCTTTAACCGTGCCCCCGCCCCACTCTGCTCTCTTTGGCAGGCAGTAAGATATGTCCATCGCAGTCAGCATATGATTGGATCTGGAGACCATCCTGGCAATTTCCAACTGGATATTGATATTTCGGGGCTAATATTCACTCATCATCCCTGTTTTAGCCAGGAGCATGTTTTGGCAGCCAAGCTGGCCCAATTATACGACCAGTACCTCGCGAGGCGTCAGAGAAACAAGGCGGAATTTCTCACCGATAAGGTGCATGTGATTCTCTTCCACTGTTATTTTTGATGGCTTGATTCTTCTGATGAGGACAAAGAAATCACTTTCCAGCAGCAAAGTGCTCATGTGCCTCCTTCACAGGTTCCCTCTGACTAGGATATGTGAAGCATTGTCCTAACTAGAGGCTCAAAGGAGACAGATGTGTTGGTTTATTGTGTGCAAATTCAGTGGCGCACACTTGTCTTGAAGAGAAAGATTTGTGTCAACAGTGCAAGCAATTTCACCCACCAGGAGTAGGTATGGGATGGCAGATAGGGAGCTGTTGCTTGCTCGTGTGTGCTCAGATCCTGGAGAGCATTCATGGCTTGAGAATCCCTCAGTTCTGAGAGACAATTTCATTTTCCCACAGCATGGTGGTGCCTAAACCCAGTCAGTTGCTTCAACTATTGCTCAGTCCAAAAAAGGGCTATGTGTATTAGAAAGATTTATTTCCAGTGCAACACTGTTCCATTGGACTGCCGGGGTGATTTTGACTGTAGACAATTTTAGCTCCATACTCTGACATTGAAACCATGTTACTCAAATAAGCTATAACTCCTCAGTACCTCCTTTTATGGCCCCCACTTTTATGATCTCTTCACATCCCAAGAATACCATGGTATGTCCAGGACACAGAAATACCCCCTCTTTGTCTTGAGAGAAAACTTGTTTCTGAGACACACATACATGAAATTAATATTTGTCCTGAGTAACTTGATTATCTGGACTTCAGAGCAAGGATGGGCATACATCATTCTTTATTATTCCTTTTTTTTTTTTTTTTTAATGAAAAGAATTCTCTGTCCAGATTTATTTTGGTGAACGTTTGGAGACAGCTGGATATCTGGACATACATTCACAGCCTGCACACATCATTCTGCCAGGAGTAGTAGGTGGATGCAGACGTGCTCCGTGCAGGAGGCAGTAGAGTTCCATCATCCATCTTTCTAACTCAGCCTTTCTATTCATGTCTTTTTAAGCTCCAAGCTCTGAGAAACGCTGTGCAGACTGGTCTTAATCCAGCAAAGCTTCACAAGTCTCTTGATGCAGCCCCAAAAGCCATCAATGAGTACAAATCTGAAATTCGGTGAGTAAAGTTTGTCATTGTAATTACTGCTCTTTTTTTTTTTTTTTCCCCTGCCCCTGTTGGATGAGAACTTGTTTAGGGTTTATTTTTCCAAATAGTTTTTCCAAATGCACCAAATACATGAAAAATTATGCCAAATGAAGCAATGAGCTATACCCATCAAATTGACATGAAACTTGAAGTCCAGTAGTAGGAAGGGGGGTGAGGATGTGGGAGATTGTAACTCATGCTCTGCTGGTTTAAGTGAAAGTTGCTGTAACCACTTAGAAAGCAACTTGGCCTTAGGCTAGTAAAGGGTCAAAGAGCCCCCTAATTTAGGACCCAGTGGTTCTGCTACAGTTTACTCTAAGGAGCTGTACACTTCACACAGAGCGATGTCCGAAAATACTTGCAGCATGATTTACAAAAGTAAGAAACTAGAAATAACCTAACACCAGAACAAACACATCTTGGCGTCGCCCTACAATGAGCGCCTGCACCACGGTGTAACGAATGAATCAGCCCTGCTGCATCATCATGGATAAACAGGGACAACAATGTTCAGTGAAAAGTTCCAGCTGTAAGGGGATACTTGCTGGATGAAATGGTTCATGAAACCTGAGAGACACCTGAAAAGGAGTGCCAGCACATGTGCTGTGTCCAGACAGACAGAACAAAATACATGCCAGTTTCTGCCTCCAGGAAGGAAAGGAAGGGAATGGAAGGCAGAAGAGCTTCAAATGTAGCAATAGCATTTTACTAAAGGAAAAAAGAAAAAAAGAAGCCTGAGTACCTGTGACAAAATGTTAACATGTTGTCCTCTTCACCACTTTCTATTATTTATTATCTGTACTTTTCTGTTTCTTTGAATTCTTCGGGATTTAAAAATTCAAAAATGAAAACTCTGGTCATTGTCAAACAATAAGAGAATTTATAATGGAGAAAATGAATATCACGTGAAGTCCCATCCCTCAGAGAAAATCATGGTTAACAGTTGTCTGCCAGCTCTTCCACACTTTTTTCTATGCATATACATACACATGTACAGATGTGTTTATGCTCATAGATTTTCTTTAGGAATCTTCTTGCATCCTGCAGCTTGCTTTTTTTTGTAAAATGCATCTTAGACCTTTTCCTATTACAGTGCATCTAAGTCTATCTCATTGTTTAAAAGCTGTTGTTAGGTGGACTTATCAGATTTTGTATAATCTCCCATTGCTGGGCATTTGTATTATTCCTATTTTTTTATTATTTAAATTGTACTGTGATGAACATCCTTATATGTATATCTTTGTGTACTGTATGACTGTTTCCACACACTAAATTCTTAAAATGGGAATTGATAAATCAAGAAGTTTAAATGTATTCTTTTTCTTTTAAAATCTAGCTATGAGTCAAAAATTCTTCTAGCACAGCAGAAAGTACAATCAGTGATATTTGTACACTGTAATTGTAAAAGTATTAAAAGTATTTTTTAAAACATTATTTTTATGTTTAAAAAAACACATTGCTATCTCCTTGTGAGAGTGATTTTAGTTTTAGCATAAACTGGGTGAGCAAAAAGTGATGAAAAGCTGTTCTGCATGCAATCATGGTTTCAAGTGGAATTGCACTTATTAAAAACAGTAGCAGAAATGAGCTGAGACCTACAGGCAATGCTTAGGGACCCATAGATGGCAAGCCCATTGCGATAATTCTGCATCCCCCGAGAGTCGGCTGCCCACGCGTGCAAACCTCTGAGATTCAGCATTTGTGAGCCAGCAGAAGAGTGGGTGTCCATCCTTTACTGACCTCTCCCGAGGCAGTAGAACAAATTCTAGTAGATGATCTGCTCCTGCATATCTCATCGGGGAACTCGTTCCCTCAAGCGCCCCTGGAGCTGCTGAGCAGCTGCCCTCACACACTCCTACCTGGGCATCTGCCGAGCCTTCGGTGGAGCAGTTAACCTTGGTCAGCACGACTTCTAGCATTTTCCATGTTATTTTCCATAAGCAGCATCCTAACTGCCTTGCTCTGGACAGGAACCAGCACATATAAGGAAGGAAACATGGATATTTATGCAATATATGGAACTCTTTCTTTAACTCACTTGACTAGATGTTTACATTCAGATGTGCACAATCTAGAAAAGTTAAAATTCCTATGACTCCAGATCCTATCTAGCTGCCACTGTATACCTATATTATCTTTACAGCCAAACTTCTGGAAAACATTTGCTATCCGTGCTGGGTCCATGCCTTCCCTTCCCACTCACTCTCCATCCCATCTGTATTAGTCAGGGTTCTCTTGGGAAACAGAATCAACAGGAGATATCTGTCAATAATATGAGATTTTATAAGAGTCTTTCACATGACCACGGGGATGCACAAGCCCAGGTTCTGTAGGCAGGCTGCAAGCCAGGGGCTCTGATGAAAGTCCAGTGAAAGGTCCTGGGAGAAGCTGGCTGTCCAAAGACGAGCTAGGAAATACTCTCTGAATGTAGAAATCACTTCCCCCTTTTAAGGCATTCAACTGAAAAAAAAAAAAAAAAGCGTCACCCATTGCTGATGCAATCTCCCTGATTGATGCAGATGTAATCAGTCATTCATGCAGTAAACACTGGTGATTGAAGTCCATAAATGCTCTTGTATTACAATTAGCTCAGTGCTTGCTGGACCTAACACTTGGACACAACTACCTGGCTGAGTTGACACATTAGCCTAACCATCACACCATCTTCTCTCCCTCCTCCCTGCCTTTCCTCTGAAGCTGATCTTGCCTCAATCCCCAGGGACCTCCATATGGCAAAGTCCCTCTTGGATCTTGACCTGTTGTTCAAGGGCACTGTCCCATGCCCTTCCTGGTGAGACATTCCTTTCCCTTGAGCTCCCTACACCACCCTCTCCTGGACATCCTGGTCCTTCTTCATGGTTCCTTGGGCTCTTTAATAAACCTTTTCTTAATCTCTTTAGATGGATCTACTCCTGTGACTTTATATATGGAGATGCTTAATGACCCCCAAAGTTGCATCTCTGGGCCAGACTCCTTCCACCCTCCAGATGCTGCCCACATCAGTTCCAGAGTTCCCCAGTTCCCTAATCAAAATTGCCTTTGCTTCTCCCTTCTCCCCATAGCTCATGTCACAATTTTGTATTCAATATTCCTTTGTGATTCTTTGCTTCTTCAACTCATATGTCAAATTTGTCTTGCCAGAGTTCTGAAGATAGATGTTGTTAGCTACTAAAAAAAAAAAAAAAGAGGTAAAAAAAATCAGAAAGCTTTAAGGTGTTGTGCAGCTCAGTAAAACATTATATAAAAAGGAGGTAGAGATAGCAGCTCAAGGCCAAACTGAAGAAGAGACCACCTGAAAATGACAGATAACATTTGTCAACCACTTACAGATGTCAGGCATGGTTCTAAGCACCGGTATATGTGTTAACTCATTTACTCCTCCCATGAAGTAGGTTCTTCTAGCATCCCTGTGTCACAGATGAGGCTTGGAGACGTTAAGTCGTTCTCCCAAGGCAGCTAGTTAAAGAGCCAGGATTCACCTGGGTAGTCCAACCTCTGTGCCCTTAACCATGATGCTTTTCTGTTCTTCAGGTACAATGTGTCTTATCTAGTTGGTTGTTTTCTTGTTTTTCCAAGGACCTCATAAAGTCCTGAATCTTGGGCCCCCCAACCCCTGACTGTCATCCTCTGCCATCTTTCTCTTCAGTCACTAGTTTAATGATTGGAAATCTAGACCTCCTTGTGTCTCTGTGCCATCTCCATAGGCTACGTCATCACAAGTACACCCTCCAGACTTAGCCCTTCCTCTTGAGTTCAGGAGGTGCTAATTAGGGCGACACTGCTTCTCGCTCTTCCCAGGCACTCTCTCAGACAAATCTCACATTGTATGCTGTAGTCATTTGTGCGTGTGTGTCTCTCCAGAGCTAAACTATAAAGTTCCTGGGGCCAGACACTATCTCCCACACTTCTCTGAATTTCCTAGTGTGGCACTAGGAACTTGCTGAAGAAGTAAATAATTGTTGAGTGAATGAATAAATAAACGAATGAACAGCATGAATCAGTATATCCGGGGTCTGGATTTGGTTATAACTTGTAGAAAGGGCTTAAAGTTAGGCATTAAATAATTCCCAAAGACTGTAAATACTGGAAATAAAGATGAAAGCATTTTCAAATGATGCCTCTTCTGATCAAGCCAAAAATATTGCTAATATAATTTGCATTGAAAACTCTCCAAGACATGAATAATATTACTTCATCTCCTAAATGTAGAACTTGTGATTTGAGCTAACACAGAAAAACTAACATATTTGTTGCTACCTAGTATGTAACATGTACTTTCCTTTGTTGACAATAATTTTTACCATGAGAACTGTGTTTATTTGGCCACTTGTGTTCATAACTTCAAAGGTTGCCATTTGTTTAAGGATGCATATGTTTAATAAGAATTTTTTTTAAAGATTTATTTTATTTTTCTCCCCCCCACCCCCATTGTTTGCACTCGCTGTCTGCTCTCTGTGTCTGTTTATTGTGTGCTCATCTTTTTTTTTAGGAGACACCGGGAACTGAATCCGGAACTTCCCATGTGGAAGGGAGGCACCCAATTGTTTGAGCTACCTCTGCGCTCTGCTTGCTGTGTCTCTCATTGTGTGTTTCCCTTGTTGTGTCTCTTTGTTGCATCATCTCATTGCATCATCTTGTTGCATCAGCTCACTACACCCATCATGTCAGCTCGCTGTCTTGCTCAACTTCTTTAGGAGGCACCAGGAACCAAACCTGGGGCCTCTCATTTGGTAGGCAGGCACCCAATTGCTTGAGCCAAATCCACTTCCCTAATAAGAATTTTATAAGTTAATTTAGTTTAATCAAAGTCAGATTCTCCTAGAGAAAAGAAAATCAAATAAACGTCTCAAAACAGATCGGCATCCTATTGTCTTCAGGTTTGCCCTAGTGTTCGGTTTTCTAGTACTCGTTTGAAACTAGCCTAACTATCAGATTGAATATGCAATCATTGTAGCATTATCTGTTTCTTCCTTATTTTGTGAACTTAAGCACACCTGAATAACTTTTTCATTTACACTAATAAATTATATCTTGTAGGCAAACAAGAAAATTGCGTGATGATGAACAAGAAAAAGATCGAACATTGCTTAAGACCATCATAAAAGTTTGGAAAGAGATGAAATCCCTTCGAGAGTTCCAGAGGTTTACGAATACACCCTTGAAACTTGTTTTAAGAAAGTACGCTTTTTTTTTCAAAAATCATTTTATTGTGCTATATCATACTTAGAAGGAAATGTATAAAATACTGAATAGCCATGTATCCACTCTGTGGGTTAAGGAGCAGAACATTGCCAGTAGCTTGGGAGCCTCTTGTTCCTGCCCCCACCCGTATCCCTTTCCATCCCTCAAATACCACTCTCTGGACTTTCGTGATCAGACTTTCCTTGCTTTTATTTATAGTTTTGCCATCTATATGTGATCCCTAAGAATAGATCATTTGATATTGTCTATTTGGCATATACATAATTGAAAGTATGCAGTGGGTATTCTTTAGTGAATATACACTTGCTTCTTTTGTTCAAAATTGTGTTTGAGAGATTCATCTACTTTATTGTACATAGTTGTAGTTTATTTTCTTTGCTTTATAATACTGCATTATATGAATTCATTAAGCAGAATTTGTCCATTTGATGGGTGTTTGAGTTGATTCCATTTTTCAACTGTTGCATCAGCACTCCTGTAGACATTCTTGTGCATGCCTTTTAGGGTACCTCTTCCCCAGTTTTCCAGGAAATATACCTGGAAATGGAATTGTTGAGTCTCAAGGGATATGCTTCTTCACTTTTACATTCTGATTCCAAACAATTTTCCAGAGTCGTTGTGCTAGTTCATACTTTCATCAGGGATGCTGTAGGTCCACACCACCCAACGCTTGGTTTTGCCAATCTGACGTCATGTTTTAATTTGTGTTTCCCTGACTACTCATGAGATAGAGCATTTTTTTTCATGTATTTATTAGCCATTTTGATTTTTTCATTTATTAGGTATATGATATTCGAGTCTTTTGTCAGTTTTTGAACTGGGTCGTTTATATTATGTGAGTTTTTCCCCCATGTTCCCTGAATTGTAGAAGTTCTACGCATATCCTGGACACGAGAGCTTTGTTGACGATGTATGTTGCCAACATCTTCTTCCACTCTATAGTCTCTTTACTCTCTTTTTCTTGCTTTTTGCTGGTAAAAATTATTAATTTTAAAGGCCTAGAATACATTTTCTTTCATGATTGGTGCTTTTTTGTATGCTATTTAAGAAACCCTAACCCTGAGTTACATAGATATTCAACTATATTGACTCCTGTAACCTTTAGAGTTTTGTCTTTCCCACTTAGTCTTTAACCACTTGGAACTAATCTTTTGTGTATGGGTGGCTATGCCCTCCACCAAAGTACACTTCGATAACATTTGTGCTGCCTGATTGCCTAGACTTTTCTATATCATTAAGAGTGCAGTTTAAAACAACAAAATCATGTTCTATATTTTACTTCAAGAGCACCTGCTGCCAGTTTTGGGCCCGTCCAGATTGTTTCTTCTGACTAAGTGTTGTGCCAGGACCTCCACATGAAACGTGACAAAGTTAGGCAGGTATCTGATACTGTGCTTTGAAACATCTACTTTTTAACCAAAGGGTTGCAGATTGTGATTTTGGGGGGACTGTAATTACCAAAAGACTGAGAAATCCTAGAGTTCTCTGGACAACTATGAGACTATTTTCTGCGAGGGTGGGACCTTATCACCACTCGATACCAAATGGTCAAGAGGTGCCTTCCACTTAGAAGTTGCTCAGTTAATGTTGGTTTAATGTAAACTAATTCAAATATTCTTTCCCTCAGAAATCAGGTGTTTCCCTCAGAAATTCTAGTGTTTCTGCTTCAGACTCCATCTCCTTGGCTATCTCTCACACCCAGAAGCAGCACACAAATCTTTTACCAGATTCTGTTTCCTTCCCTCTCTCCCTGCCTCCCTCCCTCCCTCCCTCCCTTCCTTCTGTCTCCCTCTTTCTTTCTCTCCTTATTTTAAGCTTATGATAAACTATAATATATAGGAAATTTATCTTTAAGGCCACCTCAAGACTGTAAACTTCCTTTTTGTGACACCCAACACCCTTTCCTTGATAATTAGCTGTCTCCCACATCGTCTTGGAGTGGCCATTTCCACATTCTTGATTCATCTAGCCACCTTGTGATACAGCATAATTTTTCTGCAAAAAAATTATTCAGATTTCAGTGGTTTATTCATGCTTCTGAATAACAATGAGAAAAGCGGATGGGTTGCTATATATCAGAGATGAAAAATAAGTTTAAAGCCAAATTTCTCCTTTGTTTATAAATTTCAGGTACCACTATGTATCCAAAGGGATTTCTTTAGGAGTACCTTAGAGAAGAGTTTGGGGAAACTGTTCGCTGCTAAATTCACCAGGCCTTACACGTACCTAAGCAAACATCTGTCTGCCCTACGCACTGACTGAATTTGTCCAAAATAGACTGAGGAGGGCAGACTGGATTTAAAGAAATAGCACAAGCCGTGAGCTGCAACAGCTACACAGGGCTGGGGGGGCGTGGGGGGGGCACATTACCATCCTCCTTCTGGAGGGTCACACTGCACATTAGCCACAGCACTTTGGGGTGGGGGGACAGGCCATCTCACAGGACAGGGCATCCATAGAATACTCTGGGAAACACTGGTTGGGGCTGGGCTGATCTGGTGGAGTGTAGCAGTCATCAAAGAAAAACTCAACTTGTCAATCCAAAGTCAACAGCAGTGGTTTTGGGGACTCAGTAGCAACATAATGAAATGGTTCCACAGAGACTTGGAGAATTAGCACAATACCTACGATAATACTTCTATCACTATCACTTGAGAACTTCCATCGTATCAGCATGCCATATGTCTCACTGGACTCAGAGGGGCATAGTTGCCTGACGGTGAAGAGATTGGGTTCCTTTCCCAGCTCTTCCTCTCACCCACTGTGTGTTCTTGGACAAATTCCTTAGCTTCTCTACGCTTCAGTCTCCTTGTGAATCGTAGGACCTGCCTCCCTCGGGTCTGAACATTAAATAACTCGTGCAAACATTTTAGAAGGGCATCTGGCACATCGTTAACCTATCATAAGTAGTCGCTGTTATTATTACTCTCTTACTTAATTCCAAGAGATAACCAAAGTACGGTAAATTTTTTTAAAGGGAAAAAGTTGACCAGAAAGCAGATGAAGCAGCATATGAAGCAGAAATCCAAACTGAAGTGAACGAGTTACTGGAAGAGCACATGGAAGAGTACGAGCAGAAGCTGGAAGAGTTCAGAACTGCGCAGCAAGCGTGGAAAGTCTGGAAGAGAGCCCAAGTGTGTAAACAGGCTCTCAGCCTCTGCCACAGAGGGTCTGCAAAGCAGCTCCTTGAGGAGAAAGGAACGGGGCTGGCAGACTGGGGTCTCCTGCTGGCTTTGCTCTGTCTCCCCTCTGAGTGAATGGACTGGTTAATGTGTCTGGCTAAAAAGCCTCCTAGCTAGCTGACCACTGAGCCAGACTTATCCATAGAGAGTTCTATGGTGACACTCTGTGATTTTCTGACGGAACAAATAAGCAATGACACAGTAATCGCTAAAGTGTATTAGCACGTATTATGTGTCAAGCATGTTGCTAAGTATTTTATGTGTATTATCTCATTAGGTGCATTGATGCATCTGGGTTTCCCTCAGTAAATGATATAACCATAGACATGCAACAGTGAATGGAAGGATAGCAAGTAATTGATCAGGGTGGCCTGCGGTGCCTGTCACAGTCACAAGCCTTACTTGAATTTCAAGATGTCTTTGGCCTTTAGAATCAATATTAGTGATCATGTGAATAGCTAGCATAGTGTAGCCTCTTTCTCGGGTGCAGGCACTGGTCAAGTGCTTTATGGGCATTACCTCGGCAGCCCAGGCAGGGGAAAGGGGGCCCTGTAATTGCGCCTATCCTGCAGATGATAAAACTGAGGCAGAGAGGTCCGGTGGTTTGTGACCTGCATGCATGCACGCAGCTGCTGGGGGTGGAGCTGGGTTTGCACCCAGGTTTACCTGCTTCTGAAGACTGTGCTCGCAACCGAAATTCCAAAACTCCCGTTTGACGTAAAGTTACCTTTTACCCAACAGAGGGCCAAGAAGAAAAAAAAGAAGCAAGCGGCAGAAGAGCGTCCCGATGAAGAGACTGAGGAGCCAGAGCCCGGGGAGGATCCCGTGAAACCTGTCCCTCCAGAGCTCGCTGACCGGGCCGTGCTAGAGCAGCAGGTGAGGGACAGGGCGGCGCAGCGCAGGCGGCAGCCTGGGGAGCCCAGGCTGGCCCCGGAGCTGAGCCTGGCGGGGAGCGTGACGCCCAACGACCAGTGTCCCAGGTGAGTGGGTGCTCCGAGTGGCAGCGAGGCCACCATTTCACACACAGCCCACGCGCGTGCAAGTGCATGTACACATCACAGCCCCTGACCCGTGCCGTGTGATCAGGAGGGCCCCTCACTCCCCGTAAGCGAACGGCAAGCTGAGCTACGGGGGACTCGCTGGCGGTTGACTGTTTGGGGCAATTTCCTAGGGTCGAACTACTTAATACACTCCCACTGGCTGCAGCTGCCTGGAGGAGAAGCAAAGCTGTGCCTGCGCTTCCCGGTGGCTGCCTGCGGGACTTTGAATTTGGGCCCCTCCTCCAAAACCTCAGCATGTCTCTTCTGGTCACTGGTAGCAGGTGCCTCCTACCTCTCCTTGCCCCTTGATTTCAGCTGCTCCAGGGGGCAGCCCCTCTCCCTGAAGGCACCACAGAACCTCCCAAAGTGAGTTGGGGGTGAGCCTATAGCTGGTCTATATCAGGCCATCCCAAGCATATCCTCCGAATTTGATTCATTCTTATGTGATGCCTAAGAGAGAAACAAGAGACTTCACTTTATTTATGTCAATCTATATACATCATGAATTCATAAGCACACTTTTGTATGTTTATCCTCTTTTTAAAAACTGTAGTTATAATATACACATATCTTTCATCTCCTCTCTGAGTTTCCTTCCTCCCCACGCCTTATGGGGAAAGTTCTCAGAGTGTGGCCCCAGGAGCAGTAGCATTACCGGGGAACTGGACTGAAATGCATATCCTCGGGCCCCACACCAGACCTGCTGAATCAGAAACTCTGGGCCCCGAAAACTGTTTACACAGGCCTCCAGGTGGCTCCGATGCATATTACAGCCTATCGTGATCTATTAAACTAATCCATACCCCCAGAGCCCAGGCTTAATTCTCCATTGAAAAGAAGACCTACCTTGAACACAGGGAATATCTTCGACTGGAAATATTCGCTATTCCAACACAAAAAGTAAGAATTCAGGTCAAGTCAGTCAGCCTCAAGAGTTAATTAGGAAGTAGGGAACGCCTTATAAGACTTTATACAAAGTTCTTGGTATCAAACATCTGTTAATGTACTAATGATTTATTACTTTATAATTGTAACTTCATGTGACTTTTCATGTGTTCTCTCAACTTCACAGCATTCAGATGCTATACACAAAGAAACTATTTCTTGACACTAAATTGGCTATTTTCAAGCCACAGTGCCCACACCATATAATTTTGTAATGAACATTCAAAAAATGTGATTACAGAGCATGTTTTTTAAAGGAAAAATCAGACTTGATTTGACAATATTTTATGAAGGGTCCCATATTGCCTGAGAATGTGCAACCTGTCTTAAGTTACTGAGTTTTCCCTGGGATTTGGGCCTACATCCCAGGTTACCCCCAACCTAATGACTATAATCACAGAAAAGGGAGCTGTTTTAGGTCCGTTTGTTTTATGAAGTTAGTGGGAATAAGCTCCACAACAGTTCTGAGTGGAGACTAAGTCTTTGCGTGTCTTAGATACTTCTTGCAATTTGCTGTTAAATGTACTTTATAACAAAAAAAAATTGTGCTCAAATCATTTGATCAATTTCTTGTCTAGGATAGTTCTAAATTACCAAGATATAAAAAGTTAAAACTACCACCCAAAAAACCTGAGTTTGTTTTTTGATTTTCATGCCCTTTTTTCAACAAGCTTCCATTGCTATTGTTGTAACCAAACTGTTTTTTTGTTTTTTGTTTTTTGTTTTTTTGGTAGTCATCTCTGCAGATATGTACCAAAAAACGAAAGGCTACTCTTGGAGGTTTTTTGTTGTTTTTTTTTTTTTTAACTTCCTGCCTCTAAGAATGAAATGCTTCAACTCTTTCATGATGCCAGGATACCCTTTTATTGTGATTCAAATGCTCTTTAAAAATAAGAAACCTTGCTTAATACCCTGAGCTCACTGAGCAGTTTGCGCCTAGTCTGAAAGTATTAAGAACTTGGCTCTTGGAGAAACAGACTTGCCCTATCGGCGACAATATGCTGCTATACTTTTAGGAAAAAAGATCCTGCCCAAATATAAATCGCTACTATCCTTTATGATTTGAATTCACTCTGTTTAGCAAGGAATATGTTTCCGTTTGTTAAATCTTTATCTGGGATGCAAACATAAGACTTGTTTGGAAGAAATCAAGGAGAGCATCGGACAGTGATACTTGGACTTTTTTACCTCTTAGTGGCTTTTCCACAAGTTCCTTATCACAATGTGTTCTTACATTAAGCTCTCAAGGCCTGTGGCTGCTTTGGTCAACAGTGAGGGTGGAAGTGACGGGCACTGTCCGCTCCAGTGAATCTTGTTCTGTTCCGTGTCCATCCACAAACACTCCTGTTACCTTCCGTGCGTTAATACCAATCACCCCGCAAATGGTCTCGCTGCAGGGCCGAGGTCTTGAGAAGGGAGGATGTGAGGAGGCGCTCGGTGTATCTGAAGGTGCTTTTCAATGACAAGGAGGTGTCCAGGACAGTCAGCCGGCCGCTCGGGGCAGACTTCCGAGTTCACTTTGGACAGATTTTCAATTTGCAAATATTCAACTGGCCGGAGAGTTTAACACTTGAGGTATGTATTTTAACTCTAGCCACTGTCCCAAGAATGTTCTGGTCATTTTGGGTGTGAGGTGACTTTAACTCACCCCTGTCAGACCCTCAGGGGGAACAGGCAGGTGGCCCCTTCCTTGGCGAGTCTGTCCTCAGGGCCTTGGCAGGAGATCTGCTGCCCCCTCACCTGAAGACGCTGGCAGTGGAGCTCTGGCCTCACAGTGCAAGCATGGCCTTGAGATGCGGGTGGTAGGGGGCCTTGGGCTCATTCACTGGACACAAAGGTGTTTCAGGGAGGAAGACTTCAATACCAACCTCTACCAGGATCCTAGAGTATGTCACACCAACGATGTGACAATCCCGGAGGGTTGTGATGGAGGAAAAGGCACTAGGATTCCCCCCTCCAAATAAATCTCCCCCGCTAGCCTAAATTCCATTAGCAAAATATTCTCTCAGTGAATCCTCTATTATGTTACTAATAAGCTTGTTAACTAGGGTTGCAAATATGTGGCACACGTGCCCTCATTTCCCATCCACTGTTCATGGCAGAAATCACAATTGATTTCACCATTTTTCTTTCACTGAGCCTGGATATAACTTCAGAATCCTTCTCAACACAGTGCTCCAGACAGCCACTCTCTATGGATTGTATTTGGCATTAAGCCCATAGGTACCATGGTAACTATAAAATTATTTAACTATGTAGACACTTCTTACTGGTTGACAAATAGCTGCTACCCTGAGCCCCTAAAATGCCACTCTGGCCACAGTGGTATTCCCTGGACTTCCTACAAGCAGCCAGTTAAAGGGTGTGGCCAAGCAGGGTTATTTTCCCAGGACCTGGTCCCGTGTTTCAGCTCAATCCACTATGGAGTGGGCAGTACTTTGGCATGTGTGTTGTTCAACATTTGGAAAATCACCCCTGCCTAGACCCTCGTATTGAAAAGCCTTCTAAAGCTGGGGGAAGGCATTTGAGGCAGCCAACGTAGGAGGTTTTTTTTTTGACAGTGGGAGGTGCAGAGGGGTGTCAAGAAATGAGACAAGGACCCTGAAAGGGCTATGACTGGGCGCCCAAGATCAGCCACACAGATTGGGGTGTTGCCAAGGGCTGTGGCACGTTTTTCCTCAGCCTGGGGAGGGGCAGGGGTAGATGGGGGTCCTCATTTACAGAACACCAGCCCCGGGACTCCAGCCCAAGGCCTTTGCTGCACTGATAAGAGCATTGGCAGGGGCACAGCTGGGAAGTGCTTTTCTTAACACTTTGGAATTTGGCTTAGTCTGGTCACTCTTACAACTTTTTTAAACCTCAGTCTAATTTTTCAAAAATTTTCTATGTATTCTGAAACCTGAGAAAAGAACTAGAACTTATTTTGCCATTAAACTTAACCATACAGGTGAGACGAGAAACAAGTACTTTTTGAGAAGTCAAGATGCTATTAGAATGGGGATACAATGAGGTGGAGCCAGTGGCCACTTGACA
>JAKSZT010052319.1:15282495-15600668 GCA_026826555.1 Tolypeutes matacus | reverse complement strand
GGGCTTTCCTTAAGCTTGAAAATTCCCTTCTGAGTATCTGAAAATAATCTCTCTATAAATGTCTCCCTCTCGACCGCTTGATGTACAATTCTGTTTGGGCACAGAGAGCGAAATAAGGTGGCTTTGCCTAAAGGTGGGAGAGGAGAGCCCACCCAGGGCTGCTGCCTGAGCAGGAGAGCAGGGTGCGTGGGCAGGGGCAGCGCCCAATCCGCCTCCCTGCCTGCAGGTGTGAAGGTCCTGCAGAGGCTGCCGGCGAGCACTCGGATGCTCGGCCTGCCTGTCCTCTTAACCGAGCGTGTCTGAGTGGGCTCTGGATGCTGCTGGCTGGATTTCTTCTGCTCAGATCACCTGATCACCAGTCACTTTGAGATAAAACATACTGCCACTTATCGATGACACCCCATCAATGGAAAGCTGTGAAATTTATGAGCTACAGTATTATTTATACCACCAGCACCCGGTGAAGAAGTGCCCTTCTTGACCAGGGATACCCTGGGGCCTGGGGGAAGTGGCTTCTGGCTGGCTGGCATAGGGTTTGGAACCATTTCAGATCTTCATGCCTGAGGGGGAGGTGGGAGGGGTGGCCCTGCCCTGAAGCTCCACATCTTCACTGCTTCCTACATGCCCTGGTCCTGAGCACACTCACTTGAGCAAAGGAGTAAAGTCAAGTCTGCTGCTCAGAGAAAAATGGATAAATTAGGAATAGAACTTGATCGAGAACAGAAATGAACACAAACTCCGAAAGCCAGCCTGATGCATTTCTGTCACCTGCCCTGAACGCATGAGGGGCTGCTGGGGCCCATACACCAGTCTCTACCATTGGATATTCACACAATAGCAAGCATTTCAGCCGTTCAGCCTTGACCCCCTTGTTTGAGATTTGGCGTTAACTCATCCTCCCTGTTCCTCCCTTGCAGAGGAAAAGCTGACAAGTGGAAGACCAAGATTAACGTGAGAAGACCAGATAGAGAGCTAGAGAGAAGCAAGGGAAAGCAGCAGACAATAATGGTGGCAGGTAGGAAGGAGAGGAAGCCTGGGCAAGCAGACACCCCCTGAGAAAGCGGAGATCTAACAGCAGAGAAGCCCCCCACCTTCCTCTGTTGATTGGTGCGAGCTCAGGCCACCTGCGCAGCCTCTGAACCCCACTCCCACCATGGGCAGTTCTAAATTTTATGAATTACTTTGGAAGGAAAGAGGTGGTCTTCTGCCTTCCACACCAATATTTTATTTCACATATATTCTGAAGTATAAGTGAAAAGCCTCTTATATTATCTCCTGTTTGCTATCTTGATGATTGGGTTGTTGTAGATGTTGCAACCAAAATAATTTTTTCAAAAGCAATACTATAAAGTGAAACTTTCAAGTAAAAAAGCAAAGTTTTCTCGTATACTACCAAGAATATACACATAGGCAATTAACTTGGCCCTTTGAGCTGAATAGTGTAATCTTTTTCAAAAAATTACAAATTAAAGGCCTCTTAGCTAAGTTCTTAAGCTGTCTACAGGGACTTAATAATTGATCAAATAGCATTTCACAATAGCTTAATGGCATAATTTTTATGACTGAATAGAAGCTGCAGATGAAATTATTTTCGAGGATATTGTATTTCAGTTCTCTAGGAATAGAACTACACTCTTTGGAAATTTTCCATGTAATTGCTAGTTTTGCATTAGAGAAGGTTCAAGAATTACCGACAATTTTAGGGAGGTAAGAAAAATCTCAAATGCATCTGTTTATCGTGTGCTATCAAATTCTTAACTTGTGGGCCTGATCTAGTTCAGAAACGTTCAGATTCTCAAAACGACAGTGAATCAATTGATGGCTCAACAACTAAGTCATGAAATGTGCTGCTTGGTAAGAGCTGCACCAGCCGAGCCAGGAGTGTGGCGGGAAGTTGGGTGCACTCGGGCCTGCCACAGGGAGCTTTAAATCCATCTAGGGGATGAGAGAGTGCGAACTGCAGTGAAACAATCCGTGGCTGGGTTTGGGTGGAAAGGACCTTTGGAGGGAACAGCGTCGGCTTTGATGTTTGACTTTGTGCAAGTGTTAAATTGCAAGGCTCAGTCCTTCCCAGCCAGGCTTGAGATAAGAATGCCCAGGCAGTGGCACAAGCAGAAGTCTGGAGGGCGGCACAAAAAGCTAGCATTGTGGGGTCAGGATTGGGACCTGGTAGTAGAAATTCAAAGAGGAGTGAATTAGAGCAATGCTGCAGCCATAAAAGGTGGGATTATCAGGGCTTCATGACAGCTGGGCTCCTGGGAGGTGAAAGGAGTCAAATCAATTAGTCCCAAGAGAAGCATGAGATTGAACTTCACAGGATAGGGGAGCTAGAGAAGGGCCAGTAACCTTCACAGTAAGACTTAAAATCCTGGCTTCCCAGGTCGTTCCAAAATAAATGCATGACCTATTACATAAATGAAATTTGACTAAGAAATTTTAAAAATGCTCTTTTGATTACCTTCATTTCTTTATCACTCATATCTATAACTTCACCCTGCATTTATCTTCTTGAATCCCCAAAACTAACAACTGTTGTGAAATACTGCTGGGTGATTTTTAAAATTTTTAACGTTATTTTCCTTATGAAAAAAAAAAAGCTGTTTCTGATGAATTAATCATGTTTATTGAGTGGCTCGAAAAAGGGAAATTTTCCTTTTAACCTAGCTGGTGATGGCTTGAGTTTCCCTTCCCGGGGCCTCTCCTGATTTCCCTGGCCTGTCTGGATAGTGCTTTCATAGGAGGAAACAACCATATTTAGAGAAGTGTGCTTTTTAACCTAGAGCTCCTCGACTTTTGTTGTTGCTGCCATTGTTATTTGTGGAAATAAGTCCAAAACAGATATCTGCCCACGCCTTACTGGTCTACACGGTTGCCTGGATGATAGTCAGATTGTTGAAAACTGCCCCTAGAAGCCAAGAACCCTGAAGGGGGCAGAGCAGAGAGCACAGGTGTGGAAGGACAGGTGGCTGCAGTGGAGAAGGGGGTTCGCAGGGGGCAGGGGGAAGATGGCAGCTCTTGTCATCTCCAGGTAAGGAGAGGGCCTGGACTAGACAGGGCCTGTGGAAATTGGGGGAATCTCTAGGAAATATCACTTATTAAGTGTCTACTGCATGGGCCAGACTCTTTACTTACGTTGTCATGTTGTTTCTTGTTACCCTGAAGAAAACCATGGTTACTATTATTATCCCAATTTTAAATTCAGGAAAACGGGTTCAGAGATGTTGAATAACTTACTCAATAACACAGAGCAAGTCAAGTGGCAGAGCACAATTCAAACCCAGATCTGTTTGGCTCTAAATTTTATATTTGTTTAATCATATTATTGGGGTATAAGTGGTAAAGAAGAGCAAAGTTCAAACTTTGATATATTCCCTGCGCCCAAAGAACCAATTACCATGAAACAATGGCAGAAGTCTTAGAAAAGAATTTCAGGTATCACCTCAGTGTATGTAACTCAATGTAATGAGTTGTGTTTATATTTAAAAACTAAATAAGATAATATTTATTGGACAATTATACTGTGTCAGGCACTATTTTCGACCTGTTCATGCATAAACTTATTTAATCTTCACAACAACCTTATGGTAGCTGTATTATTATTCCTATAATGCAGTTGGAGAAACTGAAATGTGGAGAAATTAAGTAATTGGTCTGAGGTCAGGCAGCCGGAAAGTCTGAGCCAGGCAGGGCTCAGACCCCAGAGCCTGTTCTCCCAGCCACCTTGCTATGCTGTTCCATGGGTAGTTTGTAAATTCAATCCAGCACATGTTTATTGAGTGTGGACATTGTGCAAGCTACCATGAGAAACGGGAAGATGAGCTAGACATGGTCTCTGACGTGACAGAGTGGTGGAGACATGCCCTAAGGACCTGGCCACTGGCATCCAAGGGAACAGGGAGGGAAAAGAATGAAATTACCAAGCCGAGACTCCCCTACCAGTGGAGTGGCAGAAAAGGGAAGGAGGCAGATGGAACAGGGGTCTGAAAGAGAGCCGTGGTTTGATTTGAGATGTTCATAGACTGTGAGAAAAGCAACCAGTGGAGAAAAGATTGATGACTTTGAAAATTAAAAAAGGAAAGTTGTGGGCATGGGAGTGAGGGATCAGATCCCACAGGACACTGGGAGGGGTGGGCTTAACACATCCTAGCAGGTTAGCCTCAGCTTTGTCCTTAGAGGCAGCAGTGAGGAGACTGGGTGGGTGATGAAGGACATCCATGTCAGAGGTGCTCTGTCTCCTCAGTGAAGGAAGGGAGTCTGTGGGCATGAGCGTAGAAAGGGTTTGGTTCAACAGCTGAGGAAAATGGGTACAACGACCAGGAGGCAACTAAAGGGATTGGCGGACAGTATCAAAGGCAACTGAGGGGAGTGGATATAGCTCAGTGGTTGAGTGGCTGAGCGCCTGCTTCACAAGTATGAGGTCCCGGGTTCAATCTCCAGTACCTCCTCAAAAAAAAAAAAAAAAAGGGCAACCAAGATTAAATTGCAGCAACTTATACCAGATCCAACGCCACCAAGTGCAAGAGATGAAACTGTTTTGTTTTGCTTTGTTTTGTTTTTAATCAAGGAAACATGATTTAAAACCATGGAACATAAACTTTACTTCAGGATAGAATATTATTTTTTATCTATCTTAACTTCCCTAAATTTCCAAGATTCATCTTATCTATACATTCTAAATACTCTTAGCAGAGAAATTTGCACCAGATTGAGTTAAAGCAAACAGTATTCCAAATGTAGGGAAAGTAATAAAAATTTCATAAATGCCCCAGTTTTGAAGCAGTTGATCTAATTGCTATTCTGAATTCAATTCTGCCTTGCTTTGCACAACAGAGGAATTTTTGAACAGTTGAATGTAAATCAAGCACTATTTCCTGCCTTGTTTCTTCATTAACATTTCATCTTCAAACACATACACACACACACAAACACAGGAGGCATTTTGCTTAGAGCAGTGCTTCTGAACTGGACGTGATTTTGCCCTACAGGGGACATTTGGCAATGTCTGGAGACATTTTTGTTATCACAAGTGGGGAGAACTACTGGCGTCTGGAGGCTGGAGCCTGGGGATGCTGCCAAACATGGTGTGATGCACTGGACAACACACCACAATAAAGAGTTATAGCCCACAATGTCAGCAGTGCAGGGACTGAGAAACCCTGGCTTAGAAAATTAAAAAAAAAAAAACTTAATTATACAGAAAGCCGTTTGTAAATAGTGATGGGTAGGAGAATGGTTGAAGGTATAGATGAAACAAAGCCATAAGTTAATGATAATTGCAGCTTTGTGGGAGCATGGTATATTATTTGTTCTTCTAGAATTGTATATGTTTGAAATTTTCCATGACAAAAATATTTTTAATATAGATAAAAATATCACCTTTTTACTGATAAAGATGAATTTGGAGAATGTGGCTTAAGGGTGCAGCCAGTCTAGGCTTCCTGCTGAGCCCAAAAATTGGGCACTTGGGCCACCCAGTCACAGGAAAACCCTGACCAATCATAGGTCTCTTGCTGCCACCAGTCTGCTGGAACCCTCACAGTGATGTCAAGTCTGGGGTCTGAATTCAATTCCCGTCCAATTTTTGCCTTTGCCCCAGAAGGCCCACTGAGCTCCATCAGCCATCTTGCGAATGTGAACTGGTGAACACCGGGGAGATGTGGCTGGTAGCCCAGCACAAATCCAGCCTCGTCTCTGGAAAAGGAACTCAAATGCGCTATAAGGGAGGGTGGGCTGAGGAGATCATTGATGTTATCTTTGTGCATTGTTAGTGGGAACTGGAAAATATTGATCAGAAGAAGACTCACTTGTGTAAGAGGAAGAGTATAAAGATTAATTAGTAGAAATAACAGGATAAAAATTAGCATTTTTAGAGAAATGTGTACCAGTCAGAGAGATCTTATGGAGAGATTGGAAAGAAGCCAGCAGAACTGTAGAATATTTTACCATCTACTTAATACAAAAGTGAGCCAAGAAAACAGGAGGAACTTGACCAAATGGAGCAGAAGGCCCAACTGAAGCTAGACTTTATTTTCATAATCTATAGCTGTCCTGGCAATGGGGTTTCCACCGTTTGGGGATAGCATTTTAGTGAGAAACACCACAGTAATTAGTAGCAGAGGTGCAGATGAACTAGTCTTGGAAGATGGTCTGGGAAGGAGTTGTGCGGGGTGTCAGCAGTGAACAAATAAAATGAGGTATTGGGGGAAGAATTTGAGAAATTTACTAAATAGTTGATTGGAACCTGACACTCTAAAGTGCTTCTGGTATAGTCCTCCTCCTACTGACTTTGAGGTTGGTGCAGATAATAAATCATCTAGTGGCAAGTCCATATTGTCTCACCCATTCCACATGATGGCTTTGCTGTGTGAAAGCAACCTGAACCAGGAAAAGAAGGAAGTCCATTCTCCAGACAGCCAATGTATAGGCTTGGAGCAGTAGTAGGCTGCTACTCTGATTTACCCAGGATATTAGGCCAGACAAGAGGGCAGGGTGTCAACAATTTAGAACAGGATGTCAACAACTTGGCCACAAACAGGGTGTTAGTTCATCTCCATGGAGACACAACTCAATTTTCCACTCTGAGATGGACTCTCTGGGCTGGACAGTAACCAACACAGTTAGTTATTAACAGTATAGAATGAGTATCTGGGGTGAACACACTATTACCATCTACATTTAGCTCTTTCTCCTCCTCGGTTTCAGGTATATGAAATAGTCGGACACAGTGCTACCACCTTGCTAGCAGAAGTGTTTCTGCCCATCCCTGAAACGACAGTTGTCACTGGAAGGGCTCCCATTGAAGAAGCTGAGTTTAGCAGCAACCAGCATGTGACACTGGATCACGAGGGAGTTGGAAGTGGTATGGAAAGCTAATTGTCTTCAAAGGCTCACAGCTTAACTGTCAGATTTGAACATGTCTTTTTTTCACTCACTTCTCAGACAACCAGATAATTATAAAATTGCTATCAGAAATGCAGGTTTTAAAAATGATGATACACAATTTTTTGCAAAGTCATTTTTAATATATTGTTGATGGTCATATAAATTTGTATAATATAACTATGCGGGTGTATAGTAATTTGGCAATATGAATTAAAAGCCTTTAAAATATCCTTTGACCCCTTAATTCTATATCTAGTAAATCTTTTTAAGAAAATAATTTAAAGTAAGGACAAAGCTTTATGCATGAAAAAATGTGCATTACAGTGTAATTTATAAGACTGAAAAGCTGGAAATAACCTAAACAACTAATAACAGGAGAATTATTAAGTAATATTCTTTCTGTTATCTCCTCCTGTAATTTTCATTAGCTATATGATGGACCTTTTCACTCTGTCCTCCATGTTTCTTAGCCTTTCTTTAATTTACTTGATATCTTTTTCTATCACTGCTACATTCTGTGAAATTTCTTTAAATCTATCTTCAAAATAATGAATTTTCTCCTTGACCATGTCTAATCATTGAAACTCATCCAGTGCGTTTCTAATTTCAATTATTGTATTTTTCATTTCAAGAAATTCTATTTAGTTTTTTGTCAATCAGTCTGGTCTTGTCCTTTCTTCAGACTCTCATTCACTCATTCATTCATTTAAATATATTAATTTTATATTCTGTATCTGATCATTCCAATGTCTGGCTGTTTATTGGTCTTATTTTGCTGCCTCTTGCTCATGGTGACTTATTTCTTATGTGTCTGGTGATTATTGATTGTGAGCTCACAGCCCTTAGAACTTTATCTGCAAGAATTCATTGAGGTCCAAGTCCTATCACTAGTCTAAAAGTTAGGAGACTGAGGCTTTAGTTCCCATTCTAATCCTGGCAAGATTTATGGCCCTAGTAGTCATGTAACCAATTTGAATCTTATCTTCCTCATTCATAAAATGGACTCAATAGTACCTTATTTAATACCTTAAAGGGTTGTTTTGAAGAACAAGATGAAAGAAAATTTTTGAAAAGCACAAAGATGCTATTACATTGTGTTTTAGTTTGCCAAAGGGCTGCCAATGCAAAGTACCAGAAAAGTGTTGGCTTTTATAAAGAGTATTTTTTGGGGGATAAAAGCTGACAGTTCCAAGGCCTTGAAAAGTCCAACTCAAGGCATCATAAGAGGTGCTTTCTCACCCTAGTCTGCTGCCACGTGTTGAAGCAAGATGGTGGGTGATCTCTGCCGGTCTCTGCCTTTCCCTCTGGGCTTCCTCTCCCAGGCTCAGCTGCTCCACTTTCTTCCTGATCTCAGCTGCAAGCTGGCTTAGGGCTTGTCTCTTTCCGGGACCCCTATATCAGTCTCAGCTGTTCCGCTCTCTTTCTAAGCTCAGCTGTAATATATCAGGCATGTAGCAGGGCTGGTCTCCTCTTGAGCTGCTCCATGGGCCCAGCCTCTTGGGGACTTCATGCTTAAGCAGTCCTCTCTCTCACACGTTGCAGAATCAAATATGCCAGCTTCTTTTTCCTGTGTCTGTCCATGTGAATCTATTATATCAGACTCAGCAAGCAGACAGGGACTCAACCTGAGTCACGCTTCACTGACAGTACAATCAAAAGCCCTAAAGCAATCTTATCAAGTAATCTAATCAAAGTCCCCTCAACTGAATTTAATACAATCAAAGGGTATCACACCCAGAGGAATAGTTTAGCTTACAATCATAATCTTTCTCTTTTGGGGATTCATAATATAATCTCAAACTGCCACATAGTGTAATAGTAATATTGTTTTGTTGTTAATAATGTTAACTGGAAATCCAGAGTATGAGGTTGCTATATTTATACTTGAAAGTATGTTGTTCCTTAGTTGGTTAAACATACTGCCCAGGAAATTCTTATTATTAATTTCCAATCAGAGGAGGCCAAATCAGTGAGCTTTTACTGTAGCAGCAAAAGCTTAGTAATTGCTAGCATTTGTTGAGTCTCACTATTAATCAGGCACTAAGTTCTTTGCAAGTATTAACTCATTTAACTTGCTATTCCTCACTCCAAGCACACTCCCTCCTGAGGTCAATTACACTTGTTCCTCCTGCTAGGAATTCTCTTTCCTAAGACACCTCTACATGCCTCACTTCCTCTCTTTCTTTAGGCCTTCATTCAAGAGTCACCTCTCATTGAGCCTTCCCTGGCCGCCCTACCTAAAAGTCCATCTATTCTCCACTGCCCAACCTATATACCTCCTTTAGTTTATATGACTCTTTAGCACTTAGCACTCTCTAGCACTTCTCTCTCTTATTTGTTTTATTTATTGTCTATCTCCTCCAATTGAATATAAGTCCCATAAGAATGGGGCTTTGTTTCTTTACTCCTCTATCTCTGGTGCCTAAAATAGTGCCTGGCACCATAGTAGGAGCTCAAATAAGTACTTGTTAAATGAATGAATGAATTTTCACAACAATCCATTGAAGGAAATACTATTATCCTTATTTTATACATAAAGAAACTAAAACTCAGAGAAGTTAAGTAACTTGGCCAAGGTCACACAGCTGTTAAGTGGCAGAGTCAGAATACATATGCAGATAGTCCAACTCCAGTGTGTATCCTTACAACCTCTATACTCTGCTGATAGAGATAGGGCCAAGTGGCTGATTCTGAGCACCATCCCCTGAGGAAGTTCAGTGATGTTGCCACCCCCAAGCCCTCAAAGTTCCATTTGTCTACTCTCCACCTTCTTGCCAGATCTGGGCTCACTCTCTCTTTCTAAACAATGTCCTCTTTAATCTGGTGTTTCCCTAGGAGTGCCCTTCTCATTTGAAGCTGACGGTAGCAATCAACTGATTCTAATGACCTCAGGGAAAGTGTCCAACAGTGTAGCGTGGGCCATTGGAGAAAATGGGATTCCTTTAATTCCTCCTTTGTCACAGCAGAACATTGGATTTCGGAGGTAACGTGTGGATAAAAAAATTGATGAGCAATGTTGGTGCTAGCATTAAAGAGATCCAAAGGGATAAAAGCTTGCCATATCACATCCTTTCCTTTTATTTTCATGTGCCAGTAATTTTCATGTTTTTTATTATTCTTGAAGTCAAAATTAAAATATTTATAGCCTATGAATTATTGGGTGTTTCATCATATGTCAGATACTATGAAAAGCACTTGACCTCATTTAATCTTCACGATAGCTTGATAAAGTGTTCTTTTCCCATTGTACAGATGGGGAAGTGCATAGCAGTCTACACAGTTGTATATATTTGTCCTCAGTAAAGGTTTGTTGCTAATGATGATTGGTATAGACTCTTCATGTGAAAGTCTATTCTCTGCTCCCCTTCTCTGATCGATAGATCCGTAGGCATCTTCTCAGAGCAGAAGAAAGGGTGTTGGGCCTCATCACTTTCTCCCTAGGCTGGGCCCCTCTTTGGTTGCTGCCAATGCAGGCCTCCTGGCTTATGGGAGCCAGGGGGCCTGGGTTCAAGTCTTGGCTCTGGCATTCCCTAATTGGCGTATCATTACTTCATCATTTGAAACCTCTAGGTTTCAGTCACGTCAACTATAAAATAAAGAGATTTATCCTGATCATCAAGAAGACACTTACCAAGTCACAGGCTAGAAAAACAAAAGCTGGGCTTATTTTGCTCCCGCTATGCCCCCTCCATCCCAGTAGGAAACGCCTGTATCCGTGTGATCAGAACGACAAGGAGATGCTTCGGTGTGTGTTTAATTCAGGAAATTGGCAGCCATTTCCAGTGGAAGCTTATTTATGCCTTTGAACTTTGAGTTCAAGCAATTTGCATTCATTTCATTTCACTTGAGTTTAGTGAAATTCTCCCCAGGAAATTTCCTGGGGATTAAAGCTTCTAAATCCTCAGGAGAGGAGGTGAGACACAATGTAAGTGATGAGATATGGAAGACTGTTAATGGAGCCCCAACTCAACCTTGCGACATCCCCAGCAGCCAGTGAATTCAATTTTGTCCCAAATTCGTGCTAGTTGTTTATCTGATTCTCAGCTACACGGGGTCCCCAGCCACCTGGGGCGTGAGGCCCTTGGGGCTTTCTGTGCCAGTCGAAGAAGCTCATTCACAGGTTCAGGGCTTGGTGAGCCCTATACCCGGGGCAGAGCAGAAGGAATGGGCCACGTTTGCATTCCTTCCACTCATGCTTCTTTGTTTGCCTTGTGATGTATTTGACAGCAATCGTCAGGCAGAGAGCAGTGGCCACAGTCCTTCCTTACAAGAACAGTCTCTCAAGGAGTTTAATAGCCTCCTTAAGCAACACTGCCTTTGGGATTTTGTGGTTCTGATGAAAACTGCTCAGTGGTAAAATTGGTCTCACAAAATCAATTTTTTTTCCCAGCGCTTTGAAGAGAGCAGATGCCATCTCATCTGTTGGCACTTCAGGATTGACAGACATGAAAAAGTTGGCCAAGTGGGCATCAGAGTCCAAGCTCGACCCAAATGATCCCAACAATGCCCCTCTGATGCAGCTAATCTCGGTAATGTGGCGTGAGACCCATGCACACACGCGACTTCTAGACTTGGTGTGGTAATCATGGAAGTGGCTCGGCCCTTTACACTCATAGAACATGTTGCATATGTTCTCCCATGCAACAGGGTTTAAGAGCGTGAGCTCTGGATTGGAGCTCGGCCACTTTCCTGGCTGTGTGAGCAAGGCAAGGCCTCAAGGCCTCTGGGCCGCAGTGCCGCCCTCAGGTGTTGTAAGGAAGAAAGGAGCTGATGTATATATAAAGACTTAGCTGGGAACACAGTAGGTGCGCAATAAATATTGGCTATTATGATTGTCATTGTTGCTGTCACCTTTAATCTTTGGAAGACCCCTGGAAAATAGCTTTTATTTTCTCCACTCTATAGAAAGAACTGTGTTCAGAGACTTAGAGTAACTTATTCAAGATCACACAGCTGGGAAGGACTCAGTCCAAAGTGACATGATTTCAGAGCCCAGGCTCTTTCCATCACACCTTAAAGTGCCAATAAGGGCAGTTTAAGAAATGCTTGTTTGTTTGGTTCTTTTCTTGTTTGATGATTAATTAGATTATTATTTTGATTTCATTTGAGTATTTACCATATAAATTGTTTGTATCTACAATTCAAACATTCAAAATTCTTGCTTCAGTGAACTTTTAAATAAAATGGAACATTAGTCAGTAAATGATTTTTCTTCATATCAAATACAATTGGTTTTGCTGCCATGTTCATCATTCCCATAAAAACACATTGAACAAGTAGACAATCCAGCAAGTGACCACAGCAACATATTCTTATAATTTTGTTTATTTATGTGAGTTCATAGGTAGGATAATTATAACCAGTTTGAAAAGTTTTGTTTCTCTTTTATTCTTTCTAAATCCCCAAATATGCTTTGGTTTATTCTGATTCTTGTCTTCATAAACTCTCCTTCCAAAATGTTAACTTCTTAATGTGGATACTAGAAACATTAGAAAGAATAAGCCATCTTACCTAAAGTGTAGTATATTCCATGTAAAATTTTCAAGTCACTTTTCAATTATTATCAGTAAACCAGCATTAATATAGCACACTGTTTTAGTCAGGGTTCTCCAGAAAAACGGAACTGATAGAGCCTATAATAAATTAAGAGATTTATTATAGGAGTTGGCTAGCAAGACCATGGGGATTGGCAAGTCCAAATTCCACAGGCATAGGGCAGGCCACAAGCTGGAAACTTGATAGTGATGCTGAGTTCCCCAGGAGAAGCTGGCTGGCCGATTAGAGCTAGAAATTCTTTCTCAATGATGAACTCCTCAGATCTCCCTTTAAGGCCTTCAACTGACTGGCTGAGGCTACTTCTCTCATTGCTGAAGGCCACCCCTTTGTTGATTGTAGATGTAGTCAGCCACCGATGCAATTGACTAATGATTTAGATCTGCCTAGGAAATACCCTCCCAGTAACAATCAGGTCAGTGCTTGCTTGACCAAACAACTGGACACCATCACCTAGCCAAGTTTACAGGTGAAATTTACCACCCCACACACATCACATTCATTTTTTCCCTTTCTATTTGCCTTCCCATAGAAGGATGAAACATAGGGATTGCTTTCCTCACTTCTGCCTCTTTTTATGAACCAGGATTTTCATAGCAAGGATCATCTTTCCCATCAGAAAGCCCCAAAAAAATCTCTCCCCACTGGCCTTCCCTCTGCCTGGGAGGAGGTCACAGTTGCAAAGCATCAAACAGCAAGGAGAGACAGACACCTGAGTAGAGTGTGGCCGGTGCCTGCTCAGCTGACCAATGGGATCCTAAAGCTCTCTTTTCCCTGCCAATGTACAGGGACACGGAGGTTAGCTGGCCCTGACCAAGGCCACCAGGACACATTCAGGGACAGGAGAGCAGGGAAGCTCCTCAGCTGCCTTTAAGGCTTTTATCTACGTATCTGTGCTTAAATATATTTAAACAGCCATACATATTAGTATATTAGATTTATTATTTAGTAGTATATTAGATTTTCTATATACTGTGTATAAGAGTAATCTCATTCCCAGTAAGCACCTAGTAACACACTGGGGTCTGGTATAAAAATGTCATTTTTCAGTCTGTATATCTGCATAATAGTACCTATTAGGAAATCAAGCATACGAAAAATACTCCTTTTTTTTTTAAAAATGATTTGTGGTACCTTTTATAGCTATTAAATGAATATAATAGTATTTGCCTGCTTACTATCATATCTTAAATGTATTTTGCCTTTAAATGAAATGCAGGATATGTCAGGGACCTCAATCTAAAACTGTTAAGCTTCCATTCACAGAAGTCCAGTGCCAGGTTTCTTTGGATGAAATCTGCCTATCATCTAGAGTTTTGTATTTTCTATTTTTCATAGATTGCTACCAGTGGTGAATCCTATGTCCCTGATTTCTTTCGACTGGAACAGTTGCAACAGGAATTTAACTTTGTTTCAGATGAGGAATTAAATAGATCCAAACGATTCAGACTTCTTCATCTTAGGAGCCAAGAGGTACCAGAATTCCGAAGTTATAAGCAAATTCCACTATATGACCGAGAAATTAAGGAAAAGGTATTCCAGGTAAGAAATTACCCTTGAGGGGTTAATAAAATAATAAAATATCCTCTGTGTCATTTGGTACACTCTTATGTATATATATTCGTTGTTGTTATGTTTTCAGTAACAATATTGGTTTCTCTTTTATACATAATCATTCCCTTATTCTTTTGGAAGAATCCAATCTTTGAATAATATCCTGGCTTCAATATAATGACATATAAACCAAGAAAAACTAGAATTGTAAGGTTGAAAAATACCTTGAATGTTAATATGGCTAATTATCCTGTCTCAGTCAGGAATTCCATTGTTTTAAGCCAGTACATGTTTACTAAGCCGCGTGTACAAGGCACAGTGCCAAGCCCTGCAGGGAAAGCTGGGAGGTGGGATCTGAGCAGCCTTGGGGTGGGTCGGGTAGGAAGGAAGTGGGGATGTAGGGCTGGCATCCGAGGCAAGGACAGTAGGATGAACAAAGACTTGAAGGAGGGCAGATCGTGGGGGGCTTGGAGAGGGGGGATGCACAGGGGTCCTTGTGTTGTAAGCAATTAAGACCTAGGTAGGGCAGGCCAGTGAAAGAGAAGTTTGCATTTAACCAGCTAAGTGGAGAGCCAGTGGATTTCTCATGGAGAAACTATGCTTGCAGAATATTTTTACTTATTTGAATTTTCTTTGAATCAGTTTGTGCTTGTGATTCTAAGTGGTAAAACCCCCATTTAACTACCTCAAGCACCCAGGTGAGTTGCTTGAATAATGAACTCCCAAATATCTAAAGAGGACGAGTGAGTGGCAGGAATGCATCTGTGCCTCAGGGACACCGAGATGCAGGACCTGGATGTGGCCATGACCCTGTCCATCCTCTGGACTTCTCTTGCTGTGCTAGCCTCCTTCTTTCCTTTCTCTACCTGGCCACATCACCAGCATCATCCAGTGTTCACATCTTGTAGCTTCAGCAGCAAGTTCAGAAATCCAAGGGAACAGCTCTGAGTTGCTCAGCCTGGTTTAGGTGCCATCCCTCTGACCAGAGGGATGACTTAAAGGAAAACATGGCAGTTCCCTGGACAAAGGAGGTGCAGGGGCCTGAGCAGACAAAGCCAAAAGTTTCCACTGCCCTATTCTGAGTGGTGACCTCAGTCAGCTGCAGCCAGGTGCCATGTGATATGGTAATGTTTCCACTGGAGCTGTTAACTGTTTTTCCAATTACTTTACTTAAAAATAGAAAAGGCAATGGGAGTGGATGTAGCTCAGTGGTTGAGCACCTGCTTCCCCTGTACAAGGTCCCAGGTTCAATCCCCAGTACCTCCTAAAAATAAAATAAAATAAAATAAAAATCCAAGAGCAAAGACAGAAAAGGCAAAATTTAAGCAGGGAGTTTGGCTAGGTTGCTTGGATGGGCTTAACATCTCTGTTAGCTTCTGTGGCCTCTCTTTCATTCTGAATGAACATCTTATTCTGTAACTACAGAATTCTCCTTCCATTAATAAGGCCGTTCGGCCAACTGATTCATAATCCTGCTTACTACATCAAATATCAATTCTAAAGCAAACCTTAGGAGGAGGGTGGAAGAAACATAATTTATGACTCAAACCACATGTGACAAATAATTCTTTAGTGTCAAGAAGGACATCAGAGAGTACTCTAAAATTATAAAATTGTTATTTTTAATTTTAGGACTATGAGAAGCGGTTACGAGACAGAAATATAATTGAAACCAAGGACCACATAGACACCCATAGGGCCATAGTAGCCAAGTACCTCCAACAGGTAAGAAAAATCATTCACAACATCCCTCACAAGGGGAAAATAGCCAGCATCCTAAAATGGGAGGGTTTTATAAGTGTCTATGGATCCTATGTGAGTCACTTCACTTCCTATGGCTCATAAAAACAAAAATGTGAATGATTACCATCTGCTTTCACCTTGTGAATTTATAAAACCACTAGAATGTGTCCCAAATTATCAGTGATTACCTGAAGTGGGATATGATCACAATCAACTCAATTTCTAAGTCATGTTTTTTCTAATTCTTGAATGTTGGCATCATATTGCTTTTGTAATCAGGGGGGGAAATGTGCTTTAAACCACATACTGGCTGCCCTTATGCACTAGAAAACTACAAATTAAAGTTGAAATACCCTCTTGTCAGTGCTTCTTTTCTTCTTTTTTTCTTCCTTCATTTAATAAACTTAACTTCTAAGACAGGTTCCAGTGATTATAGCATGTTATTCCCATCCAATTGCTCTACCCTGTAGCTCATGTATACAAAAAAAAAATTGATTTATGACATTTAAGAGGTCCTCTACTTAAAGGATAATTAGAAAGTGAATTGGTAAATAGGGGAAGAACTTAAGAACTCATTCTAGATCGTGTGTGCTTTGGGACTGGTCCTATTTTTTATAATTGTTCATTCACTCATTCAGCAACATTCAGTGTCTTATATGCCAGCACTTTTCCGGGTCCTGAGAATATAGCAGTGAACAAAACAGAAAAGCCTCTGCCTTTAGGGAGTTTACAGTCCAGCAAGGAAATCTAGAGAAGGAGGTGATTTTTCAGTAGGCGATGTAAGTGCTGTGGAGAAACTGAGCTCAGAAAAGGGCATGGGGAGCACGGAGCTGTTGCCGCTTCACAGGGGAGTATTACGGCAAGACGTGGAAGAGTGCAGGGAGTGGGCCGTGAAACTTACATAAGAAGAAGAACATTTGCAGTGAAACTGATTTCTTTCCCCAGGTTAGAGAAGCTGTGATAAACCGTTTCCTAATTGCAAAACACCATTTTCTTCTTTCTGACTTGATCATGGAAGAAGAAGTTCCCAATATCAGGTAAAAATGTTCAAACAAACCCATTATTCTTATTATTATTTCTCATAAAAAAGTATTTTTATTATATCAAAGATGTCATATAAATATAAGATTTTTATCATCATGTGGTGTGCATGTGGGCCCTGACTAGACCTGGAAACCTGGTCAGCCTGCTTAGTGCCTAATGACATTAGTGGAGGGGCTTCTCTTAGAGCAAGCCATGCTAGGTCTGTTCCCATCACGTCCAACTAGACCCCATCTCACCTCTCACTACCACCAAATAAACTTCTCCAGCCTCGGCCATTTTCTCATCCAGTCAAATGCTTCACAATTTCAGTTTGACAGTATTTCCTTCCTGCTCATACTCTCCCAGTGCCAGGCCTCTGCTGACTCCCCTCACCAGGCAGTGGAGGTGGCTGAGAAGCTAGCCAGGAGCCTGGTTCCAGAGCACAACTGGTGCTGTTTGGTACAGGAGAAAGGCAGCAGGGAATGTAGAATAACCCTGAAATTGCCTCAACTAGAAGTAGATGCATGAAAGATAAAGGATAATCTCCTAAATTGCTGGCCTTGTGCTGTCCATTAACTTCATGACCTTGTCTGTGATTCAATGTCTTGGTCTCCTTAAAAGATTATTTCCGGTACATCTATTTCTCCTCCTTTTGAAATACCATCAAGGTGAAAGAAAGACAAAAAGTTGTGATATCCATAGCAGCCCTTTTTTCTTGGCTTTGTCTCCATCCATGTACCGAAGGGAGGCTGCACCCCATGAATTCATGCAAACCCTTTGTCTTTACCCCAAGGCCAGAGTTCAGTCATTGCATGTTTTTTCAGTCACAAAAATGACACTTAGAATAGATGATGATTTTTCATGCTGTTTTCCCTTTCCTTTTCTTTTTCTTTCTTTTTTTTTTTTTTTTTTCCTGCTTTACTTTCTGCATTAAGTTCTGAAGGCTCAGGGTATGTTCTCTCTTCTTTTGATTCTGGTTTATTCTGGGCTTTAAACTAAAGTGTTTCTGTGTGTTATACTCCCAACAACCATGGGATCCCCGTGCTAAATGCTATGGGGCAGCAAAGCCTCAGAGGGGTCACCTCCGGGGGAAGGGGGAAGTGTGATAGAGGGAAGGGACTTGTCATGTTAGGACCCCTGGCATGTGTGTCCCTCTCAGGCCCCCAAGTTTGGGTTAGGTAAGTGTCCTGGCAAAGTGATTAAGAACTTGGGCTTTGAAGTCAGAGAGACCTGAGTTTGAATCCCAGCTCACTTTCCTAGTACTTAGCAGCCCTCAGCAAGTCATAGCATCCCAGAACCTCCGGTTTCTTCACCTGACAAATGAAATCAACATTATACCTGCCACATCACTGTAAGCATTAGAATATTCCATGTAAAGCAACCTTTTGTAAAAAGGCATACCTTTTACAAAATGGTAGCTATAATTGTGCTCTGTGGGACAGAGGACCTGGAGTCAAACAGGGACTACAACTCTGGCAAGGCCCATTGGAGGTGCCCAAGACAGAAGCTGCATGGTCATGGTCCCAGCAGCTTGGACGAGACTCCCAGGAAGAGGGGCTCTGTGCTCAGCAGGGAAGCAGGCACAGGCGGCTTCTCCTGTGGCTGTCTGGCAGTTATTAATGTCAGTTTGCAGATACAAAGGAACATCTGCATTTCTGTTTAGTCTCTGGGTAACAATTGAATTATTTGCTCCATGGACCTTTCTCCCATAATTCGCTGGCTCCATTGCGTTCACCTTTCAGTAAGCTTTCATTGATTGTCAGCTCACGATCCTCCTGCTCTCCCTCCTCCTGCTCTCCCTCCCCCTGCCTGCCTCCTGCCTCCACTCCTCCTCTTCCTCCAGCATAACCACCGGCATTATAATCATGGTTGTCGTCCAAATAGCTGCCATTTTTAGGGCATCTCCAAAGTGAAAGGTCAGTGCCAGGTCCTTTGCACACCTCTCAACAACCCCATGAGGTAGATATTCTTATACCCATTTTACAGATGATGAAACAGAGACTTGAAGAGGTGGAATAATTTGCTCAGGGCCAAAAAGTGGAGCCAGGTTCACATCCAGTTTTGTCTAACTCCAGGAGTGACATCCCAGGAACTGCCCCAGAAAGCTGCACGCATCAGCTCTCATGGGAATGGAGCAGGCTGGCTCGGGAGAGGGAACGCCCCTTCAGGCTGATATGGCTGAGCCTCTGGGAACGGGGCAGGGGCCCCTGGTCCGGAAGGATGGGAATCTGCCACGGACTGGGAAGATGAGGAGGAAGGTGGAGGGAGGCATCCCACGTGCAGGGAAAGGCATGAGCAAAAGCAGAGCGGGGAGAGCATGGGGCACGTTTTGGGATAGGTAGATTAGCATGGTCGAGAGCAAAGCAGGAAGTAAGGTGGTGGCCAGAAGGCGGCTTCTCTCCCTCTGAATAGTAGCAGCTACCATAGGTTTTACCAATCCAGCTCTTTAGGGCCCTGTGAGGGAACTCGGGGCAGTGCTGGGGAAGCCATCCCACAACTTTCTAGACCTTTCTTTGTCCTCAGAGTCTAAATCCTGTTCTATAATCATTAGCATTTTGGGCCTAAGCCTTTTCAAGCTGGCAGAACAAAAGCGACCACTGAGGCCAAGGAGAAAAGGACGGAAGAAGGTGACAGCCCAAAACCTGACTGATGGAGACATCAAGCTGCTGGTGAACATTATCAGGGCCTATGACATTCCAGTGAGGAAGCCGACAGCAAGGTGAGAGCCCTCTGAGCGGCCCTGGGAGGGACACGCCCGTCCCTTCCTAACAGCACGGGCCTTGGGGTTTTAGCTGAAGGTCAGTCTTCGTCAGTTCCCTGACTTGGTGAGTCAAGGCCCAGGTAACAGAATCAATTCAGTCTGTGTTAAACTGGGACTATCTCATAAGAATTCAAGGGCAGGAGGGATAGCTGAACAACATGAGACTGCAGGGTGAAGATGGCTCTTCTGGGGCCTCGTGGGCCAGCTCACTTGCTTCCCTCTCTGGGTTTGCTTCATTCTTCCCCATGTGGTGGACGGGGCAGTCCAGCGAGGGTAGTGTGGCCTTCTCAGAAGGGAAGCTGCCTGCCCCGCCTCGGCTCAGGTATTGACAAGAGGCAACGTCTGGGGGCCAGCCCAAAGGCAGGGAACAGTTCTTGGAGTAGCAGGCATGAGCTGGGATACAAGCTGGAATACGTTCACTCCCCTTGGGCAATGGGGGCCTTCCACCATGAGCAGGACCAGTCTGAGCTTCTTATTCCCTTAGGGAATGGAAATGAAAGGACCAGGAATTGAAACTTCTTTTTGCTGCTGTCCTTGCCAGTGAATTGGAGGAAACTACCATTTATTGTACAGCCATATTCCAGGCCTTTTTACGTATATTTCACTTAAGAGAAAGTAAAGTGGCTCTCCCGAGGTCATTCAGAGCTGTCTAATTCCACAGAAGAGACTGTTCTAGCCTTTGGAATCTTCTTTCCTCCCTAAGTCTGATCCTTTTTTTCTTCCTCCTCTTACTCCATTATTTCTTTTCTGACTAATTCCTCTATTACAGAACGTCTGATTGTCACCAACTATTCCCAGTGCTTCGCTACTTGTAAATGTCCATTTAAGCCCTGGAATCTGGGCTACGGCACTATGGACTTGATTCCATAGCTCAACCCTTTCATCCCGATTGTATCAAAGATCAATTGTGGCATGAAAAGCTGTTTTTAAAATGAATGTATTGGTGTATCTTTTATTTTTGACCTCTATAGAATATTTTTAAGTGTTAAACCATTTCATTCAAATAATTTTAAGGAAGCATAGTTGATCCTTTGTGGAACACATTTCAGTGTAGGCTCATCAAGACAGCTCAAATATCAACTCTTCTGTTAAGCCTGCCCCGATTGTCACTTTCCACTCCTGCATCCAACCAAACAGGATTTGTCAGCTTCCCTTCTCAGGCTCCTACAGCCATGTCCATCCCCTATTCTAACACATATCCCACTGTATGTGATTATTTGTTTACATATCTGCCTTCCAGTGTAGTCTAAGCTGAAACATGGTCTTATTCATCTTTGCAGCCTCAGGGTCTAACACAGGGCCTAAAATATGGTTGCTACTTAACAAATGTTTAATAATATGATTAATGATTTTCCAAAGAACAAAGGTTTTTCTTTGGCAACTGTTGTGTTAAATGTTTCACTGACATTGTCATAGTTTGTCTGAAACCTTAGGTGTAAAGAGATAATAGTCTTGTAGAAAAGGATAATTTGTAATTTTCCCAGTAATGAATGTAAAATTCGTGGCAAACCATAAAGTTCAGTTCAAAGATGCAAGTGGGTTCTTAAGATGAGAGAAGAGGGTATTTTGGAGACTCTCTGGAGATGCCTTCATCAGTTCCTTGATAATAACAGTTTAGAAGGGAGAGGAGGATAAGACCCACCACTCCTAATCCACGCTAGGAATCCATGAGCCTCCCTTTCCCAGTGAGGCAGGGCAGACCCAGACAGAGATGCTTTGCATGGGATATGTAACTCAAGGTCAAGGGAGAGTAGAGTTTCAAAGAAAATATGATGGGAGAGGACTGCACCTGGATGGAGGCAGGGCAGCTAGGTCAGGAACTGAGGATTCTGACACTTGAGTGGGATTGAGGGTCTCATTTATGGGGGGAAAAGAGGTTCCTCATTCAGGGACTCCCCAGAAGGGGAGAGGAGAGAAGGGGACCTTTTCCTCTATTCTCATCCTAAGAGGCCTGGGGATAGAAGATGGGGAGGCTCCAGTAATTGCTACCTGACTGGGGAGGACCAGACTAGACTAAAAGGCTTCTGAAGTATCAGCAAACTTAGGGAGAGTAAGTGTCACCACAGACATCAGGGATCATTCTTCTTTGGAGAAGCCATCTTCTCAGGAAATAATGAGACTTTCCCGTCATTAGTTTCTTTCATACATTTTCCCTTCTAGCAAATTCCAGCAGCCATCGAGGTCATCAAAGACGTTCAGTGAAAAGCATGCTGCTTCAACAGCCACACACAGCCCGACCCTCAGCGCTGACCACCCCCTCAGCCAGGTGAGATCCCCAAAGCCTGAGCTGCAGCTTCAAATCTTGCCCCTTATGTTTTTAAGACTTGCCCATAAATTTCATAGACAGTCTGTTTTCAGCTGGCTTCATCTTTTTTGGAAACATACTAGTCAGTAAACATATTCTACCTCTGCTAAAGAACAAAACAATTCAGATGTGACACACTCTTATGGTTGGCTCTTGATTTTAAGGTTTTAGTACGTCCTTTTGTAGAAGTTTCTTTTCAACGAACTATTTGCCACACCTCTACTGCTGAAGGACCAAATCCCAGCTGGAATGAAGAACTTGAACTTCCATTTAGGTAAGCATATTTTCCTCTTTAAAGAACTGAAGGTAATTTTAAACAAATGTGAAGGAAATGGAGGCTCAGAGAGAAGTGGCTAAGGCGAAAGGTATTATAGTGAATGATCTGGAATGAGAATCAGGTGTGTGTCTTGATGAGGCGTCCTGAGGCCAAGCCCCTTATTTTTCCTCTTCTACCACAGCTGACTCCTTTCAAGAATGAAAGGAGGAAAATATCCAGATTTTGAAACTTGGATCTGTTGATGGCACAACCCTCTCCTCTCCAGGCTCTGGTTTCTTAGCAGCCCAAAATTTCTCACCCACTCAACCCTACTGGCCCTACACTACTGTTCCTTTGTTCCTCGTCTCCACTCCCCTGGAAGCTTAGGAGATTTAAGCTCCTAGTTCCCAAAAATCACACTTTCTCCCTCCCCAGAAATACACAGGCATCTGAACACTGAAGTCAAAGGATTTTAGATATTTAAAAGACTCATATTCTAGAGCTGGAAGAAAGCTTAGAAATTATCTAGTCTAACCTTCCACTTATATAGAGAGGAAATAAAACCCAAAGAGGGAAGGTGTATTAGTCAGGCAAAGGGGTGCTAATGTAAAATACCAGAGATTGGTTGGTCTTTATAAAGGGTATTTATTTGGGGTAGAATTCCACAGTTACCAGGCCATAAAGCATAAGTTTCTTCCCTCACCAAAGTCCATTGCCACGTGTTGGAGCAAGACAGCTGCCGACATTTGCCAGGGTTCAGGCTTCAGGCTTCTTGGGTTCCTCTCTTCCCGAGGCTGCGTTTCTCTCAGGGCTTAGCTCTTCTGGTTCCTCCACAAGGTCAGCTGTAGACTATGAAGCTCTCTGGGCTTTGCTTCTCTCCACAAGGCCAGCTGTGAACTCTCAGGCGAATGGCTCGTCTCTATCCCGAGACCTTCTCTCCAACATCAAAACTACTATTCAAAAACTGCTCTCTCTATCTTTTGCCTTGCCTTTTTTATTTTTATTTTTTATTTTTTATTTTTTTACCGGGAGGTCCTGGGTATCGAACCCCGGTCCCTCCATATGGTAGACAGACGCCGAACCTCTTGAGCCACATCCGTTTCCCTGCCTTGCCTTTTATATTCGATTCCCCCACCCACCAAGGGGTGGGGCTCAATGCCCTACTGATGTGGCCCAGTCAACGCCTAATCATAACTTAATCATGCCCAGATTAACAGATCAGTTTACAAACATAATCCAATTATATTTTTGGAATTCATAATTATATCAAATTGCCAAATGGCTACAGAAGGTGACCTGCTCAAGGTCACAGAGCAAATTAGAGACAGAGCAAGGAACAGAACTAGTTAAATTCAGAAGAGGGGACGGATACCACTATAATACATGTGCAAGTAAAATAAACAATTCTTTTGAGAAAACTTTTAGGCAAATGTTCAACAAAATACCTGCAGTACCTGAGGCAATATCTCTAGCCATGCCATGGAGAAGCATGCTTGGGCCAGGCATGGCTGGACTGGGACAGGTTATGGTGCCGGAAAGGAAACTCACCCCTCTATTACTCTTCTTATATGTGGGGAAAGTGCTACGAGACACAGGCCATTGACTGGCCATATAATAGGAGGTTTATGACTGGAAAGTGGTCTTGCTGGAGAAGCACCTTCTGGAGCCCAGTTGCTTAGGAAGTCTGATAGGAGCACCAGCGTGAGCTGGAGACCTGGTAGCCCACCCACTGGGCCAGCTCAGCCCTGGCAAGCTGGCTCCTTGTAAAGCTTACCGAGGGGGGTGGGGATGAAAGGCCCACCAGGACATGCCGGCAGACAGGATCTGTCTCTCTTCACAGAGCCTCCAGTTTAGTGTTGTTTCTGTTTGAGTGTAGGTATGATGTTATAGTATTCATGTACAAGATAAATTCTCGAAATGAAAGTACTGCTTTTACTCCTCACGTCTTTGCTCATTTAGGGGCATTTTTCTAGTTTTGACATTTGAGTGCTCCTAATTTCCATTTTACCCGTTGTCATGGTAACCAGTGATGCATTATTTTGCAGAGCCCCTAACGGGGATTATAGTACCACCAGTTTGCAGTCGGTGAAAGATGATGTGTTCATTAACATTTTTGATGAAGTGCTATATGAAGTCTTAGAGGTGAGTTCACAGACCTCTGTGGTCACTTTCATATCCTCTTTCCACTAAATAAATCCCAAACACATTTTCCATCTTTCTTATATTCAGAATGTATGAAATCAGAGAGAGGAGGGGAAGAGAGCTAGCTTCTTTTTTTTTTTTTTTTTGAGTGTGCTATGTGCCAGTCATGGTACCAGGTGCTTTGCTTTACATACATTGTCATATTCAATGTATGATATGGTCCTACGATAGAGCCTAAGTTACCAATTAATTGTTGAGGAAACTGAGGTTCAGACAGGTTAAATGAGTTTCCTAGGGTCACAAAGCTATTCAGTGATTGAAGCAGAATTTGCACTTGGGTCCATCTAATCTATCTCCACGTGCTTTCAGCTAAAATCCTGCTGATTCTCTGCTGCTGAATTAATTAAATGAATGTTTGGAGCTCTTAAAAATGACTACTTCCCACCTATTCTTAGGATGACCGTGAAAGAGGAAGTGGAATCCATACCCGGATTGAGAGGCACTGGTTGGGATGTGTGAAAATTCCGTTTAGCACGATATATTTCCAAGCAAGGGTAAGCATAAAGTCAGAATTTCATGAGCATAGGGAAGTGCTCCATCCATCTCTCCTGCGACAGCTTTCTCTGTGGGAATATAACCTCAACATTGAGAGAATATATGTGCAAACCCCTTGGAAAGATAAAAACACTACATAAAGACATTGATCTTCAGTCGTGCTTGCATGACATAAAGCATCCATCTTCCTTATAGTTAGTAAATAATGTATGTCTCTTTTAATCTGGAAATTTTTTAAACATATAAATCAAAGTGAAGAAGAAGATGGGACAAAGTGGAAGCTTGTAAAAATAACAAAAGTGGAGTAGATAGATGCCTGAGAGTAATTTGAAAAACAGTCAAGTACCCATTCAATCAAGTGCATTCTATTAATATTTCTGCCAGTCCTCACTATTTAAAATATGAAAAATGGTTTGTAGACATATGCTCCATAAAGCGACCCTTCTTAAGAGTTAGAGACTTTGTTTAAGGGGCTCCATTGGGTTAACAACCCTTGAATGACTTAGTAGCTCTAATCCAGGGCAGTTAGGGATTCTGGGTCACTTTAACATGCCAGGATTAAATCCATGGCAACAGAAACCATTGAGCCAGAAGATTGTAGCTAATGTCACACAGCTACAGAGGAAGCTATTGAACTCCACATGTGATGACCACACACTGCCAGGGCCACAGTCTTGAGCAAGACTAAGACCACTGAAAACTCAAGTCTGAGAGGTTTGGATTCTCAAGGATCAATTGGAATTGCAATCTGCCCTGAGCAAAAGGGACAGTCTACAGGTGACACTGCAAAAATGTGCTTGCCAATAGAATTTCCATTTCCATCTCTGAATAGATTTTAAGTGAAAAAAAATTTAAAGAGCACACCATTTTGCTAATCAAAATGCCCATGATATTTGGCATTGCTGATTTTCCATTTGGAAGAGTATTCAGAGGTCATCGCTCCAACCCCTTCTTGGTAAATGAATGTCTTCTACTGTATCTTGGTAATGTTCATGCTCCAGAATGTCCAGTGCCTCTGGAAAAGATAACTCTCTACCTTATGAAGCAGTTTGCTCTGTTTTCCAATAGCTCTGTCATAAAGTTCTTCCTTGAACTGTGCCATAATCTAGGCACGTCCCTATAACTTCTATTCTTAGGTCCTTGTTCAGTTCTCTGCAGTTACACATAACAAGTAGAATCCTTATTCAGTAATAAAAATAATAGTAATAGGGAAGCGGCTGTGGCTCAATCAGCAGGGCTCCCGTTTACCATATGGGAGGCCCCGGGTTCGGTTCCCGGGGCCTCCTGGTGAAGGCAAGCCCGCCCGCACGGCGTGGTTAGCTGACCCAGCGAGCACAAGCAGCAAGGGGGGGATAAATGAATAAATAAATAAAATCTTTAAAAAAAAAAAATAATAGTAATAAGTATATTTATGGGCACATATTATATACCATTATTAGGTACTTTACTACCATATCACTTCAGTTAAACCTTACCTCACAACCACCCCGTAGCCATTATTATCCCCATTTTATATATGAAGAAGCCTAGAGAGGTTAAGTAAGTTACCTAAAACACAAAGTTTACAGCAGAGTTGGACTTCAACTTTTTACCAACTTCCAACATGCTGATATCACTTATTTCTGGGAATGGTAAAAGGAGAGCACTAGCTAGGAGGCTCCTATTTTTTTTTTTTTTTTTTTTTTTTTTTTTTTTTCCTTTTTTAAGGAGGTATCAGGGATCCAACCAAGGACCTCATACATCTCATACATGGGAAGCAGGCACTCAACCACTTGAGCTACATCCGCTCCCCTATTTATTTTTTGTTTGTGCATTTCAATATTGCTTTTGTAAATTACTTTATTACATTTGTCATTTTAAAAGTTTTGGCTGACTCCAAAGCCCATGCTCTTAAATGTCCCCCTGGGGAACATTTGGCAATGTCTGGAGGCATTTTTGGTTGTCACAAGTGGAATGGGGGTGCTACTGACATCTGGTGTGGAGAGGCCAGGGAGGCTGCTAAGTGGGCTACAATGCATGGACCAGCCCCCACAATAAAGAATTATTCAGCCCCAAATATCAGTAGTACCAGGCTGAGAAACCCTGTCTTAAATCCATATGCTTCCAATAGCTGGAGAGAGGGTGTGCATGTTACCTCCTGTGTCAGATGTATTTCAGACTAGACCTGCCCGGTTGTTTCAGCTGTACTCTTTATGGCATTGTTTTTATACCTTTCACTTTCCCGTACCCTTCTCATCTGACTCGGTATAGGCTTTGGGCAAACTCTGTCAGTATAAGGAGGAAAATAAACAACAGCTTATTTAATTCATACCTGCAGACATATTCAATGAAATTTGAATTTCTTCCTTTATGACTCCTGAAACATAAGTGTCACTAAAGACTGAAATAAAAATTGGATGCTCTGCAAATCCTTGAATTTCAAATTTTAGCCCTGAATACTTTTGTAGTACTAGACAGTCTTTAATAAAATTACTATTGCTTTGAATATACAAGACTAAAAAGTTCTCTTTTTCTGAACCTCTACATCCGTTAGTTCATTTTATATAACTGACTTGTAATCCCTTCAGCCCACATTTATTGAGCACCTACTGTGTACACAAAACATTGATCTATGTTGGAGAAGGATGATACAAAAGGGAATGAAATATAAAATATAGGGAATGAAATCACTCACAATTATCTAGAAGAATATAACAAATATGCATGCAGCTATAAAGTCAGGCAGACTGTGTTAATGTGACAAGTGGAGGGAATAAACTACATGTAAGGATGGTGGAGTTAAAATAATTCAGGAGGAAGACAGTATTTGACATGAGCCTTGAAAGTTGCTAAGAATTCTGACAGGGAGATGGGAAGCTGAGGCATTGCATAGAAGAGGAGTGGCTGCTAGTCAACATTTATTGAGCACATGTCATATGCCAGAATTCTTCTTAGTGTTTTACATCTATGAACTCACTCAGGACTCATAGCACTCATACAAAGTAGGTCCTATTATGGTCTCCTTTTTTATAGATGAGGAAGCTGAGGCACTTGGAGTTTAAACCAGGATTTGAACCCAGTCAGCGTAGTGCTAGGATCAACTTGCTTAACCAGTGAACTCTCCAATGAACAAAGGAAAGAAGGCAGGGAATATGGAGCCTTTTCTGGTAAGAGCTTCAGGAGACAAGGCTAGAGAGATGGGGTGGGCCTTGAATGCCAGGCTAAGCAGTTTTTAATTCACCAGGTAATGGGGAGTTGACACTTGTCCTTGAACTTCTGCTGGAAAATCGTCAGGATATTTATCAAGTCATATTTTTTTCACAGATTGATGGGACATTTAAAATAGATACTCCCCCAGTTCTTCTGGGCTACAGCAAGGAGCGAAACATGATTCTCGAGCGGGGTTTTGACTCTGCTCGAAGCCTAAGTGAAGGCTCCTACATCACCCTGTTCATTACCATTGAGCCACAGCTGGTTCCTGGAGAGTCGGTTCGAGAAAAGGTAACCTCCTTATGATTTGGAAGCACATGTCTGATGTTGATGAACCATGAGAAATGCTTGCTCTGCTGAGCTCTGATAAACTCTGACTGCACTGCACAAGCAGAGGTTTGCCTACTTCAGTACCCATGTATTACTCTTTCAGTTTGGACAGCATGATGGTGAAAGCACAGCTGTGTGGGTTTGTACTTCATTGAGCCAATATTAGGTCAATCAGCAACTTAGACTTCTAGGCAAACATGATGAATATAAATGATATTTACCAGCAAACATGCTGAGATACATTTCCGTGGCTGACCTCACACTCTTGGCTGTGCTAATTGGGATGAATCGATTCAGATGGTTGTAAGGCTAGATGATCTTCAGGGGTCACTTCAATTCATTTCAGTGCCTTCAGGCAGAAACAAATAAATATATACACATGTACTCCAGTTTTAAACTGCTCTAGAAAAAAAGGATTTCCAGAACTTCCATTTGTTACTAATTGTTTCCCAACCTTCATAGCTGGGAAATACTTTCTGAGTGTAACATACTTGTGCAGCATCTATGCATACTGCCCTCATTGGATTTGGGAGAAAATATCAATACTGTCTCTTATTCGTTTATAATCTACCACAGTTATCACCACTACCATGTAGTGAGCTCTTACTCTGTCCCCAGCACTGCGTCAGACACGTGATATATATTCTTGCTTTAATACAGCTGTCTTGTGAGGGGGTTTCCAATTCACAGATGAAGAAAATGAGGCCCTGTGATGGCATAAAAGAAATTTCATTAGGCGCCTCGTCATTTTTGCCTAGTCACAAGTTCCCCATTTGAGTAAGCACCCCAGCTAGCCCTGCCCTGGGTGCACCTGCAGCTAGCAAGGCCTGCACCCCCATACGGTTTGGATGATAAGAGCGACCTGCCATTAGCATCTCCAGGTGGCCCCTGCCACTTTTTCTCTGAAGGCCCTCTTGCCCTTTCAGCTGCATAATTTACTAGCAAGGCCTGTATCTCCAAATGTTTGGATGATAAGAAGCTGCCCTCAGCTTCTCCAAACAGCCCTTACCACACCTGCTTTTCATGCCTTATAGTTTGAAATGTCCTGTTCCTCGTATCCATGGGAAAGTCCTATCTCTCCTCTCTGGGTCCCAATAAAGGCAAGAGCCCGGGACATACATGTGCTCCTCTCCATGCCCCCCCCCCAACGGACTCTCGTAAGAGCCTGAGTTAGGTAAGCCCCAGGCCCCTCTGCCATCCTCATTCTACCCTCTTCCCCTTGGCTGACTATCTGTGTTTGTACCTCATCACCCAAAGAACTTCCACATAATATCCAAAACAGGCTCACTTTACCCAGGGTCACCCAAGCAGTAAATGGCAGAGGTAACAATTAAACACAGTATGTCTTACTTTAAATCTTAGACAGTCAACAAATGTTTATTGAGCATCTTCTATGTGATGGGCATTTTCTAGGCATGGGTACTACAGAATACAGAGCAAACAAATCCTGCCCTTGTGGAATTTACATTTGCAAGTAAGCACAAGTTGTTAACTACTAAGATACACTGCATAGATGATGATGCCTACTTTTAGGTTGTAATAAAGACTCAGATGGGGATGAAAAAAAGAGTGCATTCCTATGTTTCTTTTTTGAGTTTTCAATATCACAATTTGGCTCAAAGAGAAAAATATTATCACCATCTCCCATTTGCAAGGCAGTTACAGAAGGACATGAAGAACTATTGGAAAACCTAATTTGCCAAAATTCAAGTTAACTTTCTAAGCCAGGCTTTGGCACAAAATTAAGCTGTGGTTCCCTAGGGAATGTATTAAAACGTATGTTATATATTGATATATGTTCTCTTTATGCACTCTATATGCACTTCAAAATATTTTTGGAAAAGGAAATATATATATTCTGAATGTTTTTCTTCGTGTGTAAACTCAAGAGAACAGAAACAAGCATGTTTACACTGAAAACTGCTCCCAGACACAAGGTGATTTTCTCATTTCTACGTATTCTTAGAAGAAAAAGCCAGCAGCTAGCGCCCCATCCAGAGGTGTTTCCAAGCACAGGAAAGCAGCCTGTGTCTGAGGCTGAAGGATCAAAACCAGAGATTCCTTCTCAGTCGGCCTGTGCTTCCCCAGCACTGACCTCAGACGTGAAGACTTTGAAGAGGCCTCCAGGGCTCAGACAAGTTCCCAGGCACCACAGCCTTCCTTCCCTGATGCCGGAGACTGGGCAGGCAGCTGCCGCGTGGTGGCATGTCACTGCCCCGCCGTGGTTGTAAGAAGCATTTCTCCCGGACCTCTAAGCTGAGGGCTTAAGGAACCCCTCTGGATGATGGGTTCTTTGACACTCTTTGATAAGGAGGCCATGCTGACCGGCAGAACCATGGTGTCCCAAAAACACAGTGCAGAAAACACCACTCAAGTGCTTCCCCAGCAGATTTTTCAGAAGAGAGAAGCTCTCTTCTAAAAATAAGGACACACAGAATTGTTTTCCACTTACAGCAACTTCCAGGATTAACAAATTAGAGTCTTCTCTCCACCACCATCCCTTATTTCCTGTAGGAACCATTCCATATGATTTTTTAAAAGGTAAATTTTTTAAAGAATCAGTAGCAACTCCTGAATCACTTATTTTTAACATCTCCTACTTTATACCTCTTGGTAAAAACATGTTTTAAAATATATATTGTTTCTATTAATGAAGTCTTCCTTTTTCTTTTCTCTTTCTTGCCTCTGATAGATGAGTTACATGCTTACAAAGGTACCAGGTATTTTGTTTTACAACTTATCAGTCAATATTTATTAGGCCTTAAATAGTTGCTTTAGTCACCTGCCAGCTCTTAGAAGCTGCTGGATCCTGCTGTACGTGTGATCCCTTGGCAATGAACTGTAGAAGATGCCTGCAGTCCGTGCAGAATGTCATGCTTTATCTTTTGGTCTGTTTCATGTTGTCAGAAAGATGCTCACTTAGCTTTGAATCTAAGAGGTCACAGGTCTGAATGTCACCGCACACTGGAAGCTACCTCCTCTCTCTCCAAGTCCGTAAAATCCATGAGGTCCTTCTTATAGGGAACTTAGTGTAGGCGTAACATTTATTTCCAGTCAGTGGAATAGTCACAGTGTAACTATTCAAAGGGGGAGTAAGAGCATTTGGTGGTTCGGCAAATTTTTACATTAATATAGAGGTCAAAGAATTGAGCCAGTTAAGGATTTTTCCAAATTCTGTTTTGTATCAGACTGAATCTGTCGGTTCTACCTTACCTTCTTAAACAAGAAATGAACCAAATTCTTTTAGTATTTAGCTTTCCTTGGCACAGTCACTCCTTAAATTAGTGTTTTATTTCATTAAATGGCATCCTGGTAGCCTAAACAAGTATTTGAAGCTCCCCAAATACATATTAGTAGATACTTATTCAATATTACTATGTACATGCTAAGTGCAGGGAGGAACACTAAATAATCCAAATATGAGCCCTGCCTTCAAGAAGCACTAATTAAAGTTAAGATACATAACACAACATCCAGTCCAAGTGGCAAAGTTTCAGAGACACTTTTTTTTAGCTTGGCAGGCCCTTAGTCCTGATCTGAGGTTTTTGTTATACTTTGGTGACAATGCCTGGAAATGCCTCTTTAAATGTTCCCATAGCACCCTGTGTTATTACTATAGAATCTCCAGTCAACTAGAGTATCTGATTGCCTCTAGACTAGAAGTTCCTTGAGGGGATTGATTCATACTCAGTCATCCAGAATGTCCAGAACCTCCTAGGCCCTCAGCAAACATTCTTCAATTAACTGGAAATGAATGGGTTTAAAGAAAAAAAGGGGTATGTTCACCTAGGTGCTTTCTTCCCATATCACCCTGGTTTCACAATTCTCTAGCTTTATGAAGTTCAATTATTTCAGGTTTGATGATTCTACTGTAGGTGAAGTCACACACCAAAGTCTCATGTGTTCAGCTTTTTTATTGATTTATGCATTCATCATAACACCTATTGAGTAGCTACTGTGTCTTAGCACTGTGATGAGTGGTAGGGGGTTATTATAATAATAATAATAAAATGATGATGATGATGTTAAGATTTGGATGTCAATAGTCCATCCCATAAAAATATATAGGAGGCTTTTAGAGGTGCGTCCATCCTATCACACCCACACACACACCACTACCCCAACTTTTCAGGGTACAGCAATCAAATTAGAAACCAAAGCCACAGTCAGCCCCAAAATAAAGAGAAGTCAAGAACAATTAGGATATTCTAGCCTTGCGCTGATGTCATAAAAAAAGTAATGGGAAGTTTTACGTTCATTCATTCATTCATTCATTCAATATTTGCTGAGTACTATGCGTCGGGTAGTATTCTCGGTACTAGCGATAAAAAATGAGATCAAAATAAAATCTCTGACTCCAGGAATTTATTCTGTGGGGGAAACAGAGTAAACAAATATATCACATGTCAGCAGTTTTAAGTGCTAAAAAGAAAAGTAAAGCAGGGTACGAGGAGGGTGGTACAATGCATTTCTCTTCTCAAAAAAAAAAAAAAAATTAAGCACTCATTGCCTAAATCTAAATTCTATTTAAAAATGATTTTTTCTCATAAAATTTTGCTTGACTTTGTCTTGAAACCTTTTGAAATGTAAGCAACTATGCATATATTTTTTCTTCTTTTTTTCTTCATTTCTTTTTTTTTTTTGTATTTTTTCTTTTTTATATATTTTTTGCATATATTTTTAAACCAAACAAAAAATCTTATAACAATATTAAAACCTTGTCAACATAAATATCTGCCTTTTTGTTGTTGTTGCTATTTTTTAGCAATGGCTTGAGGGGAAAAACACTACTACATGAGACTAAAGGCAATTGAATTCGTTCTATGCTATCAGCTTTGAGTTAACTTTTAAAACCTGGGAACTGGTACTTTATCTTGGATCAGAGAATCATTTAAATAATTATTATACATTTGAAGTTTCTAGTTCTGGTTCCTTTTTCCTTGAAATCCATTACTATTATTTAATATTGTGATTATGGATTTGAAACTTTTTAATATATTCATATATATCTGTAAATTTGCTGTCCATTTAACCTGAGTTGCTTAAGCTTTGCATTTGAGACATAACACTCATAAAACCAACACTGAAATACACATGAAACTCAATTGCTTGGTCTCATCAGTAGGACTTAGTACATCTTAGTTTAATTTTTATAGGTTCTTCTATTAATCCAATTGTTTCTTTATGGCTGCTCACCTGTTGACTATTTTCTTTGAATCCTGTTGAATAGACTTTATGTATTGAATCAGTCTGACTTTTTAAAATTATAAATACAATTATATAGCTGCAGGGTCACAAGGGCATGATGGTTATGTAAGGGGTCACGTACTCAAAGTTCCTGAACTACACATTTAGTTAACTGTGAAATCCGAACATGCTCTACTGTCTCCTATACTCATATACTAACTCCCTGATGTCTTTCTTTTTGAAGTTTGGTTCTCAGGAAGATGAGAAATTGCTTCAAGCAACAGAGAAGTTTCAAGCTGAATGTGTCTTAAGGTTTCCAAATCGTCAGTGCCTTACAACAGCGATTGACATAAGTGGAAAAACCGTTTTTATTACACGTTACCTCAAGCCTTTAAACCCTCCTCAGGAGCTCCTTAATGCCTACCCCAATAATCCACAGGCAACTGCAGTAAGTATTCATAGCCAGTCAGTGGTCTTACTAAAAACGTTTTAAAATTTCAATAGATTGCCACTTTAATTACCATATTACATAGTACTCAAAATGTTCACTATGTTTATATCGTTAGTGATTGAAGTAATGATTAAAACTTTTTTAGTACCATGATGTTTGCTTTTTTAGAAAAGTCTGAAGCTACCAGGAATAATAATCTTTAATTCATTCTTTCAAGGAACAGTTATTGAATGTTTACTGTGTTTAACATTTGTAAGATGCTCTACACTTTACAGAATGCTTTACACAAACATGTTCTCATAATGTATTCTCAATAATTCTGCTAGGATTTTAACTCAGGCCTCTGACTTCAGAATTCATACCCATTCTATTATACTAAGAAAACTATTCAGGACCATGGTTAATGCTACAAGCACCACTGAATTTAAATTTGGGCAAAAATTATTTCATTTTTTTTTAAGTAAATACAAGTCTTATAGAAGAATGCCCTTTAAACCCAGCCTCAAAAAAAAAAATTGCACAGAAAAAATTCCAAGGAACCTGAGCACAGCTTGAGCACACAATAAGAGAGCATTCATTATATGAACATAGAAGTCACCACGAAGAAGAGTTAGCAGAAACAACAAATGCAGCGTCAGGCCACTGAGTCTACAGATATTAGAATTATATCAGAAGATAAAACAAACATGTTTAATAAGTTTATGAAATCTAGGGAACTGAAAGTCTAACAAAAGAACAATAGACTAGCAGACCTGACAAGTAGATTTTTAGAAATACCAAATGGAACTTGTAGAAGTAAAAAATACACAATAGTTAAAATTAGAAATTCAACAAACAGGCTAAACAAAACATTAAATACAGTTGAAAAGACAATTAGTGAGCTAGAAGATACCCACAAGGAAATGAATTGGAATGCAGCATAGAGGTGGAAAAAAGGGAATGTATAAAGGAAAGATTAAGAGACATGGAGGATGAGGGAGGAGTTCCAAAGTGCTTCTAAATGGAGAAAACCAGTTTTCAATGAGACAGAGCTGAGAATTTTCAATATTTGATGAAAGGCAAATCAGGTTCCGATAAATAAAAGGAAATCAACATCTAGACATATTATAGGGAAGTGCAAAGACAAAGGATCTTAAAAGGAGCTAGAGAGAAAACACAGATTATCTACAAAAGAACAATGGTTAGACCAACAGACTTCTCAGCTGCACAAATGGAAGCCAGAAATGGAATAATGTAAATCTTTGAAATGGCTGAAAGAAAACAATTCTCAAGCTAGAATTTTATATCCAGTGCAACCATCTTTTACACAAAAACTGGGAGAATTTATGACCAATAGATCTGCAAAAAAGAAATTCCTAAAAATATATATACTTCAAAGAGAAGGAAGGCTCTCAGAAGGAAGATGTGAGATGCAACTTATAATGTTAAGTAAAGAAAATGGTAGACTTAGGAGTAAATCTAAATAAACATTGTCTTAAAAGCAATAATAATAATAATAATAATGTGGGTGAAAAATCAGGATAGAATAAAAATTCTGGAAAAAAATGTATATATGTCAAAACAAAGTTGATTAGAGTATTTAATGTCCTCATATTTTCCAAGATGAGAGCAAAGATTTTTATTAACTTTGGAGTTCAAGTTAAATATGCATTTGAAATTTCAAGGCTAACCACTGAAAGAATAGAATTATAGATATAACTTTCAAAGTAGCAAGGGGAAAAAATGAAATTGGGTAAAGAGAAAGGGATAGTAAAAAAAGAGGAAAATATAGAAAAATAGTAAAAAAAATTAAAGCATAGGATAACATAGGATAAATAGCCTCAATATTTATCAATAATGAAAATCAATGCAGGGGGAGGATGTGGCTCAAATGGTTGGGCGTCCGTCTGCCATATGGAGGGACCTGAGTTCGATCCCCGGGACCTCCCAGTAAAATAAAGAAAAATGTAGAAGGCGTGCGTGCCCCCAGGCCCCACCAAGCTGTGCAGCAATATGATGACATAATGGGAGAGACACACAGGGAAGAGCCAAGACGAGATGCACCAAAAAACCAGGAACTGTGGTGGCATAGGTGGCAGAACACCTCTCTCCCACATCGGAGGTCCCTAGGATGGAATCCCAGTGAAGACAGGAGAAGGATGAGAAGAGAGGGCAGGAAACAGACAGAGAGTGGCCCAGCAAATGGACACAAAACAGCAAAAGGGGGATGGGGGTAGGGTTAAAATGGATAAAGTAAACAAATAAATAAAAATAAATCTTTAAAAAAAAAATCGATGCAAAGGAACCAAACTTTCCAGTTCAAAGACAACCACACTAAATTTTTAAAACTTAAAATATAGTGATATACTGTTTACAAGACACACACTTAAAACATAAGGTCATAAGAAGGTTAAAAGTAAAGAATTGCAAAAAGATAGAACAGGCAAATTAGCCAAAAAAAATCATTGATATGACAATATTAATATCATATAAAATAAACTGAGAAGCAAAAACATTACTAGGGATAAACTGGGCCACTGCATATTCATAAAAGGTTCAGTTCATCAGAAAAATATAAAAATTCTAAACTTGTATGTATATAATAATATGGCTTCAAAATATATAAGGTAAAAATTGTTTAAACTATAAGGAGAAACTGACAAATGTATTACCACAGCAGATTTTTAAAGAACTCTCTCAAAAATTGAGAGATAGAGCATATGAAAAACTGGTAAAGATATACACAGTGAATAATAAAATTAATAATATTAACTATTATAAAATACTGTACTAACAATTGGAGAATACACAATAAGTCAAAGAATACATGGAATATTTAAATGTACTGATCCTTTATTAGGCCATAAAACAATTTAACAAATTTCAAAGAACTGGTACCATACATAACAATTTTGACTACAGTGGCATAAAGTTGTAAATCAAAACTTGAAAGATAGGGGAGTGGATGTAACCCAGTTGTTGAACTCTTGCTCCACATGTATGAGATCCTGGGTTCATCATTCCCCAGTACCTCCTTTAAAAAAAAAAAAAAAAAAAAAAAAGCCTTAAAAGAACTTTTTACAAATTGTTCTTAGAAGTTAACAATTACATAGTAATAACTCATGTGTGAGAAAAGAAATCATGGTAGAAAATAAAAATTACTTAAGAATAAATCATAATAAATAGAGTTCTTAAAACTTATGGGGTGCAGCTAACATGGTACATAGATGGGAATTTATAGATTTAAATATATATATTATAATATGAAAGAGGCTGAAAGTTAATGAGCTGAGCTACTAATTTAGAAAGAAGGATGGAAAAGTAGAGTGGAGGGGAATAACGAAGCCAAACGCTGACTCTCTGAAAAGACCAATAGAATTGATAAACCTCTGGCAAGGTTGATTGGACAAAGGGAGAGAGAAAGAGAAAGAAAGAGAGAAAAAGAACAAAAATAATATTAGGAATGGAAAAGGAGATCAAACTACCAATGTAGCAGAGATTTAAGAGCTAATAAAGGGGAAGCGGCTGTGGCTCAATCAGTGGGGCTCCCGTTTACCATATGGGAGGCCCCGGGTTCGGTTCCCTGGGCCTCCTGGTGAAGGCAGGCCCGCCCGCACGGCGTGGTTAGCTGACCCAGCGAGCACAAGCAGCAGGAGGGCAATAAATGGATAAATAAATTAAAAAATCTTTAAAAAAAAAAAAAAAAAAGAGCTAATAAAATACTCTTGTAAGTGGTTTAAAGGGAAAGTCTAAGGTCATGTATATTCCTAGAAGGAAAGCTAAAAAACATAACATGGGACTGTATAGCATAGTGAAACCTCATGTAAAATATGAGTATGGGTAATACTGCATATGTGACTGTTTTTCTTTGAAACTGATCAAATGTACATTAATGTGATAAGATGTTAGTATCGGGTAAAAATACAACCAAAGCAAAATATGGACAATAGTGCATAGTAATATATTAATAATCTTCCATTAATGGTAAAAAAGAAAAAAAAAAAAAAAAAGGAAATATACCAAGTGAAAGAAACCAGACAAAATCTACTACATTTTGACATATAGTTTGACTCCATCTATACAAAATATAAATACAAATAAGTTAGAAAGATTGAAAAAGAATAGCAGTTATGTACAGCAGGGGAAACAGAGATATTGAGAAGTGATTATTAAGGGATAAAGCTTTTTTTGTTATCTGTTTTTTGTTTATTATTATTATTATTGGAATAATGCAAATTCTCTAGCAATGATTAAACTGATGAATGCGCAACTATGTGATTATACCAAATACCATTGATTTTACACTTTGGATGGATTGTATGCTTTATTAATATGTATCAGTAAAATTGATTTTAAAAAATACTATTATGAACAACCTTAAGCCAAAAAGAAAAAAAAAAAAAAAACCTGAAAACATAGAGGAAAAAACAGTTTCCTAGATTAAATCTAAAAAGGCCTATAAACATTCAAGAAGTTAAATACAAAGTTAAATAGACACAAATGTGAGCACAATAGAATTAAGTTAGGAATCAGAAACAAAAGATACTAGAAAATCCAATACCATGTGTTCAGTTCATGTCCCTGTGTCACATTTTGATGATTCTAGCAATATTTCAAATTTTTCATTATTATATCTGTTATGGTGATCTGTGAACAGTGATCTTTAATGTTATTATTGTAATTGTTTTGGGGCACCATGAACCATGCCATATAAGAGGCAAACTTAATTGATAAATGTCATATATATTCTGACTGCTTCACTGACTGGGCATTCCCCAGTCTCTTCCCCTCTCCTCCGGCCTCCCTGTTCCCTGAGACAACAATATTGAAATTAGGTCAATTAATAATCCTATAATGGCGTCTAAATGTTCAAGTGAAAGGAAGAGTTGCATATTTCTCACTTTAAATCAAAAGCTAGAAATGTTTAAGCTAGGAAGGCATGTCAAAAGCTGAGCTAAGTCGAAAGCTAGGACTCTTGTGCCAAATACCCAAGTTGAGAATACAAAGGAAAAGTTCTTGAAGGAAATGAAAAGTACAACTCCAGGAAACACATGAAAGATAAAGTGAAACAGCCTTATTGCTGATATGGAGAAAGTTTTAGTGATCTGGATAGAAGATCAGTCAATCCAGCCACAACATTCCCTTAAGTCAAAGCCTAATCCAGAGCAAGGTCCTAACTCTCTTCAATTCTATGAAGATGGAGAGAGGTGAGGAAGCAGCAGCAGCAAAGTCTGAAGCTAGCAGAGAGGTAGGTTCATGAAGTTTAAGGAAAGAAGCCATCTCCATAACATAAAAGTACAAGGTGAAGCAGCCAGTGCTCATGTAGAAGCTGCAGCATGTTATCCAGAAGATCTAGCTAAGATAAGGGATGAAGGTGGCTACACTGAACAGATTTTCAATGTAGATGAAGCAGCCTTCTACTGGAATAACATGCCATCTAGGACTTTCCTAGCTAGACAGGAGCCTGGCTTCAAAGCTTCAAAGGACAGGCCAATTGTCTTGTTAGAGGCTAAAGCAGCTGGTGACTTTAAGTTGAAGTCAGTACTCATTTACCATTCTGAAAATCCTAGAGTCCTTCAGAACTGTGCTGGATCTACTCTACCTAAATGGAACAGAGAACCTAAATGACAGCACAAATGTTTACAACATGGTTTACTGTATATTTTAAAGCCACTGTTGAGATCTACTGCTCAGGGGAAAAAAAAAAAAAGATTCTTTTCAAAATATTATTGCTGACAATGCACCTAGTCACCCAAGACCTCTGATGGAGATGTACAATGAGATTAATGTTGTTTTCATGCCTGCTAACACAACATCCATTTTGAAGGCCATGGATCAAGGAGTCATTTTGACTTTCAAGTCTCATTATTTAAGAAATACACTTTGTATGTCTATAACTGCCATACATAGTGATTCCTCTGATGGATCTGGGCAAAGTCAATTGAAACCTTCTGGAAAGGATCCATCATTCTAGATGCCATTAAGAACATTTGTGACTCATGGGAGGAGGTCAATATATCAACATTAACATAAGTTTGGAAGAAGTGGATTCCAACCCTCATGGATGACTTTGAGGGGTTCAAGGCCTTGGTGGAAGAAGTAACTGCAGATGTGGTGTCAATAGTAAGAGAATTAGAGTTGGAGCCTGGAGATGTAACTGAATTGCTGCAATCTCATGATAAAACTTTAATGGATGAGTAGTTGCTTCTTATGAATGAGCAAAGAAAGTGGGATGGACTCTATTCCTGGTGAAGATGCTGTGAACATTATAGAAATGACAACAAAGGATTTAAAATATTCCATAAACTAAGTTGATAAAGCAGCAGCAGAGTTTGAGAAGATTGACTACAATTTTGAAAGAAGTTCTACTGTTGAGTAAAATGCTATCAAACAGCAATACATGCTACAGAGAAATCTTTCATGAAAGGAAGAGTCAATCGATGTGGCAAACTTCATTGTTGTCTTATTTTAAGAAATTGCCACAGCCACCCCAACCTTCAGCAATCAGTCAACAGCCATCAACATCAAGGCAAGATCCTCCCTCCACCAGGAAAAAGATTATGAGTTGCTGAAGGCTCAGATGATAGCATTTTTTCGCAAAGTACTTTTTGTTCTGTACATTGTTTTTGTAGACATAATGTTATTGCACACTTAACAGACTACAGTATAGTGTAAACATAACTTTTCTATGCATTGGGAAACAAAAAAACTCATGTGACTTGCTTTATTGCAGTGGTCTGGGACCCAGCCCACATCTCTTTATGCTTGTAGTCAGCATTTATCATTTTTTCTTGATAGCATCTAGATTTTTTGCTTGGCTTCTTATTGCAAAAGATTTTCCCCACTCTCAAATTTTAAGATAAACTCTCCCATGATTTTTTCAGACAAGCAAAGTGGTTTGAGTGCATAGATACAAGAGCTACACTTCCAAAGTATGATCTTGACTACCATTTAGTAGCAATATACTAAGTCACTTGTTTCAGTTTCTTCATCTGTGCAAGAATGAGGAACAATAACTTCCCTTAAAGAGCTGTTTACTGAGGATGAAATGAGTTAATATTAATACAACACTTAGTAAGCACTTGGTATTAGCTAGATACACAGTTTCATTTTTATATCCGTACGATATATGAAATTTATTTTGTTGCAAAACTAAGGTAGGGCATGCAGCTTTCTATTTTACTAGAATTGTTACACCTAATTTTGTTTATGCAGGAACTGGTGGCTCGATATGTGTCTTTAATTCCTTTCTTGCCTGACACTGTGTCATTTGCTGGTATCTGTGACCTATGGAGCACATCTGATGTAAGTAGTTCTTCATTCTTCTACAGATGGACTTGTTTGATCTGACTTAATTGAATATTAGCTAAATGGCTTGCATAATTTTAAATCACAATTTTCATTAATCATCATAAAAATCTACTCAGACATTTGTTAAGCAGGATAAACTAAATTCCGAAGTATTTTTTTCTTCCAGGTTCAATTCTCCCAAAGTTCAGAAATTTTAAAAAAATTATTTGCACAAAGAATAAAAATAACACTTTGGATGTCTTAATGCTTGTCTATCTTCCAAGAATTGCCTTAACAATATCCCAGTTTTATTCATAAAAGGATTGATTTTATCTTAACTAGTTGTATTTTATAGGTAGATGTTTTTTTAATTAAGCAAAAATGTATTCTATATTATATTTGGAAATTGAATATACTTTAATTCGAGGGCTTTATTTATTCAGTATGTATTTCTTGGTTACCTATCAGACACTGTACTACATTCTGGCTATAAGCAAAATAAATATGGTCTCTGCCCTTATGTAACTTACAACCTATGTGTGAATATAAAATTCCAAATGAGTCTTAGACAGTGTGAAACAAACATATTGTTACAGGCACTAATTCTGCTTCTGGATCTCATGTTGAGCCATGTTTGTGTAAACTTAACTGTATTAATGCAACTCCCTTGGAAGCAGAGTCAAAAACCAGAGAAATTTAAGTGCACTTTAAATTTTTTTTTGTTCCGTATACATGATGACAATTTTAGAGATACGCTTCCTACAATCTTGAGACATCTGTAAGAAGATATACAAAGAAGACAATAGTTCATTGTTATAGAGCCAGACTGGCTTTATCATTTCCCATGTTTTACCTCTCATCTCTGTGCCTCTGCTTCCTCATCTGTAAGATGGGAAAATAACAGTACCTCACTCAAAGGATTATTCTAGGATTAAATGAGTTAATGCATACAATGTACTTTTTTTTTTTTTTTTTTTTAAAGATTTTATTTATTTATTCATTTATCCCCCCTTGCTGCTTGTGCTCGCTGGGTCAGCTAACCATGCCGTGCGGGCGGGCTTGCCTTCACCAGGAGGCCCCGGGAACCGAACCCGGGGCCTCCCATATGGTAAACGGGAGCCCTACTGATTGAGCCACAGCCGCTTCCCTTATACATACAATGTACTTTTAAAAAGTATTCAGCACATAGTGAGCTATCATATCTACATTCAAAATGAAAATTAAGACTTAGAAATGTGTCTCTCATGCCACCTCAAACAAAGGGATTGTTGAATCTGGAAATCTATGCCATCAATATCCTCTGATATCCACCAAAAGTGGTTGTTTTTGTTTGTTTTATGAATTGTCAACAGACTATCAAAGTTTGAGAAAAGATAAAAAAAAATAAGTCTTTTGCTTTAAGCCACTAATTTTAACCAAGACTTGTTAAAATCCTGCTAGCCCAATCCATAACGAAGCAGTCATTACAATATAATTGTTTCCTTTTTGTCAGCAATTTCTTGATCTCCTGGCAGGAGATGAAGAAGAACATGCAGTACTACTATGTAATTATTTTCTGTCCTTGGGTAAAAAGGCCTGGCTCATGATGGGCAATGCTATTCCTGAGGTAAGTGCACATAGGCTAGCTTTAACAGAAGTGTAGCTGTCGAACCTGGTTGTGTTATTTTCCAGATCCTAGACAAGACTTACTTTAATAACAGCCCTATGAGGTGCTAGGAAAGTTGGGCTAGCTCTCCCCACACCTAGCTCTGTCCTTTTAGCATAAGTCTCCTCCCACCCATGTTACTAAGAATTTTGACTCTCTTAGTGACCTAATGGTGGTTCATGCTAAAGGAGTAAAGGGGATCCAAAGGAGTATGGTAAGGCTAGAGCTAACTACTTTCATGCCTTCTGTTCTGCAGACATCTGCCACAGAGCGCAACATGCCACATAACCACAGGTGGAAAGAAAAGAGTATTAGCAGCTATACTAATATTAGCACTGTTAGTTTTATTAGATTAGAGACTTAGTGACTGTATTAGGGAAACAGAACTGACAGGAGATATCTGTAAATAGTATGAGATTTTATAAAACTCTCACACATGACCTTTGGGATGCACAAGTACAAATCTGTAGGGCAGGCTGCCAGCCAGGGACTCTGATGAAGGTCCTCGACGAGTTCCCCAGAAGACACTGGCTGTCTGAAGTAGAAATGGGAATTCTCCTTCTGAATTCTGAAATCACTTCTTCTTTTAAGGCCTCCAACTGATTGGATGTCACTCATTGCTGGTGCAATCTCCTCAATTGATTGTAGATGGTAATTAGCCATCTAGACCATTAACTCACTGATGATTAAAGTCCATGAAATGCCCTTGTATTTCAATTAGCCCAGTGTTTGCTTGACCAAACAACCGGGGCACCATTTCCTGGCTGAGGTGACACATCAGGCTAACCATCACGGTGACTGTTAGAATTTGTTTCCCTTGCCCACTGAAAATATCCCTAAATTTTAGGGCATGCTGGGCAAGTACAAAGTTGGAGCATTCGCATGGATTGAGGCAGCTCATCTAATGAGTGTTTGAAAAAGAGGCCACAAGGCTCTAAGCATCCTTAAGAATTAGACAGCATGAGTTGCTGCAAGGCAGGTGTTAAAGTAGTATCATATCCACAGGCTAATGCAGTCTCCATCATCACCTTCCAATAGCTGGTACAGGGAGAAGAACACTGGGCTAGGAAGGGCCCCAAGGCCTCCGTCAAGGTTCTGTCCCCACTCCTCAATAGCTACTGAGCTTAAGCAAGTCACTTCAAAACTCGGAGCTTTTTAAGGCAACAGAGATTGTGGGCATCAAATGAAATCATACATGAGAAATAAATAGATAATGTTCATTGAAAAAAAAAAAAAAGAAGAAAGAGAGAGAGAGAGAGAGGAAGAAAGAAAGAGAGAAAGAGAGAAAGAGAGAAAGAGAGGAAGGAAGGAAGGAAGGAAGGAAGGAGGGAGGGAGGGAGGGAGGGAGGAAGGAAGGAAGGAAGGAAGGAAAGGAAGGAAGGAAGGAAGGAAGGAAGGAAGGGAAGGAAAGGAAGGAAAGGAAAGGAAGGAAAGGAAGGAAAGGAAGGAAAGGAAGGAAAGGAAGGAAAGGAAGGAAAGGAAGGAAGGAAGGAAAGAAAAGAACCCAACAATACATAAGTATTCCGAGTAAAAATTGAAAGCCCCTTTCTAGATTCTAATCGCCCCCATCCCACTCCCCTCTTAGGTGCAAATCTTTCAATCTTTTTCATGCATTTACAGAATTACAAATGTATATCACGTGTAAATTATCGAATTAGAAATAACATAAATAGTATTCAAATATAATCAGTGTTCCAGAGCCTTACATGGCAGTTGACTGACTCTGAAAAGAAAATGTCAGGACTATTTCCCTCCATTATTACTAGTTCTCCAGTGGGTCTTAGGAAATATTGGTTGGGGAATATGACTGCCTACTGGCCTTATTTAGCCATTACACTGTATTAGGATCAGAAGAATTTTGCAAAAATAAAAACTTAGATTTTAGTTCTTAAATCCAGTATAATCTAGAACTTCAAACTAACTTTCACTATTAGCCATGGATTTAAGAAATTAGGGGTCCAACTAAAATAATGAATTGTCTGTGTAAACTACTATTGACCTTAATTGCGTAATCAGTTGAAAGTGTTTTAATGATTATTTTCCCTCAGGGTCCAACTGCCTATGTGTTAACTTGGGAGCAAAGTCATTATTTAATATGGAATCCCTGCAGTGGACATTTTTATGGACAATTTGATACATTCTGTCCCTTAAAAAGTGTGGGCTGTTTAATAGGACCTGATAATGTAAGTATTTCCATTTCCTCTTGAACATAGTTGAAATTTACTTTCTTTTTGTTTTATTTACTTACCGATTTAAATAGTATCTTTTCTAATGTGTCATGTATACATTAAGAATTCTGACTTCCTTAGTGATCTAGTGTTATTCATGCTAAGGAGTAAAGGGGACCCAAAGTGTGGTAAGGTCAGAGATAGCTCCTTTCCTGCTTCCTGTTCTCTAGGCATCTGCCACTAACCTGGAAGGCAGAGGGGAAATGCGAAGACAGTGACAAAATTGTTCTATTTCAACTTTTGGTTGAACCTGACCTGCAGAGAAAAAGAATGAAGTTAAAGAAAAAGATCTTATTTAGAGTAAGGACCTGAGCTTGTGTCCTGGCTCTGTCCTCAGATTTCACATCCAAAATAGAACTTGCCATGCCTACCTCGTAGTGTTTTGAGAACTAAATGAGGCAAACGTATCAACTGAGAAGACTGAAGTTTTTTCCTTTCCTTTTTTTTTTTTTAAGGTAGATATCTTAAGTACCACCCTACCTATAATCTCCCCACATGATTCTAGTTGCACCCAATTTGGGGGGCTGTTTAATTTTGAAGGGTACCATAGAAAGCAATAGTGAAAAACATGAATTTGGGGGTCAAAACACCTGGGTTTAAACCCCTACTTCATCATTTACTAGTTGTATGAGCTTAATTTCTCACAGGCTCAGTTTCTCTATTGGAAAAATGAAGATAATGATAGCCATTACTTATTAGAGTCGTTGTGAGAAGTAAATGAAATATAATCAATGTAAAGCACCTATCACTTAATAATATCAACTCTTTAACTGACGACTCTCACAATTCTTTTTATAATCATCTCTGAATTTTGTGGATGTGTCAATAAAAATCATTTGAGCATGCAGGCCCCTATATATATATATAAACTATATTTATTTGTGTATCAGTATACTGTCCTACATTACACAAACAAAAAACTTTTAAAAGATAAAAAGGAAATAATTAGATCTATTTTCCTTCCACATCCATACCCCTGGGGTATATACCCTACTTTGAAGGCCACTGATCTTTTTAAGGTTACAGTTTAAATCAAAGATAATATTTGTCAAACACCCATCCAAGTGTTCAACAAATGGCAACTACTATTAATTACAAATGTGAAAAAGAACAATATGAGCACTATTTTCATGTTAATTACTACTTTTAATTAAATTTATCATAAATGATCTGCAAAGCTCCACCCACATTTAGAAAATCATTTTAAGGTCATTAGTAATCAAGCAAGGTCAATGGACTTTGAAAAGCCTTAAAAGAACTCCATCCATAGGGACCCGGGTTCGATACCCGGGACCTCCCGGTAAAAAAAAAAAAAAGAACTCCATCCTATGTCAAAATTATTACTAGCTCTCAAACAACTACTAATTCTTATAAAACCAAAGTTTTGTGAGGAAGAACCCTCCTTTCTCCTCTTCTAGGAAAAGGGGCAACCTTTCCTTCCTTCACTCCTTTTCCAAGTCTCTCCCCTTTCTACCTGTAGTTGCATTTCCAATCCTACTCTAAGAACTGGCTCCACTAATTGTTCTGACTTGCCCCTATATTTTCACTCTCTTCCTCTTTACCTACTAATGTGCTCAGGAGTCCAATTCTAAAATACATTTCTCCTAGCCTAATTACACCCTAAACTACCATTACCTCTCTTTCCTTTCCTATCAAAATTCTTCAAATATTGGTTATTCCTGCTGCTTCCATATTCTCAGCACACTGAGTCTTTAACCTCTTCTGGAGCCACTCTTCCCTGACCATCCTAGAGAAATTAAACTCTTGAGAAGTACCATTGTCTTGCTAATGGATAAATAAATGCAATGATGTACTCCCATTACTCACTCTCCTTTCTGTGGTACATGACACCACTGATGCCTTTTTCTTCATGGAAAACAAAATACAACACTTTCACCCTCCTTGGTTTTCTGATAAAGGACTGTTTGGTTTTCATTTCTTTACAATAACTTCTTATGCTTCTTTCACTGGTCCTTCTTCCTACCCCTTAAAAGTAGATGTTCCTGAAGCTTCTGTATTTAGATTTCTTCTAGGACCACACCTATTATTATTTTGTTTGGCTCTATGAAGCTTATCAGGGAAGAAAAGTTATAATTCTATCACTATCCCTAGCTTCTTTCTTCGAATTCTGGATTTGCAACTATTTTCTAGACACCCAGGTGCTTATCAGAATCTTAAACTTATTATATCCAAAACACAATTCATTTCACCTTTGTCTGCAAAAACCATCTCCTCTTCCTGGCTTCCTACTACTGTGAATGTCAATTATCCAAATTCAAACCCCAGAATTGTCTTTGATTTTCTCCCTCCCTTACTTCCTCCTACTTTCAAATTATATTTATAGATCCAAATCATAAAGATTCTACCTCTTCTTTTTCCCAGGTCATGCCATTATTGTTTCATTGCTGCCTTATTATAAATAGCCAACTAAATAATCTGTTCCAATTCAGTTCTTTATTTGATATACTGCTGCCTGATTTAAAGCTTCTTAATGTTCAGCTTTCATCATTCTACGGCTCAAAGAGCACTGGGGCACTTTACTGCAAACAGATTTAAGAATAAGCTTCTCACCTTGGATTTCAAAGCCCTAGGTAATCAAACCTCCATTCTTTTTTCAAGTGCTGTTTCCACTACTTTTCTTCACTTTGCCTACAGTATAGCCAAACTGTAGTTCCTAAGGCCCTTGGCATCTTAAAACAATTTCTTGATTTGGATTCCAACTCACCAATGCCTCCCACCTCATTAACTGCCCTTTCTCTGTGTCCTTTGCTTTTTCCTATTTCTCCAAATTCTGAACACTAGAGATCCTCAGGATTCTTACTAAATGCAGTCAATATTCAGGAATTTCTAACTATACTTCTTCGCTAGGAATACCATCTATATGCTAATGATTCCCAAACTTATATCTCTAACTCAGAGCTAGCTCCCCCAAACTTCAGACTCAAATATCCTATGACCTATTCATCTTCATCTGGATGTCAGGTAGACATCTCAAACTTCACATGCCCACACTTGAACCGATTTCCTTTTGCAGTCTTTCCCATCTCAAATGGCAACCCCATCAGTTTAGTTACTCAAGCCAAAATCCTTGGAGTCATCTTTGATTCCTCCCCTTCTGTCTTTCACTCTCCCACATCAAATCTATCACCAAATTCTGTTGGCTCTACCTTTAGAATATATCCAGAATCTGACCACAGCTCACCACTTTCACTGCTACCATTTTGGTCCAAGCCACTTCAGCTCTCACCTGGATTATTTCAAACAACCTCCTACGTGGGAGGCTTCACCACTTGCCTATGCCCCATTTTCTCCAGTCTAAAAACAGCAAAGAACATTCCTGTTAAAATGGAAGACAAATTATGTCACTCCTCTGCTCAAAATACTCCGTTGCTTTCCTAGCTCACTCAAGAGTAAAAGCCTAAATCTTTAAAATGGCCCATAAGTCCGTTTACTGACCTAATCGTTAACTTGCTCTCTAATTTGCTCACTTCTCTAAAGCCACTATCTTCCTTGCTGTTCCCGAAACACATCAAGCATACTGCATTTGCTGTTTCCTCTGCAAAGAAGACCCCTTCCCACCAAATATCTTCATACATTTCTCCCTAACTGCATTCCTGTTTATGTCACCTTTCCAATAAGAATTTTTCTGCCCACCCTAAACTTGCATCCCTCTCCCATCTTAGTTTTCTTCATTACACTTGTATTGGTTAACTAATGCCATAATAAAAATGTGTAAAAACCCACCCCCAAACTAAATGGCTTCAAACATTTATTCTGTGGGTCAGCTGTGAAGGCTCTGCTGATGTTCAGGTTGTGGCTGGAGCAGCTCAGCTTCTCCTGTAGACAGGAGGGTTGGCTGGAACAGTTCTGCTTTTTTTGTGTATTCATTCTGGGGCTCAGACTAAAGGACAATAACAATGGCAGAGGCACAAGAGGACAAGCAGGGAAATACAAAGCCTCAAGGCTTAGTCTCAAAAGTCACACATTGACATTTCTACCCCATTGCACTGGCCTACAGCCAAGAGCGGGAGAAATATACTCTGCCCTTTTGCAGAAAAGAACTACAAAGTAACACTGCAAAGTATATGCATAAATGAAGAGAAGAATAATTGTGGCCAATAATGCAATCTACGACATCATATAACATCCTCTGATATCCTATGCATTTACTTGTTTGTTTACTGTATCTTCTACTAAATACTTCATGAAGTTAGGAACTCCTATTTCATTTACTATTTTATCCCCAGTGGTTAGGATTGAGTCTGGACACAGTAGGTACTTGATAAGTATTTTGAATAGATGAATTTACCATTCATGCACATGGTCATTCAGTCTACCCACTATATGTCAGGAGTTATGTTAGATGCTAAAGATATTAAATATGGTGAATAAGACACACAGCAAATGTCCTCAAGACAATAGTCTAATAGTCTAGTGAGGAGAAGGGTGACTAAACAGGCAATTATAAACATTGATAAATAATAATGATGATGATTATAACAACAGCTAACAATTACTGAGCACTTAATATGCACCAAATATTATTCTAAGAAGTGTACATGAATTAACTCATTTAATCCATTCAACAACCTTACTAGGGAGGTAATATTACCCTGCATTTATAGATAAAGAAACTGAGTCTATAGAAGTTAAATAAATTGTCCAAGTTCACATAGTTAATAAATATTTGAGCCAGAATTCAAATTCAGGTGGTCTGGCTCCAGAGCCAATATGCTACACTGCCTTAACGAGACAAATGCTATCTCCAAGATTACAGAATGCTGCGGAAGCAAAGAGGACACCTAACTCAATTAGAAGGCTGGAAAAGAATACGGTCAAAAAGACTAGCTGGAGAAAGAATTGGCCTTGTGTTACTTCTAATATTTTTTAAATCGCTTATCAGGAACCACCTTATTTCATGAATTGTCAGTACGGAACATCCCAATTTCAGTTATAAAAAATGTGAAAAATGTGCAATGACAACTGTATAACACTGATTGTAAAATGCATACCAATTTCCAAAGCAAGAAAATGAGGAAAAGCATGCACTTTAGAATCACTGAAATACTGCATCATAAAACCAATCTTGTATCTCCTGGGATACATGTAGGCCAACAAATGCTCTTAGCAAATGCAATGCCTTTGTGCACTCTTAACTCTCTCTCCCTCTATATATATATGTGCACATTCACATATATATATAGATATACATATCACCTAACATATATTCTGATTTTGTCCTATCTTTTTAGATTTGGTTTAATATTCAACAATATGATTCTCCTCTAAGGATAAATTTTGATGTCACCAAGCCCAAGCTTTGGAAATCTTTCTTTTCAAGAAGACTTCCATATCCCGGTCTTTCCAGTATTCAGGTATATTCTTTTTTTAGCAATTAAATATAGACAAAGAAAATAAGGAATTTGATATCATTATACAAGTAGCCAGATATATTTTGGCCCTAGGTATTTAGCCTAAAACAGTGTTTGATTTTCAGACTATTCGAGCCCAATTCACAGTAAGAAATATATTCTGCATCATGAACCATTGTACACATATGTGTGAAAGAAGAAGTTCTGATATAAAAAGTCCCATTAGTACCACAAAATATATTCTATTTTACTTTAATTTTTAATTATTTAAAATGCTGGTCTCAATTAACCAAATTGATTTCAAGACCACAAATGAGACAGGAGATCAAAATGCAGGGCATGCTCCATTAGTGGCTCATACAATAATTGAGGGTCCTGACTAGTAGATTGTACGTAGTAAACATATGCATTGTTTCCTAAAACTCTTGCTTCCACTTAATAGTTAGATACATGTATGTGTGTACTGGATTTGTAATATAAAAGTATTTTTTACTGTGGATAAAAACTTCAAAAAAAAAGGTTTGAAAACACTGTCTTAGAAAAATTGTCCCATATGTGCACATGGTGACATATACAAGATGTTTCATAGGAACATTGAAATAGCAAAAGAATTGGAACAAAAGAAAGAATAAATAAAGAATGGTACATGATGTAATATTTTATAGAAGTGAATGAACTAGAGCTATACAAATGAACATGAGTGAATCTTAGTAATCACTCTAAAATATGTGTTTTCTATTAAATACAATAAGGGGGAAAAAGCAACTTGCCTACTGACAGTATAAAACTATTACATAGTTTAGAAAACATGCACAATACAATACGTTGTTTAGAATCCATACATCTGTGGTAAAATCATAAAGACATTTTATTAATTTGTCTATCTCCACTCACTATAACATAAGCTCCATAAGGGCAGGGATTTTTATTCACAGCTATATCCCACAACTATCCCCCTGGAGTAGTGCCTGGTACACAATAGGTACTCAATAATTACTGAATGAAAAACAAAACAAAACAAAAAACAAATTCAGGTCATGGTTACTACTGTGAGGAGGGAAAAGGGAAATGAGATTGAGGGAGAACTACACAGCACTCTATCTGTGATGTTTTACTTAAGGTGGGTCATAAGGACAGGTAACCTTATTTTATTCTCTATTTCTTATTGAGTGTCTAAGGATAATTTTTAAAAATATTTTTAAAAGAATGTACAGCTATACACATTCTAAGTGTAGATAATTTTTAGAATTTCTAAACGATTTTCTTTTATAGCCAGAAGAGCTCATTTACCAGCAAACAGATAAAGCGGCTATAGCTGAGCTACAAGACAGGTAATTTAATAAATAAATCCACATGTAATCTGTCACTTGGAGTGTAACATCAAACTTTAAATGATTTTCAGCCTGGATAAATGTGAAATAACATGGGCAATTAAGCTTTATTTCATGTTTATAGATACCAAGTACAGAGGTGTTCTCTAAATACCGTAGCTCAAAAGAAGGCTTTTGCATCAGCATGGTGGGGGAGAAACAAGTGAACTCCAGTAATGGTGTGTAGTTCTCCAAAGACTTAGTCAGAGTAGAGCTCAATATCATGTTCTCATGGGTCTTGTTCAGACACATCATAATCCTCAGCCTAAGTAGGCCTCTTTTGTCTAATTAGTGGCTTATAGAACTTCAGCTAGTTTATGAACATGATGCATGGAGAAGGCAGGTACGAACCCATGTGAGTCCCATTTTAATCCCTACAGTCCTGTAAAATAGAATTTATTCTCCCAGTTTCACAAAGGTGGAAACTAAGGCTCAGAGAGGTCTGCATACCTGTTAAGTGCTAGAGGCAGCTTCTGAGCCCAGTCAGGTCTTCATGGTTTCAAGGTCTGTGTACACTTGCTACTGTATCAAGCTCTGTGAAGAGAGGCATGTCAAATAACATGAGATGAAACATGACCCTTTTTTAGGTATTATTATTAACAAACACCAATTGACTCTCAAATTGTCTATAAAGCCTTATTTAGAATCCACACCTAGGACAATTAACCTAAAATAAAACTTTTTGTTTCCTCCAATAGCTTCAACATACTATCGGTTAGACACATGTCATTTATCTCTCCAATATTGATGAAGTGCTTGGCAATTCAGTCATACTCGTTCAGACCATCCTGAAACCCAAAACAAGGAATATGTATTATGTGTTAAAATAAAAGCAGATCCTACAGCTATTGAGCAATGGGAAGCTGACTGGGTTCCCAAATCTCTGCTATTTGTTAGGGGATGACAAGAGGCTTTATTTATTTATTTTTGTTTTTCCTTTTTTTGACGTACCGGGGGCTGGGAATTAAAGCCGGAACCTCATATGTGGGAAGTCAGCACTCAAGCACTAAGCCACATCAGCTTCCCTGAGTTGGTTTTTTCATTTGTTTTGCTGGTTATTTATTTTCTCAGGAGGCACCGGGAACCGAATGTGGGACCTCCCATGTGGGAGGTGGGTGCTCAACCACTTGAGCCACATCCACTCCTGCCAAGAGGCTTTAGAATGGGCAGGGTGTCAATTCAAATCCCAGCTCCCCTGTCTTACTCAAGTCATTTAGTCTACTTCAAACTGTCACCTCATATGTAAAATGGTGACAGTATCCCCTACCTCACAGGGTTATTGTGTGGATTAAATAAAAATATACAAAAAGCACTTAGCACAGTACCTGGTAAACAAGAGCTCAATAAGTTGTAGCCATTTTCCATTCTACATTTAAGTTTTATATCCTATAAACCCAATATTTATAATATTAACTATAAAGCAGGATATCAAACATTAAGTTGCAATGATGATTGGTATTTTAAAGGAAGTTTTTAAGGAATTTAGCGGGGAAAAAAGGTGATACTCATGAATATAGAGTCTCACTGGGCAAAAAAATCAGTAAAGAGCATTAATAGCCCAACAAAGATCTGAGACTCTCAACATAAGCCTCATCCCATATGCCAGGATCTGATGTATATGTTATCAGTAAATCAAGTGATAGAATATTTCATGAGGATAAAAATCTTTTGCTAACTTTGTTGACTTTATACCTCATAGCCATTCGGCGTCACCTCATCTGTGTTACCTTTCAAGCATCTTTTATGACCCTTAGGATATCATACTTTCTATTTACACCCCCATATTCAACCCTTAGAACAAGGATCACTTGTGTTATTTTTTTCCAGCCAAGATTAGCCCAAATTAGGTACTATTAGTAAATGACAACTCCACAGACAAAAATGTAGTTATGTAATCACCTGAATCCCCACTGCAAACAAATCAAATGTTTTTTTTTTAACAAGGGAAAAGTCAAGTCACCCAAAAATGGAGTTTATTTTTTATGAACAGGATTGAAAAAATACTAAAAGAAAAAATCATGGACTGGAGGCCACGCCATCTGACTCGGTGGAATAGGTACTGTACCTCCACGTTGCGTCACTTCTTGCCTCTACTAGAAAGAAGTCAAGGAGAAGATGTAGAAGATGACCACAGAGCAGAACTGCTGAAACAATTTGGAGACTACAGAGTAAGTACAAATGGCTCCTCAACTGACCCGGTAGATTTGCTCATTTCAAATTGAAAGAACTCAGTAAAGGTGTTTTGGAAACAAAATACCTACATTTCTTCCCAAAGTATATAGATTGAGCAACAAAGACTAAAAAACTCTATTAAAAATTTTAAATCTCAATAATTAACCTTTAATTAAATAGCAAAATGCCTCTATATGAAAAATACTATCTTTTATGAATACATTGTAAGTACTACAACAAGATAATTTACTGGCTTAAGTGAAATTAGAGATGAGAAGATATCAGCGCTGTACCATTTTTCTGCAAGTCATCCTACTTTACCCTCCCCCATGTGATGGCATCGCATCATCCTCAGGCTGGCTTTTCTCACAGTAGCAAATGGCTGCAACAGTTCCAGGACTCACATCTACACAAACATCATCCAAAGCAGGAAAGAGTATCTGTGTGCCAGTATTCCTAGCAAGGTTCCTAAGGTTCACTATGATTGAGGCTCATTAAATCACATGCCCATCCCTGTATCAAGCATTGTGGCCAGGGGGATGGAATGCACTGGTCAGCTTAAGTCCTTAGAACTACAATGGTCACTATGCAAACTGGGGGCTGTCGGGAAAAGGGAAGGCGACAGTGGAGGGCAACTAACAGGTGTCCCATACACCAAGTCAATATATACTAGTAACTAAAACAAAAAGGATGTTTAAGGCTTTCTGCCTTTTCTATATGGGTAATATATAGCTAAATAGAAAAAGAAAACTAAATAAATGACTTCAAGATCCAGAAGGAAGACTTACTGTATAAAGAATTACATAATTTAAATGAGGGAAAAAATATAGTGAAATCCTCAAACTTCACTAATGACTACAAATGTTGTCTTTTCTCCCCCAGTTCTCTGGATTTCCTCTTCACATGCCCTATTCTGAAGTGAAGCCTTTAATTGAAGCTGTGTATAGCACTGGAGTACATAATATTGATGTTCCTAATGTTGAATTTGCTTTAGCTGTGTATATCCACCCATATCCCAAAAATGTTTTGTCGGTTTGGATCTATGTTGCCTCCCTTATACGCAACAGGTAATTTTTCCATTGTACTTTTTATATGATGTAAAAACTTTAATCAGGAGATGAGAATTTTTTTTCAGTGTGTGAATTTTTGCTTCAACTCCAAGAGTATTTCTTAATGATACTACTTACACAGAGGAAAATATAATTGCAAACAATGAAATAAATTTGTTTTCAAACTGTGCACAATGTTTTTATTTAGTAGTCTGCCTTGTCTCTGCTACTCTGACCCTAAATTCAGTGTAAGGCTGCCCCAGCTCCCCCTACATTATGCAGCTTCATACCTCTCTGCCTTTGTACTTGCTTATGACCCTCTGCTTGGAATGTCCTCGCCTTCTTCACCAGTCCAGCAGAATATCATACTTTAAAGTCCCAGCAAAGCACCACTTCACAACTTTTTTGGGTGGTTGGGGGAGGGAGAACAACTTTGCATTATCAAATTCTTATCTTTAACCCTGGAACACCTCTTAAGACTTTATCCTAGAGAAATACTAAGTAAACCACGCATATGCACACACATGTATACACACACATACCCAATGAAACAATATGGTATTTGCGAAAAAAGGGGGAGACATATTTAAATAGCCATCAAAGAGGAAGGAGTTATAAAACAAAATTAAGATATATCCATATAATATTGTACTATTGTACTAAACCATTAAAAAAGATTAGATATATGTGTTAATGTGGAAAGATTTACACAAAATAGAAATATGTATAAAGCAAGATTTCTCACCAGTAGCACTACTGACATTTGGGACCAAGTAATTCTTTGTTGTGGAGGGCCATAAAATGTTTAGCAGCATCCCTGGTCTCTACCTACTAGATACAAGTTGCAACCCCCTCTCACCCGTCCAGTTTTGACAACCAATACTGTCTCCAGACATCGAATGTCTTCTATGGGGCAAATCACCTTCAATTGAGAAAGACTGAAATAAGTAAGAGTACGGTCTCACTTAAAAAAAAATAAAATTACATCTGGACAACAGCGGCAAGGCACACAGCATCATGAAATCAACACCCCTCCCGAGGGCCGTATCTGGAAATATGTGATAATCTATTTCCCCAACATAACTCATTTATAATTCCCCTAATCATGATTCTTTCACTCCTTTTATATGAACCTATACTTTTCAATGTACCCATTAAGTATATTTCACATAGACTTAAATCTTTGGACTGTTCAAATGCATGTGGAGCCCTAATCCCAGCAGAGGAGCAAACAACTCCCACTCTTCAGTTCTTCAGGCTTGCCCTGGACAACCAACAAAACAATGATGATGGACAGGTCCCATCCCAAAAAACAGGGAGTGTCTGCAGCTGCGGACAGAATTATTTCATCTGCCCCATGGTATGTGGGTCCCCTCTCAGCCTGGGGCTGTCAGAGTGGACGTCATCCCAGGTCAATCTGTATTGGAGAATGAACAACCTTGGGGGGGTGGGGAAAGGGAAGTGGCCACGGACCAAAGTAGATTAGTTGTCATCATGGATGTTATCTTGCATTGAAGGAAGAACTCTGGAGAAATCCTAAATCTGCCTCTTACTAGCTGGGTAGCCAGGGCAAGTTACTTGTTACTTTCTTTGTCCATACTTAAGATCAGGATGTTCACATTACCCGTTTCATAGCACTGCTGTAAAGATTAACCAAGTTGGTGACATAAAGCATTTTGAACACTGCCTGATACCGAGCACCTGATGTGTGAGGCACAAGGCACCTTATGTGACTGTTGCATATTATTTCCAGAATGAACAGTTTAAATAATTCATGAAATCAATCACAAAATCTGATAAAAACTTAAAACCAAGTAATGTCTCAACTTTCATTAAATATTAACTAACCCCTTTAATAATTATGAAACCTTAAATGCAGATTATATAAAAAATAAATCTGATATAAAAATTAAATGCAGATTATGCTATGGGGGGGTGGGAAGGGAATAAAAAACAATGACTCGGCATGACAACATGCTGACATACTAAAGCTGGTTTGATTAAAAATTGCCAGGTCCTATTTAATGGTTTTCTAACATCAAACATAAGACTAAGCAAAAGAGTCACCTCAATTACCTAGAACCTCTGAAAAAATTAGTTGCTCAAAATTAATTTATTGGGGACTTCTTGCCTGCTTGATGGGATGTTGTGAATGACAGGAAGGAGTCCAAAAATGTAACAGATTTTGGGAATTTAGGAAAGTGCCTGATTTGGGTTATTGAAGATACCTGGCAACGATCTTTACATTTGGTTACCTTTAAGTTTTCATATGCCTTTAGGTAATATGTTTCTTTGCACGATGACATATTACACAGCAGTGCCCTGTAGCAGCCTATTTTGGATAGGCATTGGAGTGGACACCCCTAGCTGAGGGGTCATCTGGACAGCCTGAAAGCTACAGCAGATGGTGGTGATGGCTGCTGGGCTAAGTGGCTGACTTGGGTCAGCATTTGGGCGGAGTTTACTGTTGGTGGCTGTGCTTCAAGCGGTATCTGCATTCAGGGCAGTTTTTGCCAGAAGCATGCAGAGTAAGGCTTCTTCAGCAATTTGCTCTGCAGCTCTTGTGATCTTCTTGGACAGTTCAACCTGCTTCAGCTATATTCTGACTGCAGAGGATACTGTCAGGAAGAAGCACGGTTTGAAACCAAAAAGCTGTATGCGGGAGCTATTCTTGAAGTCTGTGGATGAAAGTTGGGGAGGTTCCCTCAAGTCCAAGTTTTTGTCAGGAGTAATAAACCCAAACTATTCACAGGACTACAAATCAAGTGTGTTGGCAGTTCAGACCCTGTACTAAAGCTTTTGGACAACAATGGGAACATTACTGAAGAACTGAGCATCCTCAAATGGAACACAAACAGTGTAGAATTCCTGAGTGAAAAGCTGGAACGCATATAAATCCTGCTTAAATTTTCTTCTATCCTTTTACCTTATCAAATAAAATAATGCAGCACCGAGAAAATATTCAGTTTTTGCTTTCTTCCATTGACCAATTTTTTACTGAGGCATTGAACATCTAATTAGAAGTTGAAATGGCAACACATCCTATGAAATCTGAGTTGGCAAGCTTAACAAATCCCATTTTTTTATAAATTTCCATCATTCTTCATGTGTTGACACCACTAACAAAATACTTTGTAATAGACTTGTGGTTAATTATGTAAATGATAGTTTGTGATACTTGGCTCAGAGAGGTTAATAAGGGAAATGATTACTATGCCTCATGTGCTGTGTGCTCTTTGAAGGTAATGACAGAAAACTACAAATAAGATTTACTCAGTCTCTGAACAGACTGCCTGCTCCTCAGTCTTTATTTTTTGTATTACCAGCTTTCCTTTTAAAAGAAATGTTCTATGAATGTACTACATAAAATCTTTGTAGCTTCATTATTGTCAAACAGTCAAGATCTACAGTGAGAGTGAAACATTCAGAAAGATTCACACCAATGAAGATTACAGAGAAAACCTTTCAGAGGATTTGTTTAGATCTGATATTTGGTCAATTTTTGTGTTCTATGCTCTTACAGAAAAGTGAATTTTAAAAGGACTGTTTATAAGTCCAAAATATAAATAAAATGTTTTAAAAATCTATAAAAAAAATTTATAAAGGATAAAATTTAAGCAAAGTCCTGAAACATTTGTGAATTTTTCCATAAAGATAATAAAAATATTTTCCTCATAAATTTTACTATTTTCTGACAAAATGGTGATGAACTGCAGCCCTCCCTTAATGATTCAGGGTCATCATCATGGATGAGCCATTCTACCATGTATTTTGTGTAAATACAGATAAGGTGAAGTCTGGAGTGGAATGAGACACAGGCCAGAAGACTGTCTTGTAAAAGTCCCTAATGTTGACTTTTTAAACTGTATCAAACACTTAGGGAAATAAAAATACAGTAAATACATAATGGTCAACCTTACAAAATAAAATTTTTGACCCTGTATAGTTCTCAGTAAGCTCAGATTTTCTTCCAAGTTCTCTAAGGGAATCAAGAAATGATTTTGTTCTTTGTACTTAGAGCAGAGTTTTAAATGAGGAGGACAGGTGTAGTAGTACCACAAAAAGACACAACTACTTGAGCTTAAGAGACATAAACTCAAAAGTCAAGAGGTAAGGTGGTCTGTTTACACAACTGCTGTACCCTACATGTACCTCATAGGGTTTGGTTCCATGTTTAATTTTACAAATGCTAACAGCAATGGACTCAAAATGAAAGAACCCTTTGGGCAATGTGAAATTTCAAAGAAAGAATCGTTTAGGTATACTCCCTTTAGCATTGATCATCCCTTGAAGTGTTTAAAATGTTAGCTGAATTTAAAAAGCACGAGTGAATTTTTTATTCATATTCCCATCACTTGGTTCTTCCTTCATCTTCAGAAAACTGTCTAAAATAAAGTTTTCTCTTACTCTGAACTGAAATCTCTCTACCTGTTATTTATAACTTACCCTTCTCTCCCTCCTCTGCAATAAAACAAACAAACAAACAAAAAAAAAAAAAACACCTGGGCCCATAAAGAACAAGACTGCCAGATTAATTTCTCTTCCACAACTTACAAATATTTTTAAAATAGGTAGCATGTCCCTGACCTCTTCTTCATGGCATATGGCATGGCATAAAATTGACTCAATATGTGCCTCTCTGAATGTCAGGTCTCCGTATCTTTTCACAAAGCAATGAAGATAGGCTTACAGATTCAAATTATGACTGGTGCACAATTATTTTCAAAAAGAAAATTCAGCTCAACAAAATTAAGTTTCTGTCCAAAACTGTTTATTTGTGAGGGTCATGATTTCACAAGAGATCAAAAGACAAAATATTTAGTCCTAGTTTTTATACTAAAGTAAACCTGGATTGAGATTTATGATAATCAAATCAAAACACAAAAGATATTACTTGGTAAAGTCCTCAAAGTAGATTTTATTTATACATTTCTTCAAATGATTGTGGAACTTTTAAAAATCCCTCCCAAATTAGACAATGTAAGGACAGTGATAGGAACCTATGGTCTTTGAAGAAAACAAATACAAATACATTGGGGCTTTGTTAGCTCACTGAGCTAACATCAAGAAGCCATTATTTAAAAATAATCTTAAAGAATCTTATATGTGGGTATGTTTGTATTGGCCCTCTGAGAATTGCTGAAATAAAGGAAACATTACGGAAAAGATACTGGTTTCCAAAATGTGCAATCTTTGAAAATAAAGCTTCAAAAATGTATGTCTGAAAAAAAATCTGAAAAGCTTGGTACAGTGTTTATATATAAAGAAAACCAATAAACCCTATTGACTTTAAAACCCAAAATAATCTAAAAAATACTTTAAATGGCATAGCATTAGTGACATTCTTTTCAAAGCATTTCATTTAAAAGAAATCTGATAAGACTGTTCTCACGCTTATGAAAAAACTTAATCCCTTTCTAAAACAAAAATACGATTTGCAAGAGAAACAACACTGTACAATTCACTGGTAAATTAAGATTTCTGAAATTGCAAGAAATGGGGCCAAAACAAGTCACACTCAAAAAAAGGATGGTTAACAAAAGAAATGTGCTATAAGTAAAGTGCATGAAAGGAAGCCTGCTCAGTTAAATGAAGTAGACAAAGTCAGAAGTCAAGGGTCATTCACCAGAGCGGCAGCAGGCTCGAAAACCACACTGCAAATTCTGGCATCCACTGGCAGTATCAGCATGAGGACCTGTATGAAAACAGAAAAATGTGAAAGGAGGAATTTCTTAGAAAGCATATGAAAATAATCTTGCTTATGCAAGAGCTGAAAAATCACTTGTTTTTTAAATTAGCAATAAATTCATATAATAAAAAATCTCATAATGTATGAATAAAAAATTGTACAGACAACAAAAATCGCCAACAACGATTTCAACTACTATATCCCCCATGGCTCAAAAGGCAAATGGAAGAAGGAAAAGAAATTAAGAGTCCAAGAAGAAAAACAGATAACCTACAGAAGCAAGACTGTCACACGAATTTAACTGATATATTATAACCTAAACATTTTTACTAGAAACATTAAGGCAAAATAGGCCTGTCCATAATAAATCAGCTAAAGAATCCAATATTAAGCAATTATAATAAATATTATAGTCAAAATTTTAAAAACAAACTATATAGACAGAGTCAACATATTTTTCATATTTTACTTAACATCTGTAGCCAAAATAAATCATATATTACTGTTAGACAAAATTATCTTTCATAGTTAAATATGTGATTAATTAAACATATCTAAAACATGATAAAAATTGTTATTTACTTACAAAAAAGAGTAATAAAACATTTACAGAATGATTGACATTTTATCTCAGTCACATTATGCTACTCAGATACTAGATAAAAGATCCATTAGGGAACATAACTGAGAACTAGAAAATATCAAAGAAGAGGTTCCATGGTACATATTCAAATATTAAGTACTTTGAATGAAATGTTCATAAAGGCAAGCAAATGTGGAAAAAGGCTCTTTTAACTATATTGAAGTCTCAGTATGTCTGCACCAGCACCATGAACAAATAAAGAACAGTTAGTTCTTTTTTCTTTTTTCAGGAAGTAGCGGGGACTGAACCCAGGACCTCATACATGGGAAGCAGGCACTCAACCACTGAGCTACATCTGCTCCCCCCAGTTAATTAGTTCTTTAACCTCTTAATTAGAACAACCAAACTATTTGCAATTGGGATATATAAGGATAAAGACAAAATGAAAAACTACATCAAATATAATTTTACTGAAAAATAAACCAAATGGATTATAACTGAAAATCACAGTACTTTAGATTGATAATTAGTTTTGAACTCAAACACTTTAAATTTGCTTTGTTTTGTTGTGTGTTTGTTTTTACCGGAAGGTCCCGGGGATCAAACCCAGGTCCCTCCATATGGGAGATGGACGCGCAACCAGTTAAGCCACATCCATGGCTCTGTTTTGTTTTTTAAGGTAACAATTCACTGCAAAAGAAGGTAACCAATACTAATACCAGCATTAGAAAATGATTACTTGCAACTGAACACATATAACACACATATTCCCAGGAATTTAACTTTTTCTTATATTCCTGAAATACAAAGGGCAGATTTCTTAGGCTATACAATAAAGTGTAATGTTCATATACAATGTCACTATGGAAATGACAATATAAGTTTAAGTAAGAAAAAACCCAATGAATTTTTTGCATGTATATGTGGCACTGCAATAGCTTATGATTTCAATTACTCTCAAATAGTTACATTTAATTTAAAAATCGATATGCTGTCTGGAATGAGTGTCAAATTAATGGGGGAGCATGCATGGAATGGGCAATGATATATATGATAGGTACATGAAGGCTTATTATAACGTTTAAATTTTTCCATAATAAAAAATTTTAGATTTTAAGCTTACAGATGAATTACCACAAGCCCATTTTTGTTCAATCAAAATAAAAATCTGTTTCTTTTCTAAAAAGAAAAGTTATATGTGTCATATATTTAAAATTCACAAAGCAACAATGTTCTTAAGATTATTTTTCCTCAAAGTTAAGACACAATGTTAGTTATCTCACTACAATGTTACAATAAAATGTCTTAGCACATATTATCAGATATTTATTAGTAACGCCCTGAAAAGGAATCCTATGTTTTGAACCTCTTCCCTGTCAATCTTTGAGCAGATTTTCCCTTTGAATATATTTTCAGCTTTAATATGTACCATCCAACTCTGTATTACTCCCCTTCTCAACTTTTCTTCACCCCTTGAACCTGTACTGCTCTGCCTGCCTACTCATGTTTCTCCAGGACCCAATTCCCTGCTCCACGACCATCTCCTGGGCCTGACACTTAGTCCCTGTGATGAAATGCTTGAATCAGTAGTTTTTGTCAAAATTTATCTGAATATCATTTTATTAGCATGTAACTCTATCCTGAATTTTTTTAAAAGGGAGCAATGGGAGGAAAGAGACATGGAGAATTTCATACAATTTTCCATACTAAAACTTCCTAAAATAATTGAAAATGTTTATGTTCCTATTTGAAGAACATAAAGGTAAGCAAGAAATTTTATACTGAATTCAACAGTGACCTAGGAAAGATGGCTGAAAGCAATGAAGTGAAGTCGATGTGCTACTGGTTTTAAAGGGAGAAAATAAAAGAGAGCTACAAAGAAGCCAGTTAGATCAAGGAAGCTATTCTAGAGATTCAGATCTATCCAGGCAGCACACACCTTTTCATCACCCTCCCCCAAACACTCAGGTGCCCAGCATCTTCAATCTCCATTCTAGCCACCTGGGTTACTCTTTGCTCCCAACGTTTTAGGGATGGTGGTAGGGATAACAGGAGAAGCAAAACATAGGAATAAAATACCTGTTTTCTATTATTAGGTAGAAAACTAACCCCATCCTGCTCTCTCTCTCAGGATCTCCTTATTTGCCACAAAGTAAAGTTATCGCTCATATTGACATAAAATGTGCCCCCCTCCGAATATGCACTAGAATATCTCTGAGTTTAAATGGGATTCTAAGTGCATAGATTAAAGAAAGGGAAGTAATATATCAGTGTTTTCAAATTTCAAAGTAGGATCTGCCTAGAAAAGCCCATTGTGCTTAACCACTAACTGTAATCCTAACTGCCTCAAAACCACAATCCCATCATAAAGTCAATGACAGAGCAGATTTCTGGTCCTAATAATCTATGAATGTGATAGTAACCATCAAGGGATTATAGTCTGTTAAGGGCTAGGGCAAAGCATCAGTGAAGAAAACAGCTGTGTTTACCTTAGTTTCACATCAAAGAAAACAGGAGAGAATAGCAATTTCCAATGTTTGGAAATTATAAACAATATGAACAGTTAAGACCCTCAACTGTCACAGAAGACTGTTCAGAAAAGTGAATAAATAGCCAACAGAAATAAAAGTGATGTAACATTAGAAAGAAACAGGACTATAAGACAGATTGTGCTACCAAGAATCTCAAGTAGACAGCTGTGCTTCAAAAGACACTGGCAATTCAAAAGTAGTTCCTTTAAATATCTGACTCATCACCAGCAAATCTCTATCTCAATATAGGGCAGCAAACACAAATTGTTATAATAAATCAGGGTTAAATTATATTAAATAATAAAGAAAATGGAAAAATAAAATTTCCAGAATTGTTAAAGAAAATCTTCAAATGATGATAAAGAATACTTTTTTTTTAAGAAAGCATCTTTTAAATATTGGATAGAAAGAACTATAAAATTAGCTGCTCCTATTTCCCCAAATTTTTATTACTGAATGATTTGTTTTTCCTGGATTTTAAGTATAATACTTATACTGTACATCTGCACTTACCTTCACTTACCTTTAAATCCTCTTTTACTTAAATTAGAACATAAGAGAGCAAAGCATCTGATTGTGTCACCTCCAGAACTATGAGCTAATCTATCTTAATTCATAAATTACACATATAATGAAACGCAAATCAGTATAAAAAGTTTATTTGCTATCATTGCTCAAATGTTCTTCAGAGTTTTAAAACTATGCCAATTCCATTTAACACTTCTTAAATGGCTGAATACTTCTTAAATGACTGAATGTTACAGCTAAGAAGTCTTTTATATTCATATCTTAAGTTTATCAATCGAATAACAAATCTAAATGTTATGAAGAATCATCAGAAGAATCAAAAATTGCACTTTAATCAGTTTTTATTACAGTGCCTAGTTCACAGTAGTTATTTGTTGAATATATGATTCACTAACTTTTCTTCTCCAAAATCTCTGCTACTGTTTAAAAAAACAGATCATTCTGCTTTACTTAACCACTTATTTAGTTAATAATGACTGTATCAGTATTTACTTCTTTTAGCTAATAACCTGGTAGTTAACGATGCAGACTTTCTTCTAACCAAATACATCTTTAGGTAAATGTTACTCTAGAATATTTAAAATATAATTTAGCACTTAAATATGCTTCATTTGTTGAAGATAACAAATGAGTTATATATAACAAATAGTTAATATATAAAATATATTAACTACTTTCAGAAATGATAAAAATAATAAAGGGGATTCCTAAGCATTCACTAAATATTACTAAACAAATTGAGTTGTATTAAAAGAAACTAGATGAATAGTGTCATCTTGCGAAACTTGATAGACTGAAACTTTATTCTAACACTTTCTGGGTTGTCCATACATCCTTTAAAAGGAAGAGATTATATCGGCATTGCTGTATGGGGCAACTGGTTGGAACTCTGGAACACAAGTTAATATGACAAGTAACCCTGTAAACTTTACAGGCTTTCCATTTTCTCAAAATCAAGCCTTAACAAGCTGTAAAAGGAGATTACATATTGGATTATACAAAAACAGTCAATTTCCCTTCAAATCTTTCGAAGTCAGTACCTTCATTAAAATTCAATTATAGAATATTACCAATCATCAAAAGAAAAATCTTACATTCAACAAAAGGTATGTAGCAGACTCCTTTCAAACACTGTAATATTTATATTTTCAAAACCAGTCAAAATGAAAGGGATGCGAACATACTAACAAAGTACAAAAGATTTTAAGTATTTAAGTATTTCTCTTCATCCCATCAAAGCACACACAAAACAAGAAAGCAGGTCATAAAAATAAATTAAAACCCAGTCTACCCCAACACTATACCATCTATATATCCAAAAATAAATTTACCAAATTAGGTTGTGAGATTTATTCCCATACGCATAAAACCCATGCTGAAATCAATGTGAACAATTCAAGAGGAACACAGAAATAAGATCTTTTTCTTACAAACAATAAGGCTTGCTGATTACTCTTCATATGTTCTATAAGCCTTAAGAACTACAACACTGAACCTAAATTTAAAACAAACAAAAAACTCCCTACTCAAACATACTACATACACAAAAGAAATAACTGCTTCATTGCAGCAATCATACTTTGTTTTCATAGGCTTAGCAGGTGGCATCATTTTAATTATGTTCATTTTCACCATTCCCTGATTACAAACTGAAGACAACAATGTGCAAGGTAATGCTCCAACTTAGTGCTGCTATTGCAAGAACATGGGAAGTCAACACTTACAACACTGACGTGATTCCAGAAATAAGAGCTGCTAACTTCTGTCTTTTCATATATACTTTAAGGAAAATGTAACATCTGAGAAACAGCTAACTTCTCTGCCTCTTGGTATGTCATTAAAAGAGAGTCTAATCCTCAAGTGGCTCCTCCTTTCAATTGTTCTTCCTGAGAAAAACTCAGAAGGTATTCTTGTCATCTCAAGATGAATCAGGTTCTCAAAAGGAGATGGATTTGCTTACTAATAATTGAGAGTGCTTTGTATACTTCTGAAACATCAGTCTCTACCAGTAACTATTAAATGCCTAAGAGGACATTAAATATTCTTAGAAAAGCATATTCAACAGGTCCACAGTGAGGCTTAAAAGACAAAAACAAGAAATACTTATCTGAAGATTTTTAAAAGTAGGCCCAGGAATCAACTTCAGAATTGCTCTTGGAATTTTAGTTGTAACTAAAACGTCTCAGTCTCTCCATAGTATTCCCCCTTCCACTACTACCACTAATCCTCAATCTTCAATGAGAGTTATTTGGAACCAGAATCCCTAAGGGTTAATATTACCAAAGACCTTTTTTTTTTTGATAAAGTTGTCCTACAAGTACACTGAGTCCATCATCCTTCAAAGTAAATGGGGATTAAGAAATCGATATATCTAGAAAATCTATGACTCTGGATTGTTACTGGGTGCTAAATCACCCTAGAGGAGTTTTCTAAAACTTAATAAGAATTTTAGTGTTTCTAGAACAACCTGCCATTCTTGATTAAATTATTATATACTTCAAAATTCTAGCAAAATGGATATCTAACCACAAGAAAAACTTACCTTTAGAGAAACTAATTAACGAAACCACCATATGTGATTTTTAAAACTTTATCAAATGCAAAGGACTAAATCTTGAATTAAGAGATTTTACTAATTAGAAATCTAGAAAACTAATAGAAACCCTAAAAATTATTAGAACTGTTAAATTTTTTAAAATCAATTCCTTCAAAATTATCTCATTGTTAAAAGGCATTACCGTTAATGTTGTCACAGTAGTAAAAGTATTCATCATTTAGAGATGGACATGCTGAAACCAGATCCTGCAGGCCTGCACCAGTTACAGTAAGACAACCAGAGAGATTAAGGTGCTCCAAATAAGGCAGCCCTCCTCCCAGAGTCAAAACCCTGTAAGAGAAACAATTCAACAATGAGAATACTTTAATCTATGAAAACTTACTATGCCTATGGCCCACTGGACCACTGTTTTACTAACATTCAATTTACTAATGAGAAAATTTAAGAATTTCTTAAGCAGAAATACATTTAAATCAGAAAAACCTTATACATTTTTCCCTAAAGACATTCAATAAAGAAGTCTATGAAACTTTTTTCAGTCTCTTACCTGATTGTCCAAGTAAAAATTATCAAGAATAATATTGAAGTTATAAACCTAATGACCAGTTCGCAGTTCCTCAAAAAGTTAAACAAAGAGTCACCACATGACCCAGCAATTCTTACTCCTACATATATACTCTAGAAAATAAAAAATGTATGTTCACACACACACACAAAAAAAAAAAATTGTACATGAATGTTCAGAACAGCATTACTCATAGCAAAAAGTAGAAACTACTCAAATGGCCATTAGCCGATGAATGGATAAACAAAATGTGGTTTATCCATACAATGGAATATTATTCACCCATAAAAAGAGTGATACATATTACAACATGGATGACCTTGGAAACATTATGCTAAGTGAAAGAAGCAAAACACAAAAGGCCATATAATGTATGATTCCATTTAAAAGATATGTTCAGAATACGCAAATTCATGAAGACAGAAAATAGGTTAGTGGTTGCCAGGGAGTGGGAAAAGAGAGGAAAGACAGAGAGCAATTGTTAATGGGTATGGGATTTCTTTTGAGGGTGATAAAAATGTTTCTGAATTAGTGGTGATGGTTGAACAACCTTTTAAATATACTAAACACCACTGAATTGTAAACTTTAAAAGGATAGTTAAGGGAAGCGGCTGTGGCTCAATCAGTAGGGCTCCCGTTTACCATATGGGAGGCCCCGGGTTCGGTTCCCAGGGCCTCCTGGTGAAGGCAAGCCCGCCCGCACGGCGTGGTTAGCTGACCCAGCGAGCACAAGCAGCAAGTGGGGGATAAATGAATAAATAAATAAAATCTTAAAAAAATATATATTATAAAAAATAAATAAATAAATAAATAAATAAATAAATAAATAAATAAATAAATAAATAAAAGGATAGTTAAGTTCATGTGTCAACTTTGCCAGGTTATGAAGTCCAGTTGTTTGGTCAAGCAAGCACTGGCCTGATAGTTACTGTGAGGATATTTTGTGGACTTAAATCATCAGTAAGTTGATTTCACCTATAGCTGATTCCATCTACAATCAACTGAGGAGACTTCAACAATGAGAGAAGCCTCATCCAATCAGTCAAAGGCTTTAAAAGGAGAAGTGATGATTTCAGCAATAAGAAGAGAGAATTTCCATCTCTATTTCATCCAGCTAGCTTCTCCTGGGGAATTCATCAAAAACTTTCATCAGAGTTCCCAGCTTGCAGCTTGCCCTACAAAACTGGAACCTGCTCATCCCCCAGTCATGTAAGACAATTCTCCTAAAAATTTCATAATATTTATGCATATATATCTTCTTGTCAGTTCTGTTTCCCTAGAGAAGCCTGACTAATACAGTTTATTAATACATTTCAATTTTTCAAAAAAGGAAAATTTAATGACACACCCAAGAAGAATAAAATATTTATATAAAAAGTGTAAAATGAGAAATTTGATAAAATAACCATGGCAGAGTTAAAAAAAATATATGAAGAAAATTGAGAATATCAATTTTCTATACAAGGATGATTAAAGCAATATTCTAACAGTAAACAAGTGGGAAAATTGGAAATAGTCTATCTTGACATGGATATCAAGAAACTAACAATACAATACATTTGGGAAAAAAATTAATGTGATTATTCAGGTACACAGAAATTTAAGAAGTAATAGTAAGTAAAAAGTAAACTATGAAATGGGATTAGAAAAACTATGGAAAAATTTATCAATAGACATACTGAGGGATACTGAATTGTATAAATTGAAAAAGTAATTTTAAGTTTTTATAGCTACATGTTTAAAAAAGGAAAATGATTATTTTTTAAAAAGTAAGAAATTTAAATGCATACTCCTCTCTAAATCTTGATTTAAAAAACTGATTTTTTAAAAAAACAGGGAAGAGATATGGCTCAAGCAGTTGAGTACTTGCTGCCCACATGGGAGGTCCTGGGTTTGATACCCAGTGCCTCCTAGAAACAAACAAACAAACAAAAACAAGCAACAAGCAACAAATGAGAAAACCAACTCGGGAGCCAATGGCTCAGTGGTTGAGCACTGGCATCCCACATATGAGGTCCCAGGTTCAATCTCTGCCCTGGTACCTAAAAAAAAAAAAAAAAAAAATCATGGGAGCAAATATAGTTCAAGTGGCTGGGCACCTGCTTCCCATATATGAGGTCCAGGTTCAATCCCCAGTACCTCCTTAAAAAACACACACACACATTTATTTCCTCCCACCTCTATAGACTGTAAGTGGTCACAGCAGTCAGGGACAACAGTCTTTAATGGGAGACAGTACAAATTTTAAAAATTACTTTTTTTTTCCTGTAAAGTTGAATGGTTCACAACTAAAAAAATACAGTTTAAAAAAAAAAAAAAGCCCTGAAAGATCTCAGAAAGCACCTCAATGCAGAGATCGTTTCATGTTCTAAGACTTAAAATTTTCTGGTATATTAAGAACAGAGTGTATGGAATGTAAACTTCATATCATAAGTATACTTAAGTAAACTATTTGCACAGTCACTGGCCTCACTGAGCTTACTGGGAAATCAAAGTAAATAAGCAATAATCGTACCATGTGATGAATACTCTCCTGGGAACCTATAGAAGGGTGTTGGGAGGTCAGAAAAGTCTCCCATAAAAAGTGACATTTAGGCCATGATAGAAAGATGAACAGGAGTTAGCCAATAATTGCATTACACACAGAGGCAACAGATATAAATGTCTAGAGACAAGAGAAATATGGTACCTTAGAGGAAGGGAAAATAGCTGAGTGTAGCTACAAAAGGTGTATTATGTTTATGATTTTCTTTTTTTGCAGGGTCATGATAGGGGGAAGGAAAGAGCAAAAGTTTTTTTTTGTTTGTTTTTGTTTTTAAAGCCTTTGTGCTTATCACTATTGTTTTATTTTTATTTTATTATTATTATTTTTTTTTTTTTTATTTATCCCCCTCTTGCTGCTTGTGCTCACTGTGTCCATCCGCTGTGCGTTTTTCTGTGTCTGCTTGTCTCCCTTTGTTGGGTCGTCTTGCTGCGTCAGCTCACCGCGCCACGTGGGCTGGCTTGCCTTCACCAGGAGGCCCTGGGAATCGAACCCGGGGCCTCCCATATGGTAAACGGGAGCCCTATCGATTGAGCCACATCCGCTTCCCAAGAGCAAAAGTTTTAAGGAAGGTAACAAGAGATAGAGAGAGGTAAGCACAGGTCAAGAGTTTGGACTTTAATCTGAGGGCAGAAAGAGTCACTGGAAGGTTTAGGTAGAGGAATACCATAATAAGAAATGCATTCTAGCGTTACTTATGAACCAAATATATTGTGTAACATATTGTTTGATTAAAAAAAATTTTTATATGTATCCAGTACATTTGAGAAATGTATATTATTTATTCATCTGTGTTTACTTTTTAGTTTTTAATTGTCTATATTTTCAATTAAATGTACAAAATAAATTAAGAAAAAAAAAGAAATGCATTCTAGAAAGATCACTCTAGTCTCCTTTTTATCATCAATGTCCAAATATGCCAGGCATAGGCCTAAACAGAAAACAAAATGAATAAAATACATTCTCCACCCTCAACCAGGAAAGACACATTTAAACAAACTACTAATGATACACGCAATAAGAAAAAAACATTAAAAAATGTATACAAGTTACAGACCAGGGAGCAATCCAAAAGTGTCAGTCACTATTACAGAAACAGAACAAAACCCAGTATTCAATACATAATTCACATTATTTGGTTTCCGATCAAAAACTACTAGTCATTCAGAGAAGCAGGGGAAAAAAAAAAACCAATGAATAGAAACAGACTCATTAATGATGAAGATGCAGAATTTAGCAATGACTTTAAAACAGCCTTTATATATATTTTAAATATGATCAAGGATGTAAAAGAAACATAATGGTAGAGAAACAGGAAAAAGATATATATATACTTTTTCCTTTATTTATTTACTTTTGCTTTAGACAGTGAGTTGTCATTTGGAGTCATTAATATAAGAAAAATGATTCATATTTAATTTCACTTTTGTCATTTCAGCCTTCTTTATTTCTTGTGTAGATATGTTTTTGTATGTATGTCTCATATCTGAATAACTTCCTTTAACATTTCTTAAGCATGGATCTGCTGCCACTCAATTCCATTTAGCTTTTGTTTGTCTGAAAAAGTCTTCAGTTTTCCTTCATCTTTTTTTTAAATGGTTTACAGTTTACAAACCATATTGTCATTTATTAATCTTGACAACAATGCTGTGAGATAGGTATGACCAGAAAAAAATACTACATTTTACAGATGAGAACACTGAGGGTGAGAACAAAGATTTGCTAGTATCACATTGCTTTTTTAAATTTTCTGTATTTTATTTATTTTTAAAACTATCATTATTACTTCATTTTCTTATTAATTGTATTTGGTTATTTAGCTGGCTTCATTTTTGAAGAAGTTTTAGATCACAGAAGGGTTACAACTATGACAGGGGAGGATCATGGGTGTGGGTATCAGTGACAGAAGATACATGGGAGGAGGTTCACCTGAGGCATACATATGAGGCATATAAATGTGTTCATATGTTCATGGGGCATTGTCACGGTGGGTTGAGATTCACACAATAACCGAAAAGAATATCGAATTTTCATCCTGGGAAGCTCTGCCACATTCTCTAATGGAACAGCAAGAATTCCCCAAGTACAGGGGCAGTGACTAGTGAAGGAGGAGGGCCCATTGACGGGTCCCTGATATTGATTACTGTACTTATGAACCTTTACTTTTGAAATTGAAACTAAAGTAAAGACAAATGAGTTTATATGGCTAAGAGACTTCACAGTGAGTCAGGAGGTCATCCCAGAGGTTACGCTTATGCACATCTCAGCAGGATCTCATATACTGCCAAAGTATTTACTACCTCAAACAGTAGATCTCTTGCAGGCTCTGGATACATCAAGACACTATAGGCAGAGCAGACAACTCAGGAGTTTGGTGCCCTGCCAGTGGGCCCTACTTTGGAATTTATGTTCCCCAATGTGACAGAATTGGATTCAGCTGTGGCACTGGACTTACCTAGGACAACTAACAAGGAGATAATGATTGACAATGACCATCCCAAGGAACACAGAGAGTCTACAACTGCAAGCAAGATAGTTCCACCCATCTGTTCTAAGGGATCGAAGCCCCCTCTCAATTAGAGGTAGGATGGGCATCACCATCCCAGAATTCTCAAAATGGGGGAATGAACTATGGATTAAAGTAGATTTACTGACATTCTACTATAGACTTATTGTAATTCTACCAATGGAAGAAATTATATCATTGATGTGGAGGCTATGGCCACTGGAGGTTCTATGGGCAGGAAGAGGGAAAAACAGGTATAACACAGAGGCATTCTTGGGACTTGGGAATTGCCCTGAATGACATATAATGACAGATACAGGCCATTTTATATTTTGTCATAACTTACAAAATTGCATGGGACAGAGTGTAAACTACAATGTAAACCATAATCCATGCCTAGTGGCAATGCTCCAAAATATGTTCATCAATTGTAACAAATGTACCATTCTAAAGAAGCATGTTGTAAATGTGGGAGGGTTAGGGAGGGAGTGGAGCATATGGTAATCCCTTATGTTTTTTATGTAACATTTATGTAATCTAAGTAAAAAGCATATATATATTTAAAAGATCCACACAAACCACTAGAGGGGAAAAATACAACAGGAAAAGACAATAAGATGTAAGCGTCCTACATTATATGTAAAGTGGTATATTATTTAAAGGTAGAAAGTGATAAGATAAAGATACTTATAAACACTAGAACAAACAAAAAAATAGGTGTTAGTCAATAATAGAGATAAAATACTACAATAATTCTCAGCATATCCATAAGCAGGAAAAGAGGGAAAAAAATAAAGAACAAAAAACAAATGATAACAAAAAAGATGGTAGATATAAACCTAATCATATTGATAATTATATTAAATACGAAAGGACTAAACATACCAATTAAATAGCAGAGAATATTGGACTGGATAAAATTTTTTAAAAAGACCCAAACGATTAAAAATCAGTTGCCAAGGGTTCAAGCAGAGAAAGAACATTTTATACAAAAAACATTTTATAACAACAGTGCGCAGGTTAAGAATTTAGATAAGAGGCTATTTTTAATTAATGATAGCCAAGATTTATTATATTACATTCCTATAAAAAAATTGTATTGAGACTACATACATGACTATTCCAAAAGGCTTAACAATTTCATTATGTGACGGGAAAGTTCTCATAATGGATGGTAGTGAGGGTAGTACAACACTGTGAGTGTGATTGATCCCCCTGAATCGTATGCATAGGAGTGACTGGGATGAGAAAGTTTATGTTGTGTATATGTTTCCATAATTAAAACAACAAAAAAAGAAAGGCTAAAGAGTTAACGGCAATTAAATGTAATTCAATACTTGATCCTGGATTGGATCAAATAATGGAGAAAGAGATGATCGAAAGAACAGTATTGGGACATTAGAAAAATTGTAAATTTTTACAATCTTATAAATTGTAAGCTGTATATCAATTGTAAATTTCTTTAACTTGATAATTGTACTTAGGATGCTTATATAAGTGAATATATTTTTAGGAAATGTACAAGGAAGCATTAAGTGTTCAAGGAGCATGAAATACAGAAAATACTCTCAAATGTTTAGAAAATAAAAAGAAGGGTGGGTAGATACATGGTGAAAGGGACAGACAGAATGATACAGCAAATGTGATGAAATGTTAAAAGTTAGTGGATATGGGAAGACTGTGGGAAGATGGTGAAGTAGGGAGTTCCAGAACTCAATCTTTCCACCAGAACAATTATGAAACAGGCAGGAGCTGTATGAAACAACTATTTAGAAACTCCAGGGACCCAAAGAACACTGTACAGCATCCAGGGAAGAGCAGGATGAAGAGGTTAATAAATTACAGTAAAGAACAGTAAATTGCTCTCTCAGCATGGTGACCACAGATGCCTATCTCTCACTCCTATGGTAGGCTCCAGTGGGGTCCATCCTTGGCTAACTCACTGGTGACAGACAGGGACATAAAAATCCTCTTCCTAAAAAAGGGTGGGCATGTCCAATCACTGATCACGGCTTCTGATTAGCGACTTCGGATAGCTGGGGGCCCAGCTCTGAGGGCAGTCACTGTTTCATACTACCCCAGAAAAAGCTATGAGCAGAAGAAACAAAGTTGCTACACTACCTTAGCACTATGAGGGACAATTAGTTGAAGGGCTGAATTTTCTGGGCAGGCCAAGAAAGCTCAGCTTTGGAGAGTCATGTATGCAACTCTTGGCAACATTCTTGATTCCTTCCCCAGTAAGGGGCCAGTCTGCACCCCCTTCATGGGTCCCTGGCCCTTTTTCAGCTAGCAAAGACTGACTTGGCAAAGTCCTCTCCAGAGAGCCACTCCTCCAAGAATTTTCCCTCTAGGCAAAAGCAGCATGAGACAAGGAAAGGAGTTATCGAAACTACAGAAGAGGGCAGCCTGGGGAAGGCTGGCCAGCTTCAAACATCCAGAAGGAAGTCTGTCTCCTGGGAAACAGACAGCACAACCAAACTTTAATAAACATGGGAATTCCAAACCATCAACAAATTGAGAAACAAACATCTCAGGAAATAAGTATCAGAATTAGCTTATTATAATATTACAAAGTACAGCGTACAACAGGAGTTAGACAAACAAAGAAACACAAAATGGTGGCCCATGCATAGGAAGAGGACAAAAATCCAGAAAACACCGAGGAAGACTAGAATGTGGACATAAAAAGCCTTTAAAACAATGATCTTAAAAATTCTAAAGGAGATGAAAAAAACAGTGAAAGACCTAAAATACATTAGAAATTAATGAAAAATATGATAGAAATTTTAAGGAACCAAACAAAACTATGGGAGTTGAAGACCACAATAAGTGAAATGAAAAATCCCAGGGGGGGTTAAAGAGCAGATTGTAGCTGGCAGAAGAAAGAATCCATGAACTCGAAGACAAAACACTTGAGATGACTCAGGCTGAGAAGAAGGAAAAATAATTTTAAAAAGCAAAAATAGCTTAAAGACACCTCTGGGAAACCATCAAGCATATCAATAGCACATTATGGGAGGCCCAGAAGGAGAAAGAAAAGAGAAATAGGCAGAAGGAATATTCAAATAAAAATAGAACTCCCCAAACTTAGCAAAAGATGTGAATATGCATATCCAACAAGTCCAGAGAAACACCAAATAGGATAAACATGAAGAAAAAAGTCATATAATGATGACACTATCAAATGCAAAGGAAAAGAAGAGAGTTCTGAAAGCTGTAAGAGAAAAACAATTAGACTGAGTGTCCATTTTTCATCAGAAACCATGGAGGGGGAGCAGGTGTAGCTCAGCGGTTGAACACCTGGCTTCCCATGTCTGATGTCCTGGGTTCAATCCCTGGTGCTTCCTAAAAAACATAAAAGAAACCATGGAGGCAAGATGGCAGTGGGTTGAAATATTTAAAGTGCTGAACTGCCAACCAAAAGTTACTTATCTGGTGAGAATTTCTTTTTAAATTTTAACCCAAAGATAATCAAAAGGAAAAGAGATGAAAAATATATCCAGATAGAAGAGAAGGCACTCAATGTAGCACAACACCAAAAGTCAAATAAAAATAAAAGGAGGCATTAATGGAAGTACTGAGGGATAAAAAAGGTATAAGGGATACAAAGGCAAATGGCAGAAGAAAGTCCTACATTATCAGAGGTGCCATTAATGTAAATGGATTAAACTCCCCAATTAAAAGACCTGGTTGGCAGAATGGGTAAAAAGAACACTATCCAACTATATACTGTTCACAAGAGGCTCACCTTAGACCTAAGGACGCAAATAGATTGAAAGTGAAAAGTTGGAAGAAAATATTTCATGCAAATGATGACCAAAAATGAGCTGGGACAGACTTGAAATGCAAAACTGTTACAAGAGACAAAGAAGGACACTATATACAGTGGTACCTCGATACTCATCACTAATTGATTCCAGTAGGCGTGACGAGTACCAAAAACAAGTACCAAACAAATTTTTCCCATAAGGAATAATGTAAATAAATTTAATGCATTCCAAAACCAAAGAAAATGCACATTTTTAAGGCAATATGTAAAAAGATAGGGTTGTATATGATTACTTTACATAAGCAATAAACCTGAAAATGAATAAAAACTTAGATTAAATAAAATAAAAACTTTACCTGTACTGAGAAGAGTCCATGGCCTATTGGGTTGGTGGGAGGAGAGTGGTAAAGAGAAGAGATTACATAGCATGTTGCTTGGGAGGAGAGGCCCCTCCGATAGTACGCAGGGCATTTGCACTTCTGGTGTTCTTTCTGCCTTCTTTCAACTTGTACCACAGGCTCTGACACACTCTTTGTAACTATCACTAAAAACTTATCCAATGAGGACTGCTTCTGTCTTCATTTCAGAATTCCTCAAAAGTGTGAAATTGTTTGGTCATTCAATAAATTCACATTTCTGCTTGTCAGAGTTGTGTCCAGATGGTAATTCTCCACAAAGTTTTGAACTTCTGCCCATTTTGCACACATTTCTTTCATCAAAGAACCGGGGACATCCTCCCTTAACTCCTCCTCACCTGAAGAAATCTCTTTAGCCACTTTTTTAAAAAAAATTTATTTATTTTAAAGAAACTTTAGATTACATAAAAAATATAGGGGATTCCCATATGCCCCACTCCCTCCCCCTCCCACACTTTCCTACATTAACAACATCCTTCATTAGTGTGGTACATTTGTTACAATTGATGAACACATATTAAAGCACTGCCACTAACTTTGGATTATAGTTTACATTATAATTTACACTCTGTCCCATGCAATTTTGTGTTATGACAAAATGTAAAATGGCCTGTATCTGTCATTGCAACATCATGCAGGACAGTTCCAATGTCCTGAAAACGGCCCCATATTACACTTATTTTTCCCTCACCCTCCCCTCAGAACCTCCAATGGCCACTGCCTCCACATCAATGATAAAAATTCTTCCATTGCTAGAATAACAATAAGTCTGTAGTAGAATATCAGTAAGTCTACTTTAGTCCATTGTTCATTCCCCAATCTTGAGGATTATGTGATGGTAATGACCACTCTGCCTCTAATTGAGAGAGGGTTCAGCCACCTCTTGTTGCTGCTCCTTCTGTAGTTCCCCCAGCTCCTCAGCGCTTAGCTCTTCATGATATTACTCTATTAACTCCTCAACATCAGCAGCATCAACCTCCAGATCCATGGATTGGCCTGGTAATGCCTTCTACTCTTTTGTGATGTAGGTTCTACTCAGCATTTTTTCGCAAAAACTCCAGTGTCGTCAGAGTTAAAAACTTGGTGGGGAATAAAACCCTCAGCCTCTATTTAGTCTTGAAATTCACTGACAAATTCATCAACAACCTTTTTATTAGCACTTGCTGCCTCACCATGTCTTATGACACTACGGATGCCAGTTTGCCTTTTTTAAATTATCAAACCAGCCGTGGCTGGCCTTAAAAACTTCAACACTCTCATCACTCAGATCTGGTTTGTTTTTCACAAGATCGGCATGCAACACTTCTACTTTTTCACATATCATGGCTTCCGATACACTGTCACCTGCTAACTGCTTCTCGTTTACCAAATTAATAACAGCTTTTCAACTTCGAGTGTTTAGGAATGCTGTTTTGTTACTGCTTTAACTCCTTTCACAACATCAGCCTTTTTTTATTGCTTCTGTATTCTAAATGATGGCGGAGACAGTTGTTCTAGGCATACCGTATTCCCTAGCAAGATCAGTAATGCAAATACCTCTCATATTTACTTATTATTTCTTTTTTTTTTTTTTTTTGCTCATTGGTGGTGCAAAGTAATTTTCTTTTCTGCTCAGCGGTATCACTGCTCATTTTCTTAGGACCCATGGTGACAAAAAAAAATGCAAAAATACACAAAATGACCACAGAAGCTAAGATAAGACCACAATGGGATGTGCACAAGGCAAGAGCTACCACATAACTAATGCGTGATCCTTTGTTTTGGCTGGAAAGGGTAGCGAGTCATGAGGTAAAGAACACCAACAAGTCTGGCTTGCGCACTGAGTACAAAACAAGTACTGGGACAAAAATTTTGCATCAAAATCCATCGAGTACTAAATTTAATGAGTTTCAAAGCAGTCGAGTATCAAGGTATGACTGTACTAATAAAAGGGGCAATCCACCAAGAATAAATAACAATCAAATATTTATGCACCTAACCATGGTGTCCCAAAATACATCAGGCAAACACCTGAAAAACTGAAGAGAAAAATAGACACTTCTACAATAATAGCTGGAGACTTCAATATACCACTCTCATCAACAGATAGAACATTTAGATAAAGGATCAATAAGGAAATAGAGAGCTTGAATAATATGATAAAGGAACAAGACCTAACAGACATAAACAAAACAGTGTACCCCAAAACAGGATATACATTCATCTCAAGTGTGCATGGATCATTCTCCAGGATAGACCACATGTTGGGTCACAAAACAAGACTAAATTTTAAAAAGATTAAAAAGTACACAAAGCACTTTCCCTGACAATTACGGAATGAAGCTGAAAATCAATAATGGGTGGAGAACTGGAAAATTCACAACTCTATGGAAGTTATACAACACATTCTTAAACAATCAGAGGGTCAAAGAAGAAATTGCAAGGAAAATCAGTAAATATCTCAAGACGAGTGAAAATGAGAACACAGCATGTCAAAACTCATGGGATGCAGCAAAGGAAATGCTCGGGGAAATTTTATAATCCTAAATGCTTACATTAAAAAATGAAGAGGACGAATACTGTGATTAATAGGATATATATAAGAATGCTTTTATTTTACAAAGTGCTAAAAAGTGAGACGCAGGAAAATTACAACTAAGATAACTTAAAAACGATAGTTAACAGTAATATTGTAATATTTTGCAGTAATGGCAAGAAGATATTTCAACAAAAAGAGACAACTGTAAAGGGGAAGGGGTTTTTCCTTTTGGAGTAATGAAAACGTTCTAAAATTGACTGAGGTGATAACACAATTCTGTGATAAAAATGAGAGCTGCTTATTGTACACTTAGAATGGAGTGTACAAAGTATGGGACTGTATTACACAGGGAATCCAGTGGTGGATGATGGATTGTGGTTAACAGGACAAATATGGGAACGTTTTCTCCTGAATGATAACAAATATATAATACTAATACATAGTGTTAATAATTGGGTGGGTTGGGGGAAAATATACCAAATGTAAGATATGGGCTATATATAAATATATAAACAAAATAAATATATATAGTTATATTTTGATGATGCTCTTTCATAGTTTGTAACAAATGTTTCACAACAATTCAAGGTGGTGGTGATGGTGAGAGGTATGGGAGCCTTGCGATGATATGCATTCTTGTTTTGTACATTAACAAATTTTACTATATATTTTTTATTTATGTTCATGTATGAATGATATACTTCAATAAAATTTCATTAAAAAAAAAAAAAGAAGAGCTAAAACCAAAGACCTAACTGCACACCTGGAAGAACTAGAAAAGAACAGGAAACTAATCCCAAAGCAAGCAGAAGGAAAGAAATAAGAAAGACTAGAGGCAAGCAGATGTGGCTCAAGCAGCTGGGTGTCCACCTACCACATGGAAGGTCCTGGAATCAGTTCCTGGTGCCTCCTAAAGACAACAAGCAAGACCGTGAGCTAGCATGATGGGCTGGCACAGCGAGATGATGCAACAGATGATGCAACAAAGAGACACAAGGAGGAAAACACAATGAGAGACACAACAAGCAGGGAACGGACGTGGTTCAAGCAATTAGGTGACTCCCTCCCACATGAGAGGTCCTGTGTTCAGTTTCCAGTGCTTCCTAAAAAAAAGAAGACGAGCACACAATGAACAGACAGAGAGAGCAGACAGCAAGTGCAAACAATAAGCGGGGGACATAGAAATAAATAAATTAAATCTTTAAAAAAAAAAAAAAAAGCAAGACTAGAGCAGAAATCAATTAAATTAAGAATAATAAAACCACAGAGAAAATTAAAACCAAAATTTAGTTCTTTGGAAGGATCAATAAACTTGGCAAATACTTAGCTAGACTGGCAAAGAAAAAAAAGAGAACATGCAAATAAATAAAACAAGAAATGAGAGAGAGTCATTACTACTCACCCCATAGAAACACAAAGGATTGTAAGAGAATACTACAAACAACCGGATGCCAAATTAGACAACTTAGATAAAACAGACAAAGTCCTAGAAACACACAAACAACCTACACTGACACTAGAAGAAATAAAACCTCAACACAGAAATTACAAGTGAAGAGATTGAATTAGTCATTAAAAACCTCCCAACAAAGAAAAGCCCAGGACCAAATGGCTTCACCAGGGAATTCTTCTAATCATTCCAAAAAGAATTAATACCAATCCTGCTCAAACTCTTTCAAAAATTGAAGAGGAAGGTATACCACCCAACTGATTCTATGAGGCCAACATCACCCTCATACCAAAGCCAGATAAAGATATTCAAAGAAAAGAAATTATAGACCATTTTCTCTTGCAAATATAGATGTAAAAATCCTCAACAAAGAACTTGCAAATTGAATCCAATAGTGCATTAAATCAATTATACACCATGATCAAATGTGTTTTAGCTCAGGTATGCAAGGGTGGTTCAACATAAGAAAATAAAGTAATGTAATACACCACATTAACAAGACATAGGGGGAAAAAAACACTTGATTATTTCGACTGACACAGAAAAATCATTTGACAAAATCCAGCATCCTTTCTTGATAAAAAACACTTTGAGAGATAGGAATACTTGGAAACTTCGACAACATGATAAAGGGCATATATGAAAAACCTACATACTCAATGGTTAAAGACTGAAAGCTTTCCCTCTAAGATCTGGAATAAAACAAGGATGCCCACTGTCACCACCATTATTCAACATTGTACTAGAAGTTCTAGCCAGAAGAATTAGAAAAGAAAAAGAAAGGTATCCAAATTGGAAAGGAAGAGGTAAAACAGTCACTATTTGCACATAACATGATCTTATATAAAGCCCTGAAAAATCTACAACAAACTACTAGAGCCAATAAATGAAATCAGCAAAGTGGAGGGACACAGGATCAACATGCAAAAATCAGCAGTATTGGGAGCAGATGTGACTCAGAGGTTGCATGCCTGCTTCCCAAATGGGAAGTCCTGAGTTCAGTCCCCAGTGCCTCCTAAAAGCAAAAAGCAAACAAGCAAACAAAAAACCAACTCAGGAGAGCTGATGTTGCTCAGTGGTTGAACAATGGTTTCCCACATACAAGGTCCTGGGTTCAATCCCCAGCCCTGGTACCTCAAAAAAAAAAAAAAAAAAAAAAAAATCAGCAGTGTTTCTAAGCACTAATAAAGAGCAAGCTGTGGAAGAAATCAAGAAAAAAAATTCCATTTACAACAGCAACTAAAAGAATCACACATCTAGGAACAAATCTAACCAAAATTTATTATAAAAAAAGACTGTACACTAAAACTACAAAACATTGCCCCCCCCAAAAAAAAAAAAATCAAAGAAGACCTAAATAAATGTAAGGACATTCCATGTTCATGGACTGGAAGACTAAATATTGTCAATCCTATCCAAATTGATTTTCAAATTCAACAAACTCCCAATCAAAATTCCTACTGCGTACTTTCCAGAAATGGAAAAAGCCAATTATCATATTTATTTGAAAGGGTAAAGGGCCTTGAATATCCACAGAACCTTGAAAAAGAAGAATGATGTCAGAGGATTCACTTGCTGATCCTAAAACTTATTACAAAGCAACAGTAATCAAAACGGCATGGTACTGGTCCAAGGACAGACATATAGACCCATGTAATCAAATTGAGAGCTCAGAAATCAACCCTCACATTTATGGCCAACTGATTTGTGGCAAGGGGGCAAAGACCACTCAACTGGGAAACAAGAGTCTCTTCAACAAATGGTGCTGGGAAAACTGGAACTCCATTTGCGAAAAAAAAAAAAAAAAAAAAAAAGGAGGAGGACCCCTACCTCACACTATATGCAAAAATCAACTCTAAATGGATCAAAGTCCTAAATATATGAGCCAAAACGATCAAACTCTGAGAAGAAAACATACAGAAGCACCTTCAGGACCTGGTGACAGGTAATGATTTCTTAGATTTTACACCCAAAGCATGAGCAACAAAATTAAAAATAGATAAATGAGACTTCATCAAAATTAAAAACTTTTGCACCTTAAAGGACTTTATCATGAATGTAAAACAACAACCTGCACAATATCCTATAAAGGTTTAATATCCAGAATTAAAAAGTCCTTCAATTTAACAACAAAAAGACAAACAACCCAATTAAAATATGGGCAAAAGACTTGAATAGACATCTTTCCAAAGAAGATACACAAATGGTCAACAGGCACATGAAAAGATATCATTAGCAATTAGGTAAATATAAATCCAAGCCAAGACATATCAATTCACAAACATCAGAATGACTACTATTAAAAGGGGGGGGGGGTAATAAGTATTGGAGAGTACGTGGAAAAATAAGAACAGCCATTCATTGCTGTTAGCAATGTAAAATGATTGTACAGGCTGCTGTGGAAGACAGTTTAACTGTTCCTCAACAAGGTAAGTATAGAACTATCATATGACCCAGCAATCCCACTACTAGTATATACCCAAAAGAAATGAAAGCAGGGACTTGTAACAGATGAATGGATAAATAAAATGTAGTATATACATACAATGGAATCTTATTCAGCTGTAAAAATTAATGAAGTCCTGATACATGCAACAACATGGATGAACCTTGAAGACATCATGTTAAGTGAAATAAGCCAGATACAAAAAGACAAATATTTTATGATGTCACTGATTTTAAATAATTAGGATAAGCAAACTCACTGGGACACGATCATCTAGAATATAGATTACCAGGGGACAGGGTGGGAATAGGAAATGGGATGTTAAGGCTTAAAATGTACAGGGTTCTTATTTGGAATGGAATTGTTTTGGTAATAAATGGTGGTGATGGTGGCATGAACCATGAACGTAATTAACAGCACTGAAATAAATATATATCAGAATGTGTTTAAAAGTGGAAGTGTAAGATTGTATAGACAGTAACAGAATAAAAATTAATTTTTAAAAAACCATGAAACTACACTACACAAACAGTGAACATGGTCTATAATTAATAGTGCAATTACAAAATGTGCTACCATCAATTGTGGCAAATGTACCACACCAATGCAAGGTGTTAATAATAGGGTGGTATATGAGAATTCTGCATTTTATGCATGACTGTTATGTAAACCCACAACTTCTCCAAAAAAGAAAAAAAAAAAAATAGTGGCTATGGGGATCTGGGTGGGGGCTATGTTGGAGTTCTCCATATGGGTTTATATTATTTTTTTTGCAACTTCCCTGTAAGTTTTAAAGTATTTCAAATGTAAAAGCTAAAAAAATAAATAACCTTCCATATCAACCTGTATTTATGTAGTCAAAGCTCTTTTAAAAATGCCCCACATATCCAACTTGCCAAAACCATGATACCCATTTCTGAATAAAACAAAATGAATAATACAGACGGCACAATGAATGTTCCTTCTAGCATACCTGAGCACTTCTGCTCCAATAAGTTGAATGGTATGCTTGCATGAATTCTATTTGTTCTCAAACCTATTTATACCAGTTGTACTTATTGAGACAGGTTAGTATAGTGAAAGAGAAGACCTGGGTCATAGCTGAAGACCCAGCAGAAAACATGCCCAGGAAACAACATGGTCAGTAGACCACATGGCCCGGAGACCCTGCCCGGAAACCTCCTGAGGGGAAGGCTGCCAGAAAGATCCTGCAAGACTCTAGCTACAAGATCTCTTTCAGAACTCTTTCCCGGGTCAAGAGAAAGTCTGGGATAACCCCAAACAGGCCTCCCATTGGGCCCCTAGAGCTAACAGGTAGGTATCATAAGGCAACCAATCAGAACAGCAAACAGCTGGGGCCCTTCCCCAACATTATGAAGGGGGAGGGGTAAAAGTCTTAAATGGCCTAACCTGGAGCCCCCAGGCATACAACACATCCTGCAGCATGCCTGCAGTCCATGTCTAGGACTGTGTGTATACTTTTCTGGTTTTTTTAATAAACTCCTTACTCCCTTGCCTACCCTATGGTATGTCCTTAATTCCTTTTATGCGACATAAGCCAAGAACATAGAAGCCCAGAATCCAGAGCCTTCAGCTAACATTAATGTAATTTGTAATTTTAACACTTTGTAAAACAATATAATGAATGCAGTTATTTCAATGAAAATTAAATTTATATTTTCTATATCTTTAACCTCTTCCGCAAGAAATGCATACAGTACTCATTAACCTTATCCTAATCTCTACTCAAAACATGCTTCTTTCCAAAGACTTCCCCAATCATCAGATATGAAGTAGCATACTCTGTATTCTCTATCCCATAAGACTATTTTTCTTCAGAATATTCTATCTAATGTTATATAGTTATTGCCTATTTCCACCAGTTAAACTCCATAAAGGCAGATAATCTGTCTTAGTCACTCTGGATCCCAAGAAATTAAAACAGGCAAATCATATAGTAGGCACTCAATAAATATCTGAATGATTGAGAAAGATTTCTTCAAGATAAGCCAATTAAAAGGAAGAGCCTTGCACAAAGATTACAGACTTTTACAATTTTAGCCTCCTGTCCAAATAAAACTGGACAAAATAGATCCTCTGTGTTTTCCAGGCCCAAAATTAATTCTGCCCTGAATTCCTACACCCAGCCAGTATTTCTTCAAGGACATCTGACATACAAACTTTTCACCACTACTTATGAAAATCCTAAGAGAGAAATGTAACTTATTTCAACTCTAACAGCAGTAAAATATCCATTTAGTTATTCCTAAAGGGTTAATGGTATCAGAAAGTGTTAATAGTGTCAAAAATGACATTTTGAAGTAACAACTACAAATCACTTTCATGCTTTTCTCCAGAGAGGAAATTAAGTCTCTGCCTTAATTTTTAATTATTATAATTATTATTATTCTTTAGTATTCAGTTTCCTCCCTTTCCAGTGTTTTCCAAACCTTATGCAGGAAGAGTTCCTAAATCTTTTTCCACTGAAAGCAAATGAAAGACACTTCTTAATTAGGCTCATCAAAATTTTGACTCCCCTTGAAATCAACTTTTAATTACACAGAATTTTAATAAATTTTGGGTTATTTTAAAACATCCTGACAACACTGAAGATAGGAAAACTACTACATGATTAGAAATCATTGCAACTCTGAAATATTACAAATGGTTGTATGTTTTACTTCATGCTTTGAAAGAGCACTTAATAAAACTGTTCATGTTGCAAATGTATTTGAACAGAGTCACAAATAAATTTTAATAAGATATAATGATAATGAAAAGGGTAAAAGAAATGAACTCGGTTTTAAATTGAAACAATAACATTTATGTAACCAAATGCACATATATGCATATATATTTATATATCATTTTACAAATACTGTAAAATGTGAAAAATTTGATTTTCACCCACATTAAAAAAATTAAAAATAAATAAAATAAAAATAAATCTAAAAAAATAAAATAAATTGAAACAAAATTCATTTTATTTCAAAACCAAGTTGCATTAAAAAACAACTAAAACCATTTATCATTTAGGAAGATATATAACACAAATATATCTTTGCAATAAAAATTTTTAAAAAGCAATAAAACTCAGAATATAGTCATTATTTGCTTTCTGATTTTTTTTTAAACTACAATATAGACACCTCTGGGTTTGAATAAACAGAATATTAATGGAATAATGCACAGGAGCCAAACAGTAATAATGAAGCAGGCTAATTTAGGGAATGAGAAGATGAATCTGGGACTTAGCAGAAAAACATGGCTGTGAAACATGTGGCCCTGGAACCCGCCTGGAACACCCCCCCTCCACCCCCTGCAGGGAAAGACCCTCACCAAGAAGTGGCTGGAAAAACATTGCAAGAATCCTCCATTTGGAATAGGATTTCGTCCAGGATGAAGGAAAAGCCCCAGATAGTCTCAAGGGGCCTTATCACTGGGCCCCCTCCCCCAGGGGAATTGACGGGTGGGGTAACCAATCAAAACAGGAAACAGCTGGGACTCCTCCCCCAAACATTAACAAGGGGAGGGGTAATTAATGGCTTAAAAAGCAAGCATAGGAGCTCTCTTACCTGGGACCCATAATCTGTTATTTCTATTCTCTTCTCTTCTCTTCTCTCTGTTCTGAATAAACTACAGGCCTAACTGAACTGGCATGTTCTTAAATTCCTTAATGTAACATAGTCAAGAATCTAGAAGAAATCCAGCAACAATAACAGTAGTTACCTCTGGGGAAAACACTTTCGGTTACTGGAAATGACTTCTGAAGAAGTTCTATAATTTCATATTAAGTATCTTTATAATGGTAGGCAGGGAGTATTAGGTTTTATGTTGGATAAATTTTTTTATAACATATTTGGCACACCTCTATTAAAAAGCCCTATTAAAATTCATATCTATTACAGGGCAAAAGAGAAAACATATAATCAATCTGCAAAGATTTTATATCAAATATAACCAATTATTACAAATATTATTAATGTCGAGAACTATAACAACAAAATAACATAACAGCAGCTACTACTTAATGAAAATCTATCCTGTACCACTGTTTTGATATTTTGCACATATTCATCTTAGGCAAGCCTTGTAACCCAGGTTTAAGAATTAAACAATGTGAATATTCTCGCTGTCCTGATTTTGTGCTAATCAAGGTAGGCTTAAACATTCGCTACATTATTAAACCATGCATGTGTCCCCAGACGTAGTTGTTCTCCCTAGGTCTGGTTTTTAGAATGCTGGTGATAAACCAAGCCTGATTTATTATATGACCATCCTGTATGGGAAATGACTGCAACTCTAGGTATCTTTGGTCACCTTAAGAGATATAGCAGGGGGGCAAATGTGGCTCAGGTCATTGGGCATCTGTCACCCATATGGAGGGACCTGTTTCGGTCCCCAGGACCTCCCGGTAAAAATTAAAAAAAGAAAGATGGAAAAGGTGTGCGGACCACCAGGCCCTGCGCGTGGGTGCGCCGTCAGGCCCTGACAAGCCACGCAGCAAGATGATGACGTAATAAGAGAGTGACACAAGGGAGAGCCAAGATGACACACGCCAAAAAACGAGGAACTGAGGTGGCACAGGTAGTAAGACACCTCTCTCCCTCATGAGAGGTTCCAAGGATCGCATCCCGTTGAAGACAGGAGAAGGATGAGAAGAGAGGGCAGGCAACAGACACAGAGAATTGCCCAGCAAATGGACACAAAAACAGCAAAAGTGGGGGTGGGGGTTGGGGGTGGAGTAAAAATGGATAAAAGTAAATTAAAAAAAATAATAATAGGGTAGGTTGGGGGAAAAATATAGCAAATATAAGGTATGGACTATCGTTAGTACTGTAGTAATATTTTAACGACATTCTTTCATAATTTCTAACAAATGTTTTACAACAATGCAAGGTATTGGTGGTGGGGTGGTGTATGGGAGCCCTGTATGATGTTATGTATGTTTGTTTTATAAGTTCAAAACTTTCACTACACACTTATTGTTTGTGGGTGTTCATATATGAATGATATACTTCAATAAAATTTATAAATAAATTGCTGTCAAAGAAAAAAAAGAAACAATTATGATAAATCCTTATATAGATACTTTTTGAGACAGCTTAGTATAGGGAAAGGGAAGACTTGGGTCACAGCTGAAGACCTGACAGACAACATGGCCAACAGACCACATGGCCATGAGACCCCACCCAGAAACCTCCTGAGGGATCCCACAAGACCCTGGAATAAGAATCCCATTCGGGGTCAAGGGAATGCCTCGGATATCCTCAAAAGGTCTCCGCATTGGCTCCCTGAGAAATGACAGGTGGGGCAACCAATCAGAACAGTAAACAGACTTTTTTTTTTTTTTAATTTATTCATTTATCCCCCCCCCCTTGCTGCTTGTGCTCGCTGGGTCAGCTAACCATGCCGTGCAGGCGGGCTTGCCTTCACCAGGAGGCCCCGGGAACCGAACCCGGGGCCTCCCATATGGTAAACGGGAGCCCCACTGATTGAGCCACAGCCGCTTCCCATAAACAGACTTTAAAAAGCCTTGACCTAGGGTGCCATGTGCTCAATTCATCCTGCACTACACCTGCAGTCCATGCCTTGGTCCATACTTTTCTCGTGTTCTTGCTTCTTAATAAACTCTTTACTCCCTTGCCTATCCTATGGCGTGATCTTAAATTAAATTCTTTTATGCGACTTAAGTCAAGAACCTAGAAGCCCAGAATCCAAAGCCATCCATAACATTTATATTATAAAATAGCAAAAGGTTAATCCTGAAATTATTGACGCTGGCTAAAGTGGTCCCATCCCTGTTTATGGTTACTCTAGATTTAACCTCACCCAAATTTATGCTTACTATCGTGATGGTAATTCTAGATTGAACTCTCCCTTGTGTATACTAACTATTGGGATGGTAACCACTCCACCCACCTGTTTAATATTAATATGAAAGACCTTGTATCCTGGTTTGCTACCCCACCCAGGTCCAGTACTATTCAACCACTTAGTGTTTATTAATGAAGGAACCAGTGTTCAGCTCTACCCCAATTATTCATTAGCACCTCAATGTTATAAAGTATTAGAATTTCTGCAGATCAGGAAGGCAGTTTGAGGTCAGTAGGCCACTGTGCTCATTGCTTGGGCAACCAATAAAACTTTCTTCTCTTTGAAACCCAGGTGTCTCAGGAATTGGCTTTCAAGATGCATCGGGAGGAAGGAACCCGCTTTTGCTTGCTATCAATCTCATAACTATAAAGTATTTTGCATAAAGTCAGTTATACAAAGAACCAGCATCAATCTACACAAGTCTGTGTGGCCCCAAAGTTAGTGAGCCATGGCATTTTCTCCAATTCTGTGCATAAAAGCACTTGATAACTTAACAGAGCTACAAATGGGTCCTATAAAGTACATAGCATAATCTGGCTTTTGATAATAGCTATCCCTCTTGGCTAAATGAGTGTTCAGTTCCACCCTTCCTTTCCTCTAGCAGAAAAAAAGCTCAATTTAACCTGCTGAAGCAGGCTAGATAGGAAAACAATAGATGGATCTGGAATCTGGCAAGAAGTCCACGTGGATAACCCCAAGATGGCTGCTGGAAGACCCTCAAGAATGAGATTTCCTCTGGAAGCCAGGAGAAGTCCCAGATATTCTCCAGGGACATTATCATTGGGCCCTCCCAGGGGATTGATGGATGGGGTAATCAATCAAAACAGCAAACAGCTGGAACCCCTCTCCTGCCATTAGCAAAGGGGCAGAATAACTCAAAAGCAAGTGCAAGGACCAAACCTCTCTCTCTTGCCTTTGGACCCCTATTCTGGCCTTCGCCCCCACATGGATCAACATGCAAGTAAAACCTGGGCATTTATAATCTATAATAGGAAATTGTAGTCTGTTAATTGGTCATCTTTATCACTCTTCAGCCCCTTCCTCTCTACCTGGGATCTATGATCTGTTATTTTCTCCCATTTCTCTTCCCTCCCCACCTTAATAAATTACTGGCGTAATCAACATGACATGCTCTTGGTCATTTTTGCAGCATAGTCAAGAACCTAGACAAAATCCAGTAACACTGCTGAAGATCATGCTTGTGAGAAAAGATAAAGTTAAATGTGGAAGGTCTTCCATGTTCTATGACTTAAGAAAGCAATACAAGATAAGCAGATCATGATCAAAGACCAAAAATTTACATTCTTGACTACTCAATTTCTATACTGTTAAGCAGTGCTCTGCATTCTGTAAATCTTTAATAGCTACACACAATTGCATTAAACTAGTTCTACAGACTTTCTGTTTCAGACCATGGAGAGTAGGGGGAAAGTAAATGAAGATGCTATAGATGCACAGAAATGATAAGAATAATTCTGCACCCCTTAAAGATTTTACTTTTTCACAGACCAAATTCTAGTACTAATGCAGATAAATTAGGATAGAATTTTCTTTCCAAAGCATTTACCAAAGATTTCTTTAAGCTAACGTTCTTATGGTTTTAAAATAAGATTTTATTTATAAAAAATTTCAATGCAAAAAAACATTTTAGGAAATGAATTTTTCTGAACTATGTGAGGTGCACTTGGAATAGATTTTTTTTTTCTCCCAGAAGTACCAGGGCTGGGGATTGAACCTAAGACCTCATATATGGGAAGTAGGTGCTCAACAACTGAGTCATATCAGCTCCCTTGAGTTGGTTTTATTTTTTGTTTTTTTTCCATTTGATAGTTATTTGTTTTTGTTTTTAGGAGGCACCAGGAACCAAACCCGGGACCCCCAAGTGGGAAGCAGGTCTCAACTGCTTGAGGCACATCTGCTTCCCTATACACTTTTTTTTTTTTTAAAGACCCACTTCTTGAATAGAGAACAATGAAAAGGGCTAGTCATTAAATACTACTTTTCTGCTTGGCTATCACACTTTCCACTAGTATGTCCCCAACCTACATTTACTATCTTAAATGTACTGCCACATATTCTTCACTATAACCAAACTGGAATATCAAGTCTCCTCTGAACACTCCCCACGTGCTTTCACATCTTTGTGCTTTATGTATGCTCAAATGATCCCCACTTCATAGGATCTCTTCTCTCGCAGTTACCTATCACGATCCTCTGTCATTCTTCAAAGTTCAATCAATGCCATCTCTTCATTAAATTTTTTTTTTTTACTTTTTAAAATCAATTTTATTGATACATATTCATAAAGCATACAATCCATCTCAAAATGTACAATCAGTGGTATCTGATATAATCACAGAGTTGTGCATTCATCACGTCAATCAATATTATAGTATTTTCCTCATTACTCCAATAATAATTATAATAAACAAAAAACAGACCAACAAAAAAATGCTACCCCTTAATAGTCACCTCTCAATCTCTCTATCCTTCCTCTGTCATACATAGCTGCTCTTCTGTTTCTGTCTCTTATTTGAATTTATATTTTGCATAGGTGGAGTAAAACCATATGTAGTACCTTTTGTCTAGTTTCACTTATTTCTTTTTTTTTTTTTTTTTAACCCTTAATGAAATATTGTTAATATGTTACTATTCACTATGGTCCATAGTTTGCTTTGGTTGTATCATGCCTGATATTAACATCTTCTATCACTAATGTACATTTGTTCTGTCTCAAAGAAAATGAGTCTTATACATGCAATATAACCCATACTCACATTTCACATGAAGTTTCACTATGCTATACAGTCCCATGTTACACTTTTTTTAAGCTTTCCTTCTAGTAATATAAATGACCTTAGACTTTCCCTTTCAACCACTCTCATACCCATATATTAGCACTGCTAGTTACAAACACTATGATGCGCTTTCACCATTTCTATATATTTCCAAAGATTTACAAACAACCTTTTTACCAATTCTGCATAGATTAAACCTCAACTTTCCATCCTCTAACCTCATTCTATTTTCTGGTGACCTATATTCTAGTTATTTATTTATTTATTTGTTTGTTTGTTTATTTATTTATTTATTTTGTTTTTTTAAGATTTTATTTATTTATTCATTTATCGCCCCCTTGCTGCTTGTGCTTGCTGGGTCAGCTAACCACGCCGTGCGAGCGGGCTTGCCTTCACCAGGAGGCCCCGGGAACTGAACCCGGGGCCTCCCATATGGTAAACGGGAGCCCCACTGATTGAGCCACAGCCGCTTCCCTATATTCTAGTTATTAACTCCATGAGTTTACACAAAAAAATTTAGTAAATTTTCCTGATCATTTCCTTTATTTAGATGAGCTCTCTCCTTTCTTTACTCTCCCACCATCTCTATTCAACATCCCTGAAAGAACTACACAAATAATACACAGCAACAGCATAAAGTATACGTATTTTCTTCTCTGTTACATGTCCTTGAAGGTAAAAAGAAAATATATCTTATTCATCTTTAAATCCCTGAAATCACCTTAGAAAATATGATATAGGCATGTGCTAAGTGTATTAGTTTTACATTCCTCCATATACAGAAAAAGATTTAACTGATTTAACCAATTACCTTTTTTGGTTAAATAAATCAACTCAAAGGGATGACTTGGATTCAAAGCCTTTATATTCCATTTGAGAATGGGCACATTTCCTTATACTCTGTAAGTGATTACTTACCTGAGACCATGGTCTGTGATCTGATAACATCCAGACAGACTGAGAAACAGAAGTACACGTCCAGTCTCTTGATCAGATTTTTCACTCTCAGAGTAAATTAAGTCTTTTCCCATAGGCAATTTAGTCCTTGATGTTTTTCTACATAATGCAGAGGACTCTGGGAGTGCAGACATAGTTCTTAGAGCTGTTCCTGTACAACAAAATGAATGGCCACAATACGCAAAGGCCGGAGAAGCACAATGCTGCTGCCAACAGACACTAGTCCTTAGTCCAACAATATCCTTACTGTAACAACCAGAGGTGGAGCAACTAAAGTTGGATGCTGTTTCCATTACACAAAGACTTTCAACATTTCTGTGTCTCCATTCTACAGCATCTTCAATATCAGCCAAATCTTCAGCATCTAGCATCCACACATAAGGAGAACTGAAATTTTCAGAAGAAAGAGGCTTAGTCCAGGGGTGGTCATTACCTATTTCTTCTCCAATGCCCTTGTTAGTTAAATTGTGCAAACAAGTATCCTGTTTGGTGGGCTGAATGGAATTGTCTTTATTCTTCCATGTACTCGAAGTAATTTTGCTTCTAGAAGTTTTCAAAAGGCCACTCTGATGAGATGTCAGAATTCCAAGAGCTCTGGAAATCTTCTCTAGAGCCACATCTGTGATTTTCTCACATCCAGACAGATCAAGATGCCGAAGACTCTGGCAGCAACCAAGCCAAGACCAACTATAAAGAGGTAACAAAACTATTAATAATATTGTTATTAATAACAATAGTTTAATTAATAAACTCTTCAAAAGCTTGACTATATATATGTAGAAGGAAACTAGAAGACAATTTTAAATCTAATATAACCACTCAAACACTTACTGAATGCCTATATTGTCAAGCATTATTAGGTGCTGGGGATAGGAAAAGACAATAAAAGTAATTAGCAACTAACAGTACACCTAGCCTAACAGAAGGATAAGATGAGAAAAGGTTAAGGCTGGGGAAGGACTTAAGTTTATTATCCTGATAAGTAACAAATAGAAGAAAGGTTGTACACTCATGAAAGAGGATAACTGATAATTAATGGAAGAAAACAGAAAAAAACAAGCACTAGGAATTAGTAGAGCTAATTCAGAATGTGTTAGCAGAGAAGAAAGTTGCTGATATAGAAGCTGAGGATGAAAAAGAAGAGGTAGGGTAGGAAAAAATGGAAATTGATGGCATCCAAGGAAATATAATCTATGAAGATTGTAGCTTGAAGAAAGTGGTACAACCTTTTAGAATAATTATGAGGGAATTTAAGAGGAAACTTTGTCAAATAGCACTTAGAATCTAAGTGAAAATAAAAACTTCTTAAAAATGTATAGTGTCAATCTACATGGTGCATAGCAAGTCTCAAAGGGCTAGATACAGTACAGGATTAAAGAGGGCAGGATGATGCAGACTGGAGTTTTGGATCAGCTGGGACCTTTGAACAAAAAAAAAAGGCAAAGAATTGGAGGGTGCTATCAAGTTTTAGCCACATAACTGAGATTTGACAGTAAAGCAGAACAGTATAATTAAACTGCAATTATGTAAATGAGAAACAAAAGAACTTGACTGATTCATAGTTAGAAATCATTAGTTTTAAATATTTAAAAAATAACTATACCTGTCAAATGCAGAATCTGAAATGTCAGTTTGGGTAAGATCCAGATGCTCCAGGTTAGGACAAAGCTCTAAAATCTGCCTAACCTAAGGGGTAAAAAGTCACTGTGAAGATCTGCAGACTTTTAGCAAGATAAGAGATAGATAACTACTAGTAAATTATATAATCCAGTGGTTCCCACACTTTTGTGCATGTAAATATCACCTAAAGAGTGTATTAAAAAGATATATTCTGAGTTCACATTCCTGAAAATCTGATTTAGTAGTTATAAAGTAGGACCCAGGAAATCTACATTTTTAAGGAATACCTACGGAGATTCTGATGTAGGAAGTCACAGGATACACTTTTATAAAATAGTGAGCTTTTCTCACTTGCCCATCTCACCATGCTTTACATATTATAAAGAATCATATAAAACTGGGCTTTATCACTTAGCATCTATAAAACTGAATAAATTATATAACTTCTCCAAGTCTGTTTCCTTACCTATAACATGTGGACAATAATATCTATACTACAAAGACTACTGTGAAAACTGAAATGAAATAACATATAAAAGTTAGCAGCATATGCCTACCCATGGGAAGGCACTCAATAAATAATACTTGTTAGATGTATTTTTTCCTTAATTAAACTCAAGAATAAGCAAACCAAAGTTATATCATTGCTACTTTTCCTTAATATCCAAACTAGTGCTAATTTATACATACCATTTTGCTGGAAACTGCAGAGCTGTATGCTAATACTAAAGTTTTTACAGAAGTACCAACATATGGTAGAACATTATGAATTAAGCCATGGAGTAAACGTTTTTCCATTTGTGCAATGCTGATAGCAATCGATTCCTCTGCAGACTCTTCTGTAAAATGAATTCAAAAGTCTAAGAACTTAATATGCTAATTATAACTAGGTTACTCAAGGAATCACCAAATCATTAAATATGAAATATTTTTTGCTACCACCTTAAGCTCTCTTGTGTATACAAAGCAAATTAAATGGACAAGGTTTCACTCTCTAGGACTTAATATTTGACAGTTCTGATATCAACTAAAAAAGAAACAAAAAAATTAAAAAAACAGGTTTACAATAAGAACAAGGGGAAGATTTTCAATGTTGAAGATAATTATCATATCAAAGTAGGTACAAGAGAGAAAGAAAACAACTTTTTCAGGCACTGAAAAAAAGTCTTGGGGAAAAAAAAAACGCTGACTACTCAATGAATAGGGTAGAAGTTCTTCAGGAGAATATACGATATCAAAAGAAAAATGGCCCATAAGAAAAAGTACCATGAGTAATTTTACCTAAACACAAAGAAGACAGAGCTCCAAGAGATTTGAAAACAGAATTAAATTAGCCTGGTCATAATGAATCAAGCAAATAGATATACCTCTGAATTTTTAAGAAGTTAAAAATGAGTATGGCTTTGGTTTTGTACTTATTTAATAACTTCTATAAATCTTGGATGTTTACAACAGGATATACTACTACTTCTGTAACAACCACCATAACAAAACTACTACAAACTTCTATGTGATATAAGGATAAAACACACTACACTAAGAAAGAATGAACAAATAACTTTATCGTCTTTTTTCAGGATCCTGTTGCATACCTGAAGACCTGTTTAATGTCTCTAAACATGAAACAGATTAAATTATGTAACAATCAATTAAGAAAATATCATTTAAAAGAAAACCAATTTTATAGCTGACAAAAGGAATATAAGTAGAAATAATAACTATGAATTTGTTATGGCTCCATGTTTACAGATATTAGCCTAAGTTCCTCCTTTAAACAGTCATTACATAAGATTTATAGGTAGAAAGAGATAAAAATGACCTTAGCAAACTCTATTTATTCTACTATAATTTTTCATTCCCAAACCATTCTTTTGTTTTCATGGTCCTCCCTCTCTAAGTGTATACTGTTAATGTGAATTCTTTAAAAAACAAAATAAAAAAAAAATCTTATAAAGAACAATGATTTAAGATAGCTAAACTGAGAAAGCACTAAAAGTAGATATGGTAGATGAAAAATTTAGTCTTATATCCACTAAACAACTGAACAAATACATTATCTTAGAAAACCTCAATCTTTATACCCTTAACCTTTCCCTTTCATTATTAAGGAAAGCAACAGCCTTCTTTTGGCTATCTTCAAGTGTCGACAAAAACTCTAAGACTTAAAACTCTTAACATGAGTTTTATGGATTAATTTTCTAGAATGGATATATCAAGTCTTCCCTAAGATGACATCTGAGTAAAGACCTCATCTCCTTCAGATCTTTGCTCAAATTTCACCTTCTCCAGGAAACTTAACTGATCCAATCTACTTAAAATTACAGCTTTTTCCCTCTTTCCCTGGCACCTTTTTCATTGTTTTTCTCCACAGCACCTGTCATCATCTAACATAGTATATAGTTTACCTATTTATTGTCTGGCTCTCCTCTCCAAATTTTAAGCTCCTTAAGGACAGAAATTTTATACATTGTGTTCACTATTACATTCCTCATGACTACAATAGTGCCTGGCACAAGGTAAGTTTTCAGTAACTATTTTATGAATCTAATCAAGCACATCACCAAATCTAAATGGAATATTCTTCTTCCTGTTCTATCACCTTCCAAACTTCCAAAACTATATACCAAAATATGACATCTTTATTTCATAAGTATAATCTACTTTAGCTGCTAAAATAATATTTATTCTTATAGTCCTACTTTCTACAAGTTTAGTTCTACTGCAATAACTAAACTTTTTTAAAAATGAGCTTTATTAAAATAAAAAGAATCTATAGTTCCAGTTTTACCAATAACAGTATGTCTCATCTGTTAATTTTTTACTATTTTATCACCTTTTAGTAATTAATATCTATAATAATATCTTAAATTGAAATATTGTTTTTCAATTCCATATATCTAAAGAGCATCTCTATTACACCTCTATTACAGTACTTTTCATTGCGTACCTTGAATTCAGAATTATGTTATCTAAATTCTATTCCCGTATGACTGTGAGGCCCTAAGGTCAGAGAAAAAGTCATATTCACCCTTGAATTCTCCCACAGCACTTAATGAGCGGCTTCACTTCTTATAATCGTTTACCATTTATAAAGGATTGCTTAATTCTACAACAACCTTGCAAAGCAAATGGTATGACTGTTTACAAATGAATAAATAGAACCAACAGCTTCATGCTCTTTTCTCTGAGCCATAATTGACTTAATAAATGTTGTTGAAATGAGCTGATCAATTAAAATGACTCTAAAAAACATTGTGTACTGTAAAGCACTACAATGAATACATGTTATTTCTCTAAGGAAAACAAACATCAAATTCTGATTTTTAGAAGTACTTTAAATATATATATATATATATATAAAGTACATTAATGTAAAAACAGATGGGAAACAACCCTACATACACTAAAAAATTACTTCAAACAGAAAAAGTTTCAATTTGCTTATTTTTCCCTCAAATTTTAAAAAGTAGTAGGCTTAAAATCAATATCTTTAGAAAACACACACAAAAAATACATAACAAATATTAGCACCTAAAAATTATGAGTACTTAATTATGAAACATAATAATTATTAAAACACCAAATAATTTTAATACCAAGCATGGCTTACCAGATTCATCTATATCAGCATCTTCATCCCACTCCTGAAAAGCACGACTTTCATCTTTTCTATTTTTCACCCATTCCTCATCAGGTTCAGTATCAAGTTCATTTGCAGGACCACTATACCAATCACCTATTCAACAAATAAAAATAAGAAGCAAAATTGAATTAGATTTGTTACCATTACAAAAAACTAATCTATTTACAACAAAAAACTATGCACAAAGAAAATATGTTAGCCATAGAAAATGGGTCAGCAATTCTAGGAATACTTCATTATGGCTAAAAAAAATTTATACTTAAATGAGCAAAGGATTAAATTTCAGACATAATAAAATGAACTATGAATATGTGGGTTCAATAAAAGATATTAATTCACCAATATTCATTTTTTTCCAAAGTAAAAAAAGAGAGTTCACAAACTAAAATCAGAAATGAAAAAGGGACTCTACTGATCCCACAGAAATAAAAAGGACTGTAAGAGGATACTATGAACAACTCCACCAATAAATCAGATAATCGAGATGAAATGGACAAATTCTTAGCAACACATAAACTACCTACACTGATTCAAGAAAAAAACAGAAGATCTCAACAAACCAAAAACTAGTAAAAAGAATAAATTGGTAATCAAAAACCTCCCAACAAAGGAAAGCCCAGGATCAGATGGCTTCACAGGGGAATTCTACCAAATATTCCCAGAGACTTAACACCAATCCTACTCAGTCTTCCAAAAACTGAAGGGGAGGGAACAGTCCCTAATTCCTTTTACGAGGCCAACATAATTCTCATAACAAAGCTAGATAAAGCTACCACAAGAAGAGAGAATTAAAGACTAATATCTCTTATGAATATAGATGCAAAAATCATCAACAAAACAGTAGCAAACCAAATCCAACAGCACATTAAAAGAATTATACACCAGATCAAATGGGATTTATCCCAGGTATGCAAGGGTAATTCAACCCAAGAAAACAAATTAATGTAATACACCACATCAACAGAATGAAGGAAAAATCCACATGACCATATCAATTTGGCAGAAAAGGCATTTGATAAAATCCAGCAGAGCTTTTTGATTTAAAAAAAAAAAAAAAAAAAAAAAAAATGTAGAACACTAGGAATTGAAGGAAACTTCCTCAACACAATAAAGGGCATATATGAAAAGCCCACAGCTAACATATCACTTAATGGTGAAAGACTGAAAGCTTTCCCTCTAAGAATCTGGAACAAAACAAGGATGCCCACTGTCACCACTGTTATTGAACATTGTGCTAGGAGTTCTAGCCAGAGGAATTAGGCAAGAAAAAGAAATAAAAGGCATCCAAATTGGAAAGGAAGAAGCAAAACTTTCACTATTTGCAGATAATATGATCCTATATAAAGAAAATGCTGAAAACTCCTCAAAAAAGCTACTAAAGTTAAAAACTGAAATGTACCCAGCAAAGTGGCTGGGTATAAGATCAACATGCAAAAATCAGGAATGTTTCCATATAAAAGCTAAAAGCAATCTGAGGAGGAAAATCAAGACAAAAAAAATTCTATTTACAATAGCAACTAAAGGAATCATATATCTAGGAATAAATCTAACCAAGGATGAAAAGGACAGCACAATTGAAAACTATAAAACATTGCTAAAAGAAATCAAAGAAGACCTAAATAAATGGAAGGACATTCCGTGTTCATGGACTGGAAGACTAAATATTGTCAAGATGTCAATTCCACCCAAAATGATTTTCAGATTCAACATACTCACAATCAAAATTCCTACTGCGTACTTTCCAGAAATGGAAAAAGCCAATTATCATATTTATTTGGAATGTTAAAGGAATAGCCAAAGCCATCTTGAAAAAGAAGAATGATGTCAGAGGACTCACTTGCTGATCCTAAAACTTCTTACAAAGCAACAGTAATCAAAACAGCATGGTACTGGTCCAGGGACAGACATATAGACCCATGTAATCAAATTGAGAGCTCAGAAATCAACCCTCACATTTATGGCCAACTGATTTGTGGCAAGGGGGCAAAGATCACTTAACTGGGAAACAAGAGTCTCCTCAACAAATGATGCTGAGGAAACTGCAACTCCATTTGCAAATAAAAAAGGAGGAGGACCCCTACCTCACACTATATGCAAAAACACAACTTAAAATGGATCACAGACCTAAATATAAGAGCCAAAATTATCAAACTCTTAGAAGAAAACATAGGGAAGCACCTTCAGCACCTGGTGACAAGCAATGATTTCTTAGACTTTACATCCAAAGCACAAACAACAACAAAAAAATAGAAAAATCAGACCTCATCAAAATTAAAAATTTTTGCACTTCAAAAGACTTTATCACGAAAGTAAAACAACAAGCTACACAATGGGAGAAAATATTTGGCAATCCCATATCCAATAAAGGTTTAATATCCAGAATAAATAAATCCTTCAACTTAAAAACAAAAAGACATACAACCCAATTTAAAAATGGAGAAAAGGCTCGAACAGACATTTCTCCAAAGATGATATACAAATGACCAAAAAGCACATAAAAGCTCCTCAGCATCACTGGCCATTAAGAAATGCAAATCAAAACCACAATGAAAAAAAAAAAAGAAAGAAAAAATGAACTACCATTTCAAACCCACTAGAAATGGCTACTATTTTTAAAAATGGAAAAATAAAAAGTGTTGGAGAGGGTGTGGAGAAGCAGGAACACTCTCGTTCACTGTTGGTGGGAATGTAAAATGGTGCAGCACTGTGGAAGAGAACTTGGCAGTTCTTCAGAAAGTATAGAATGACCATATGACTCGGCAATCCCACTTCTAGCTGCAGACCCAAAAGATTTGAAAGCAGGGACCTGAACAGATATTTGCACACCCATATTCATATCAGCATTATTCACAATTGCCTAAAGATGGAAACAACCCAAATGTCTATTAACAGATGAAAGTATAAGCAAAATTTGGTATATACACATAATGCAATATTATTCAGGCATCAAAAGAATTAAATTTTGATCCATGTGACAACATGGAGAAACGTTGAAGACATCAAGTTGAGTGAAATAAACTAGACTCAAAAGGACAAATATTGTATGATTTTACTGATAAGAAATAATTAGAAAAAGCAAATTCGTAGTAAGAGTCAGAAACTAAAATACAGGTTGCCAGGGGCCAACGTGGAGGTATGGAATGGGGAGCTAATGTTTAACTGGTACAGTATTTCTGTTTGGGGTGACAGAAAAGTTTTGGTCATGGATGGTGGTGATGGTGGCACAACATTGTGAATGTAATTAACACCACTGAATTATACATTTGAATATGGTTCAAAGGGGAAATTTTAGGTTGTATATATTTTACTAGAATATGAATTTAAAAAGAAAACCGCAGAACTATACAACAGACAATGAACACTAATGTAAACTATGGACTATAGTTAATACATTATAATAATATTCTTTATCAACTGAAACAAAGGTGCCACACTAATGCAAATGTTAATAATACAGAAAACTACTTGTTGAGTGGGGATATATGACAACTGTATTTTATCTGCATGATTTTCTGTAAACCTACTTCTCTATTAAAAAAAAAAAAAGAAAAAAAAAAAAGTAGTGTATTTTTTATACTCATACACACCTAGAAAGTAATGTTTTAATTCAGTGACTAAAAAATGTATGTCATTAGTTGAATTTATCCTATGACTGCATTTTACGTTCATAAGAAAAAAAATTTTAAGATAAGAAAATTTTAAGTGTTCATACCTGAAAGTAACTCACCACAAGAACTTAAAGTGAAATCTGATTTATAGAATGAGACATTACCAATACAAAAGATATCCTAAAGACTAAAAGATCCAGTTATTTTGAACCACCATGAAAAGGGAGCCATAACAGTGCCTCATTTTAAAAATTTTATAGAATTTATTCTAAATTTGTTAAATACTCAAATAATCTATTTAAAGCTATTCTGATAACCTTTTTTTTTTTTTCAGGAGGTACCAGGGATTGAATCCGGAACCTTATGCATGGGAAGCAGGCACTCAACCACTGAGCTACACATGCTCCCCACCTACTTATTTTATTTTTAACCTTTTGCTATGGGAAATTTTAAACACAGCCAAAGGTAGAAAGAATTAGCGTAACAAAACTCCATTATCCATCACATATCTTCAACAATTATCAACATTTTGCCAATCTTTTTGCATTACCTCCTTCATTTTTCATTATTTTAAAGAAAAGTACAGACATCATATAATTCACCCACAAATACTTCAGTATTGCTAACTTTTAAAATATATATCCCAAAAGCATATCATCTAACTATGAAATCTACTTTTTGATCAACCTCGGGGTTTCCTCCCCAGCCTCATTTATTATTGTTTATATATGTATGTTCATCTAAACAAACAGATTGAAATATATGTTAAAGTAAATTGAAAGTCCCATTAACCTACCTCTGGCCCAATGAACAGGGTAAAGATGTTTCCACAACGATCCAGTTTTTGCCAGTTGAGACCATTTAGGGCTTACTTGACTGCATCGGCATAATTCTTGAGGATTAAGATAACTGAAAATCGACAGCATTACCTCAGGAGGAAGATGGGTTATACTTGTGGAGTGTTCTGACACTTCCGTTTCTGAAACAAAAAAGAAAACCTTCAGCAATTAAAGGTATAAGACCAAATGCATTAAGCAATTACAATCACATTTCTAAAATTCAGTGCCTAAAGTCAACTCCTTCCTGCTTATAAGACATAAAAAGGAAATAACATGGATTAGAGGTAACATGAGGATGTTAAACTTGTTAAGAAACTGTAGGGTTAAACGATCATGGCCCAAATCATACCTCCTAATGTGGAGCTACAATAATGAACACAGAATTGACTTCCCTTTACAAAGGCATCACAGAAAAAAAACATTACTCACTTTGTAGCTTAAGTAGCATCATTTTTAAAAGGAACCAAACAGGTTATACAGCTTTAAATCAAGTATAGAGTCTGCCAGATTATGAAATTTCCCAGGCATTTTTATGACACACGCAAATCTCACAGCATTTACCATTCATACATTACAACTCCTGTCAATACCATTCCCCTGTGTGCGTGCCCCTTTTATTTTCACCTTTTATATAAGAGTCTCAAAAAATCTGACTTCTTTAACTTATACATGCCCTAACCTGAACTGACACTGTTCTATATACTATTTATAGACCAAATAAGACAATACAACATAACTATTTTTGACACTGGTTGGCATACATTTATCAAGAATCTTCTGTCAACTGTTGTAGAAAGTAGTCATTGCGTATACAGTGTCCTATAATGTATTATTTCATTAGCAATTTTCCAGAAAGAGAAATGCAAATTTATTGTTACAATAAAGAATATAAAATATAAAAGCTTCATTAAAGTAATGAAGCATTTGAGTACTCTGTATATCTGATTTTTCTTCACAAAGAACCCAGATACAGATATGCTATGATGAAATTACTTTAACCTACTCCATTTTAAACAGCAAATATTTTAAACATAATATAGCTATAATTTGCTTTGAAGGAATGGGAAAATTAAATGTATTAAGTGTGATGCTTTTAAATTCCATGTTATAATTACAATTAAATCATACACAACAGGTCTTGACTTGGTGTCTAAGGCACAACCTATACTTCAGAGTGAAGTACACAAGCTTTATGGATTTAATTATAGCTTAACTTAAAAGAACAATTTTGTTTCAACATGCATCTCACCTAAAATACTTTGTTAAATGGAGGGGGAAAAAAAGGACCAATATTTTAAATCCTAGGCCTTTTTTTTTTAAGGTTTATTTTCTTTATCTCTCCCTAACCCCTCATTGTTTGCACTTGCTGTGTCTGTTCGTCTTTATTTCTTTAGGAGGCACCAGGAATTGAATCCAGGATCTCCAATGTGAGAGGGAGGTGTCTAATCGTTTAAGCCTCCGTTCCCTGCTTTGTTGTGTGTCTCATTATGTTTTTCCTCTTGTAGCTCTTGTTGTGTCATCTTGTCGCGTCAGCTCACTGCGCCTACCTGGTGCGCCAGCTCGCCATCCTGTTCATCCTCTTTAGGAGGCACTGGGAACCTCTGTTCCCTGCTTTGTTGTGTCTCTCATTATTATTTGCTTCTTGTATCTCTTGTTGCTGTCATCTTCTTGTGTCAGCTTGCCGCGCCTGCCCATCACGCCAGCCCGCTGAGGCACCGGGAACCAAACTACGGGCTTCCCATGTGGTAGGCGGGAGCCCAATTGCTTGAGCCACATCCGCTTCCCTATCCTAGGCTATTTTAACAGAAGTACCATTGCTATCTTCATCTAAAAGAGCAGAGGAATTTTTACTTGCCTAAGGACACCAAAACTGTTTCATTAATGATGTCTCTAAAGGCAGGCAAGGCTTTGGAGGATAAATAAGAAAATGAGGAAGTTATATTAAGAAGAAAAGCAGGCATTATTTTATTTGCATTTCTCATTCGTTATCTCCGAGTACCTACACACAAAAACTATGTCCTCATACTCAGTTCCCTGAATATTACTGGTTATAAACAGTGAGAATCACACATGAAGGATGAAGATAAAACTATAAGCATAACTGATTTTGAAAACTGATGAAAAACCCAAGGAACGAAAAATGCAGCCATTATGACCAACGGGGCTCAGAAAGTTGAATGATACTGCAAAAGTACTCTCTATACAGCAGTTTTCAATAATTTTAATTGGCCAAAATAATAACACTATCAATTAATTCAAGAAATATACTGCATGGTGGTCAAGTATAAGAGATGTTAAATTATCATAGTTTGGAATAGATAACACCAAATTCTAAAACAGAAACTATTGTTTTCAATTAAATTTATACTTGAAAATAAATGGCTTCAATTGGCCAAGGGGCAAGTCTGACTTAAATTACTCCTATCAATCTACAAAATCTACAGTTCATGTCAACAAGATGCAAATGGCCTTGGAACCAACTATAAATAATAAATTGCTCACTATCTAAACATATGAATCTCACCTTTATCTGACTTTTCATCCACAGAATATTTAAAAAACTTCTGTCGCTCTTCAGCTTGATTCCATAGGCTAAGACCTCTAAGGAGTTCTGCAGTATCCTTGTGAGAACAGTGCTGTGCAATCACTTTCTTTTTAATATCCTTCAGCTCTTCATAGGTAAAATATTCCATTAACATGGGTTGAAAAACCTAAATTAAACAAAATATTCATAAGGCAAGAAACTTGATTAGTTTTGTTTTACTCTATATCATTGAAATTATTAATGGTTCAAGTGTAGAATTATGACCATATATTTCAAAGAGATAAAAATTTTAGTTGTTGCCACTGAGTTTACCCAAAAATTGTAGTAAATATACTACTATCTATGGCTTCTCCAGGTAATAAATCAACCCCTAAACAATTTTTAAAGCATCAGAAGCAAAAGGTTTTCCTGTATAAAGCTTGTCAAACACTCTTAGTCATTCCCTTATTGCTGGACATTTAGGTGATTTAACTTCCTTCTGGTACTACAGTAACTAAACTTTACCCAAAAAGAGCCTCTGGATCAAATAAAAATGGTACCCAAAATGGGAACCATAAAAGTCAGAGTTCCATTAAGATCTTTAACTATTCAATATTGTTTCAATATTCAATATTGTTTCTGGATTTTGTAGATGTTTCCTCAAATCATTATTCTAATATAGTGATTCCAATAAAGGATAATCAATAGAGTTTTTCACAAAAAAAATTTGATGTGCATCAAAGGTTAAGAAATACTGCTCTGGCAACTCAGCTGACTTCAGCTCTGGCTGCAAGTTATTAAGGAGCCTTTTAAAAATACCCAAGGCAAAGCCTCCCACCTGCTTTAATGTTGGTTTAATTGATCTAGAGAGGGCTTAATAATAGCAGGTTTGTTTGTTTTTTAAATACCAACCTGATTATAAGGTGAAGCCATAGGTAAGAATCCTGTAGTAACTGATTTACAGCTTAACAAGTATCCATTTCCTGATAAAATACTTGCTCTATTCCTTACCCTGATATTCATCTCAGAGAAAGAGAATAGGAAAATGTTTTGCCCATCTATTCAGTGATATCCTATGCATGTGTATAATGCATAAGACCTAATAACTTTAAATCCACTACTGCAAAAAAGAACAGGGAGTGGATGTGGCTCAAGCAGTTGAGTGTCTGCTTCCCACATGGAAGGTCCTGGGTTTGGTTCCCAATGCCTCCTTAAAACAGAACAACAAGCAAACAAATGAAAAAACCAACTTAGGGGAGCCAATGTGGCTCAGTGGTTGAGTGCTGGCTTCCCACATACAAGGTCCCGTAAAAATTCTTTAAATTTAGCATGAAAATACAGAAAATATTAAAAAGTTTAAAGATTCTGAGAAGACTTTGGGTAACAGGGTAACATGAAAAAATATTAACATTCAACTCAGTATCATCTACATAAGAATATAAACACTGAGTAAATGAATTAAATCATTCATTCAATGAAAAGCAGCAACCTCTCTGAAGAAACAAAATTAATGCTTTTTTTCCTTTAGTTTTTCTTCAGTCCTCAAGATGAACTGGACCCTTACCGCCATCAATCAAACATATCTTCCTACGCATTATTTTGAAGTACTTAGGGCAAAATAGTATTTCAAATTTTTATAAACCAAAATCATAAGGGGGAAAAATTATGCTCACCTCCTCTTCCTCTTTCATGTGAGGAAGAAAATCTCTTGTAAAAGCCTCCAATCTCTCTTTCAGCTGTTTTGCGTAATTTAACTGTTCATATTCATTCTGAGGGGGAAAAAAAAGATCTATTTACATAACTTTTTTTTTTTTTTTTTTTTTTTAAGATTTTATTTATTTATTCATTTATTCCCCCCTTGCTGCTTGCGTTCGCTGGGTCAGCTAACCATGTCGCACGGGCGGGCCTGCCCTCACCAGGAGGCCCCGGGAACCGAACCCGGGGCCTCCCATATGGTAAAAGGGAGCCCCACTGATTGAGCCACAGCCGCCTCCCTATTTACATAACTTTTGCTTCATTATTTATATTGTGCCTGATCTCAGGAAGTCAGTTCTAAATGCAACATAAAATCTCAGGAAAAAAAGACTGACAAATAGCAAGTAGTCTCTGTACATTTCTTAGTGTGAAAAATACCCTTAAAACAGTAAGCTCTGAATTCCTTTAGTAATGTGAACTCATATTTCTTTGTAAAAATTTCACAAGTCTAAAAAATAGCAATTTGTTCAAAACATATTGATTTCTAGTTTATACACTTATAAAATTTCTATGTATCAATTTCCTAAAATAGCTGAGAGAAGTCCACAAAAGCCTACTGGACTGGATCATTACAAAATCCTTTAAAGGTCATCTAATGTATTCTCCACTAAAAATTTCAGAATATTTGTTACATTATCCTGACAGATGGCCATATACATTTATATCAACATTTCTAAAGGCAAGGAACTCATTACATCTCAAAGTAAAACATTTCTTATCCTGAAAACTCTAAACTGATAAGAAGTCCTTCCTCATAGTAACTAAGATCAAATTTCCCTGTAACTTATCCACATTACTTCTAGATTTGCCCTCTGAATTTAAAATGTGATAAATTAACAAAACAAGGGAAACTTTTAAAATGTGGAATATTTCGTCCCTCGAGACCTCTCTAGTATTCTCTTTTCTGATCTATTCAACTGCTTCCCAATATTCCATCTAATGGCTTATATTCTCTTACGATTTTATATTTTTCCTAAGCATGTCCACGTGGCTTCCATTTCCATTTCCATGCTAATAATTATGAAATGTGCTTTTCCAACACAAGATTACTCTTCTGACTTTGAACCCATCTCTACTGGATTACACTAGCACTTGAAACCCAACAGGTCCAAAATGGATCTTTTTATTGCCCAAGCCTCTTCTATGTCCTTGTATTTCCTTTCTTTTTCTCTCATCCTCCCTTTATGCAAACACTACATTCTATCAATTTCATTTCCTACTTAATTCTCAAGCCTGTGCCCTCCCCTACTTACTACTAGTTACTACTACTACAAGAACTAACTAGTTAAGTTAGTTCAAATCTTAACCATTTTATTGAATAATAAATAACCAATTTACTCAATAAGTAACAAATGAACATGACACAAAATGCAAAGAGTACAAAGGAGTATTCAATAAAAAGTAAAGCTCCCTTCCATCATTATCGAATACCCTACCCCCATCCAATCTCCCACTGCTCTCTCAAGTAACTACTGCATTTCTTTCAGAGATTGGAACAATAATTTTTCAAAAATAATGGTCTTCCTACTTTGGTATTTTCCTTCCCTTCAATCCATCCTCCTCCCTACTGCAGAACAGCCTTTCTAGGACACGAATCTCTACACGAAGGGTACTTAAGAGATTTGACAGAGTTGCAACTTTAGCCTGTGTTTCACCAAGTCAGAAGGTGGATAAACTAAGATCAAATTTCAAATACAGGTAAAATAAACTTAAGAAGAAAATCTCCCTACATGATTACTCTAAACTACACTCAAAAATATCTTTTAGGGAAGCGGCTGTGGCTCAATCAGCAGGGTTCCCAGGGCCTCCTGGTGAAGGCAAGCCCGCCCGCACGGCGTGGTTAGCTGACCCAGCGAGCACAAGCAGCAAGGGGGGGATAAATGAATAAATAAATAAAATCTTTTAAAAAATATATATATATATCTTTTAATTTTATCTTATACAACTTAAAATTATCCTGTTTAGCCACCCCTGGTCTCTACAATAAGGAAAAATAGTAAACACAGTATACCTGGCATTCAATTTTAAAATAAATATAATAAAAAGTATTTATTCATCCTAAGTAACAATTTTACCTTTAGATACCAGTAACTGCATTTATAGCTTTCTTTTAAGTATTCAGCAAATGTTTAAGATTTGAGTAGCATTCAATAAAAAGTTTTATTACACAGTAATAACGTTAACATCATTTAATATAAAACGCTAACAAGTTTTGCCAGTGGCACAGCAGGAGATGGAACAAATTGTCATAGTAAAATTGATATTTTTGCAACTCACCTTAACATTCTTCAGTCCCTTTTCAAAGAGGCTAAGCATTTCAGAGAGTTTATTGTCAGAATGTACATTATAAATGGTTTGGCTACGTTGCTGAAGCAAACCAATAATGTATTCATTTTCAATCTGCTCATGCATTTTGAACTCCTTAAAAGTAGCATACAGAGACTGTAGAAGAGCACGAAAATCATTGTTGTTGGAAAAGTTGGTTTTAGAAAGCTGAATAAAAATATAAAAAGAAAGGTATAATAAATGCATGCAAATGAGCACCAACAAGAAATATTGCAATGCATCCCTATTTATTTTTGCACAAAACAAAATACCTCCCTTACACTTGGTTAAACTAAAGTACAAATAAAGGAAATTAACAAATTATCATGGTAAAATAGTTTAATAAAACGTGCACTAGGCCAGCAAGTGGTTTGCATTCTGAAGCACTTCGTGATATAGAGAAGTGATACATACACATCAAATCAAATAGTTCCTTTAAATAAAAGGGATTAGAAAAATCCCAATACTCTATACATATACCAAATACAAACACAACATAGAGAAGTGTAAAAAATTAAAAGTGTGCTCAGATAATGTGGTTTTTTTTTTTCTTCATTCAAAATGTTCATTATGCTATTAAATCACTTTTACAATTTCAAATATATTCCATTATAGTTTGTTTACACTTCAGTATCAAGACGAGTCTAATCTGTTCAGAAAATAATTATAAAATATTGGCCTCTTATAACATTATTAGATAATTATTAAAAAAAAAAAAAAGTAGAACTATTAGCAGTTTATATAAGAAATTATGTACTTTTGGGGGCTGGAGGCACTGCAATTGTGCAATGTAGAAACCTAGTACAAATCAGTGTATGAGAAAGTAAATGTACCCAAAGGAAAGACAGAACAAAATATTTAAAATCGTTTTTCTTTTTTAATTCTGCTATTCAACACAAAAGAAAATGGCGATTCTGATATAATTTTCTGTTTTTACACTTAATGGAAAATTAAATTCTAATATTTAATGCCCACACATTATCAAGAAACTTGATTCAAATTAAAGTGCAATGAAGATTCTGGCCAATAAATGAAATTCAAAACTTCCATTACCTATATTAAATCTACCTTCTATTATATCAATTCCAGTTTCAAAATCCATTTAAAGTGGGAAACCTGATTAGCTTAAATACAAAAGATAGGTAAAGGAAGGGGGGTAGGGGACAACTAGCACTATTTTGCCTAAATTTACTTTGTGAAGTCTGATCTATTATTTCCAAAATGGAGCATAGATAGTCTTCTTGCCTGTTCTCAGCAGGAAACTGTAGTCTGATGACAAAGCATCAGAAAAAATGACACACCAACTCCCAAAGCAAAACTATTCCACTATACACAGCAGAATTAACTGTCTTCTGTAAAGACAGTTTGGATTAGGCATGAGGAGCTGAATATAGAGAACCTGCCCGAAGCTGGAATCCCTAGGATCAGATTTTAGTTCTACCACTTATTTAGCTAGGTAACCACGGTTAAGTTACTGTTCTTTCTTAGTATTTCAGTTTCTTCTAGGTTTTTGTTGTGGTGATGGTTGATGTTTAAGAGATACCAGGGATTGAACTACAGACCTTGTACACGGAAAGCAGGCGCTCAACTGCTGAGCTACACCTGGCTCCCCTCTTCTGGTTTTAAATGAAAATAATAATACCTGTTCTTCAACATGGTTGCTGTAAAATTAGAATGAATTGTTGCTTAATAAATGCTAGCTATCATCATTTTGAAATTTAAACATCCATTTTTAGACATTCCACACATATTTACTGAGCAGCAATTTATGAGACCAGCACTACTCCTGGTACTTGGGATATATCAGCCAAAAAACCAAAGATCTCTGCCTTTATGAAACTTACATTCTAGTGAAGGGAAACAGACAATGAATGGTAACCACAATAAATAACCAAATTATCTGAAACAGGGGTCCGCAACTTTGTCTAGAAAGGGCCAGATAGTAAATATAAGTTTTACAGGCCATACAGTCTGTAGCAACTACTTAACTCTGCTGTTAAGCACAAAAGCAGTTTAGACAATATGTAAACAAATGAGTATGGCTCTGCTATTTATGGAAATTATGTTGAATTTCACATAATTTTCACATATCATAAAATCTTTTGAAATTTTCAACCATTTAAAAATATAAAAAATGCTCTGCACCTGTGGCCGCTAAAGCTCAAGGAAAACGCTTGACTAGGGAGCACCAGAGCTCCAGGAGCTTTAGACAAACATCTTAGATGGAACCGGGACAAACCCAGCTCTTGGGCTCACACCACTGCTTCCGTGCCATGAAGTTCAGTGAGGCTCCTGCTTGTCTGGATTCACTGAGCCCTGGACCACCGGCCCCCTGCCCCAGCCCTGGCTCATCTGCTCTCTGTCTCTTCTGCATATTGCATTAAAGTGGAGGCACACAGCACGTGCCTTGTGTTCTGGGCTCAAAAAAAAAAAAATATATATATATATATATATAAAACATTCTGAGCTCTTGAATCATACAAAAACAGGCAGGATGGATTTGGCTAAATTCATATTCTAGGTTAAAAATCGTAAGAAATGCCACACGAAATCACAACAAAATCCACTAGTGGCTAATCTATACAACTACTACATTGTGTCATTCTATTACAAAAGAAAAAGGAAAAAAGACCATTAAAAATTAGACTCATTTATAATTTCCCTACACATGGCTCTTCTGCCCCTTTTATGTGAACCTATAATTAGCACTACACAGTTAAATGTATGCACCAGAAACTTAAATCGTCAGGCTGTTCATATGCTGGTTGAGCCCCGAATCTCAGCAGATTTGCAGCCAATACCCACTCTCCAGTTCATCAGACTCACCCAGGACTACTAACAAAATGATCATGATGGACAATGCTCATCCCAAAAAACAGAGTATCTATAACTACAAGCAATACAGTACCATCCATCTGCCCCATGAATCTAAGGCCCCTCTCAATCAGAAACAGAGTGGGCATCACCACCCTAAAATCCTCAAGATGGAGGAACAAACAAACATAAGGTGGGAATGCAACTGTTGACTAAAGTAGACTTATTATTCTAACGAATGGAAGAATTTGTAACATTGATATAAAGGCAGTGGCCCCCAGAGGTTCTAACGGGAACGAGAGGGAAGAATAGGTATAACATGGGGCATTTTGGGGACACTAAAATTGTCCTGAATGACATTGCAATGACAGATACAGACCATTATACATTTTGTAAAAACCTATAAAAATGTGCAGTGCAAAATGTAAACTATAATGTAAACTATTGACCATGGTTAGTAGCAATGCTTCAATGTGTGTTCATTAATTTTAACAAAATGTACCACACAAATCAAAGATGTTGTTCATAGGAAAACGTGGGGGAGGGGGAGGGAAAGGGGGTTATATGGGAATTCCCTTATATTTTTGATGTATCATTTACATAATCTAAAGCTTCTTTAAAAATAAAATTTTAAAAAAAGCTATGGATAGAAATCTATACTAACAGGTGAGATCTCCCTGTACTATCATTTGAGAGCCATCAAATAACTTTTTACAAAATAAAAATAAATAAATAAAAGGACTCTCAATTATACATATACATAAAGTCAATCCAGCAGAGTGGTTAAAAGCACTGACTCTGGGGCCATATAACGTAGGTATGAATTCGGCTCTGCCAACAAGTCACTAAATATCTCCATCCCACAGTTTTATCTGTAAAATAGTGCTAATAATATTAACTACCTCTAGGATTCTTATGAAGATCAAATAAGTTAATACATTCCAAAAGAAAGAATATATGTTAGAGGTCTAAGTCCTATTCGGGGTTTTTTGTTATTCCTATATTTAACCCAAAATAAAAGTTATCATCAGAAGTCCTTAAAAATATTACCCAAGTCAGTTTTTCTCCACTTGAAAGGAGCAAATGTTTTTAACCTGGCATCTAAAATCAGTAGATTTAACAAGATCAGTTAAAAGAATAACCAGAACACATACTATTTAATTTTTTTCAAAAATCTGTTTATATGAATAGTTTAAAAGATTTGTTCACCTCCGCAAAGTTATTCAAATATATAATCTTGATCTAGGAGAAGAAAAAACTGGACACTAATAACATCTAGCACACACTGAGACCTACGATGTACCAGGCACTTATGCTAGGTGCTTTCATATGTTATTCAATTCTTACAACAATCCTATGAAGAAGGTATAATTATTGTGCCCATTTTATAGATGAGAAAACCGAGGCTCAGAGAAATTAAATAACTTGCTCAAAATCATGTAGTTAGTAAACAACAAAGCAAAGATCAAGTTTCTATGACTCTAAAACCTATGTTCTTTCTTACAAGCTACAATGTTAGTCCCAATCATAAAACTATCTTTTCCGATTCAAAAGTAAATTGTCAGAAATAACACTTGCTCTAAAGCAATAATTCTCAGCAGGGGGTGATTTTGCCCTCCAGGAGACATTTGGCAAGGGCTGGTGACATTTTTGGTTGTCACAACTTGGGAAGTGCTACTGACATCTCGTGGGTGCAGGCCAGGGATGCAGCCTACAATGCACAATATGGCCCCCACCCCACCCCTAAGAATCATCAGGCCCAAAATGTCAATAGTGCTGTGGCTAAGAAAGGCTGCTTTATGGCAATGTTTTTCAAACATTTTTAACCATGACTTTCAGTATGAAATGTATTGCAATCCAGACACAAATTCACACACACCCCACAAATACTTTAATTTCGGGAAAAAAATATTTCCCTTCTCTAACCCATGATGTACTCCAGTATTTACTTTTCCATTTTATTTTTGTAATGCTGTTTCTAACCCACAAAATTGATGCCATGACCCACTAATGGGTCATAGGACACTTCTGGAAAAACACTATTCTAAAATAGGATTTATAGGTCCCTAAGTGACCAATAAATTTATATCCTCTGATGCCTGGCAAATTCAACAAGGAACTTATATATACTGTAATAGGATACACAGAATCAACAAATAGTAACATGTTATCTTCCATATTTTAAACAAATTTATAAATGACTTTCTGTTTCAGATACCCTATAACCTAAAATCTTTCCATTTCAGGGGAATGGATGTAGCCCAAATGGTTGAGCACCTGCTTCCCACGTACAAGGTTCCAGGTTCAATCCCAGGTAACTCCTGTAAACAAAACACAACAAACAAACGAAAAAACCAACTCCGGGGAGCTGGTGTAGCTCAGTGGCTGAGCACCAGTTTCCCACATGCAAAGTCCTGGGTTCAATCCCCAGCCCCACCCTGTAACACACACACACACATTTCCATTTCAAACTGATTCCCAAAAGCTGTATCATACTTAGAAACTAGCTCATCTGATACTAAGTTTAAAAATAGATATGAAAAATAGCATAACAAAACCCAAACATATTATCCAAAATGAGTTTTTACTTTTTTGTCTACTCAGCCAGACAATGCTTTCATTTAATCAAGGGAGAGTTAAACTCAATGAAGAAACCTTAGTTAAGTATCTGGTCAAACTTAGTTTACAGATGGAAAAACCATGACCCAGAGGAGTACTGTTTTGCTTCAAATTATACATTTGTTATTAAGTAGCAGAACAGTAAGGTAGTGCAAAAAACACGGGAGTTCAGAATGTTTGAAAAAAAAAAAAGCCTAAGATTAAAATTCAGATTCTCCTAATCACTAATTGAGTGAGATAGGTAAGTTATTTAACCACTAAGTCTGTTTCCTCATCTTTAAATGAAGGGTAATGCTTGTCTCACCTGGCTCTTGTGAGGATTAAAAGAAATGATGTGATCATGTAGTAAGAACTCACTAAATTCCCTTTCCCTTCCTCTCTAAGCTCTCAATTCAACATACTTTCCACTAACCCATCTTCCCAAATGCCAGTCAATAACAGTTTTTATAGGTATGGTGAGAAATGAGTACAATAAGAAAAACTAAATAAATTCTTAATAAAGCTACATTCATTGAGTTTTGTTTTTAAAAAAAGATCTATTCAATTATTCTGGGCTTATTTCCTTCTTTGAGCTTTGGTTTTAAAATGTCCTTTCTTTTATAAAATGGTAAAGAAGATGGCACTTATATATCTTTGCCTGACAAAATAAGAACTTGGGCATTTTATTAGGCTTCTGCCACCTGAATTTTTTAATAACTGGTTCATGTATAAGTCTGGGAATCTCTCTACTAACCAGAGTCTTACAACCACCACCTACTTTGTCCTCAGAATTCAGTTCGAAGCCACTCTGAGACCATTCCTAACACTTTAATGCAGAGACCTGACCACACACCTCTTTTGGCTCCCACTATACCCCACTCTAGCAGATGTTACTGTGTATTGGATAGTAAACTTCTAAAAAGAATAGAGACTGCATCTTCACATTGCCAACACAAACTACTACAGGGCAGACAGACAGTAGGAACTCCAAGGTTACAGATGGAATTAACAAAGATAACTTTTGAGGCCTAGAGGAAAGCCTGAGATAATTGGAGTAAAATGGAAAAAGGATGTCATCAATGCCAATCTGCACTAAAATTATCCCAATTTGGAAGGTGACTGAATTAGCCAAAAGGGCTAATGGCAGACTGTTACTAAAAAATTCTTTCAAAAGTTACTATGATATCATACAAAGTAAATTAAAGCAGGACTCCCAATTCTGATCTGGGTTTCCATCTGGATCTATCACTAACCTCTACGTAACTTTGGCCTAGCTAATCTCGGCCTCCAAGTCCCCAGCTATAAAACAGAAATAGCCTCTGCCCTTACTAATATCAAAGGATTGTTGTGTGGATAACAAAGGTGAAATATCTTTCCATAAAGCCTTTTATAAATGCAAGAGGAAATTCACGACCAATGTATATAATTACACAGCAATATGCAAAATGGCCTAAAATAATTTTAGAATAAAGTATTCTAAGTAAACTAATCTAAGCATATTTAAATTAATGATTTGATGCTTGTAAATAAACAGGTCTTCCAAAATATATAGTACCTGAAAAGTTCAATACTGGAAATAAAACTTATAATTGCTGCACATTCAGGGTCAAAATTTAAAATACATTGTACCTTTTTAATTTGAGTATAAATACTAGTTCTAGGCTCTCTGGGTTAGGTATTGAGTTATAAAACTGGACTGGAAAAACTACAAATAAGAAAAAAAAAAAAAAAAGGAAAATTGGACTGGGTATCCTTGGCCTATACAACCAAAGGATGGTGACAGTAAAACTAGAGATGACAACTGAATAACAACAAAGGTACTTTTCCCTTTATTTCTTTAAGAATATTCAGCCATTATAAAATAATTTGTCCACTCTATCTCCAAAGGATGTCATAAGAAAGATTCTCATTGGCTATTAGTATCAAGAAGAAAATTCCTATGCAGGTTTTTTTTTTTAAATCACCTTGGTCTCTGATCCACAGTTCAAAAATCTGGGCTTTTAATCTTCTTAATGAGATTGTTATAGATATTCATCAACAATACCTAATTAATTCAGAATTAGTGATAATTCTGACTTATACTATATTAAATTGAAAACACTGTCTTAATCTAGTTATTGCAAGAGGGAACATGTAACTACTGAAAAGAATCTTATTTGGCTCAGAGACTTTTTTAAAAGGCAACTACATTTTCAAAGGGTGTTCAAATGTTCTCACTCACCAGGAAAAAAAAAAAAATCACAAAAATAGTGTTCAGCTTCTCCAAAATTTTAAAATACAGCTGGATGGTCTAGTACTTACCTAAATAAAGTTATAATCATTTTAAAATCTGATGAAAGCCACAGACTCCCTAGGAAGACGGACACATGCACAAAATCTTTCACACAGTTTCAGGTGGCCCCTGGAATATCTCTTCCCCACTCTAAACTGAACAGAAGCCCTTAGATTCCATTAGTCCTCACTAAATTTCCCTTACCTTTTGATATTGAACAAGTAAAAATTTTCCCCATTAATTGCTTTCTTGCAAATTAAAGGATACTGACCTAATGAACTAAATTCAAAAACTGAGGATAAAAACACTACAGTTAAAACTAACTCAAGAATTCAGGATTACATACTTCTGCTTAACAACTCACCCATTCCTTAAACTTCTCCTGGGTAAATAGTTCTCAACCTTGGCTGTATGTACAGTGGACTCACCTAGAGCCAAAAAACACCCGACCTCTGGGTCAGGCTCTCAGAGATCCTAATTTTAGTGGTCTTGGGCAACAAGTTTTAACAGCTTCCCAGGTGATTCTAATGAACCACCAAAGAAGAGAACTATTATCTTAGACAGACCTGGCGTTTAAACCTACATCTTAATCAGGTATTTTTAAATTTCCAAAATGAGGGGAGAGAGGATGGTGGTGGGGTGGAGGTGCTAAGATATGAAACTCAGCCTGACGATTTTAAAATTGCTGATATTGAGTGTGGCCTAGCACTAATACTCTGGGTATCCTCCAACCACCTTACTGGGCCATTTAAGACTTTTTCTGTTAATAATGGTTCTGCTTAGTGCTATGTAATTTCTGAAAATGCATAAAAGTTTATTTTTATGCTTACATAATAATTGTTTCAACTCTTTTTATCCAGCTTATTTCTCCATGAAACAGGATTGTCCGAAGTTTCCAGGATATCCATAAATTGACATATATAGAATTTTAATATTGTTTAAAAATTATTAGCAAAAGGTCCTGAACCATCTCCACAAAAGTACTTTGAAGAGCTTACGCTGCACCAATTAAGAGTCCAGAAAGGTTCTCAGAGTTTAACCAACTTTTCCCGAGGCCCCTTTTATACGAGCTTATGTGGCGAATTCCAAAAGAAAAGAGCTATCTTGTGGCAAAATCGACATTCAGTCAAAAGCTCAGGGCAATAAAAAGTGCAAGGAAAAAATACAACTAAAAATGAAGAGTGAAGGCTCTCCAGTTCTTCAGCCAAGAAACCTGGTCTTACTCCCAAATCAAACCAGGAAAAAGCTGGGAGGAAATGAGCAGGGTGTAGTTGGGAGCTGAAGCTGCCGGATGAGCCAGGAGCAAAAAGGCTCAGAGGGAGGATGGATGGGTGTTTGCAAAGAGCCTCGGGGAGCCCCACAACAGGCTGGCAGCGGCGGGGGAGGCGGGCGACAACTGCAAAATCGGCCTACCCAGTGCGGATGAGCCACCCCAACGCAGGTGGCGGGCCCGGGGGCCCCCGAAGGTCTCGGGGGTTTCACCAAGGGCCCGGGGGCGCGCAGCCCGGCGTGGTACAGGTAGCTCGCCTCCTCGCGCCCGCAAGCCCTCAGCAGCAGGACGCAGCCCCGAGGGCACGTCCGAGGCCGCCGGCCGGGCGGGGGTGCGGACTCCCCGAGGCCCCGCGGCGGGAGGGCCGGGGACGGTGCGGGCGGGCGAGAGCAGCGCTGACAGCTGCGCAGGCGGGAGTTCGCGCTGCGGCGGCGGCCCCGGGAGCTGCGGGCACCGCGCAGGCCAGGCCGCCCGAGGGACCCGGGCCGCTCCTCCTCTCCGCCCGCGCCGCCCAGTGCAAGAGGCCCCCGCACAGCGTTACCTTGTCGCAATAGAGCCCCACTAGCTGCTTCATCCGCCAATGTGGGGCGGTGAAGACGTCCACTTCTTCGGGGAAGGGCGCCATCGCCACCGCCTCAGCCTTCGCCTCAGCAGGCGCGGCCGCCGCCTCTCCATAGACACCCTCGCCGCGGGGCAGAGGCGGCGCGCCCCCCTGCGCATGCGCCCGCCCCGTCGGCGCGCGCGCCCGGGCTGCCGGGGGCACGGGGGCGCGCGGGCCGCCGCCATGCGGTCCCTGCGGCCCACGTGACCGGGCGCGCGGCAGCACCCCTGGTCTTCTACCTCCCGGGTCTGTCCTTCTAATCCCTTTTTCTCTTACCGCAAGAAGAAACCGAGTGTTTTCCCAGTTTGTTTCACAAAATTAGAACACATTATCGTTTTAGGGGAGTTCTCAGCGCGTCTCTCAGTTGCCGCCATGACCACAGGCCTTGAGGCTGAGGCAGCTGAGCACAATGGCAGCGGTCGTGGGCCGAGGGCTCAACCTGGGCACCGCGGGCTGTTATGCTCCGCTTCCCTGAGTGAATGCCCTGTACTCGACTTCGGCCTTCCTGGGCCGCATTTTGGCCCCCGGTTAGCTCGGGGCCGAGCGATGTCCTCCCTGCCCTCTAGTCAAAGGCCCGGGCTTCGCTCCCGCGCCCGCGAGCTGGGCGAACCATAACTCCGGGGGGAGGGGTGGCGCCAAGAACTTGCAACCCACGCGGAAAGCGATGATGCGTGACAGGAATGGCCACTGGCGGGCGCGGAGCGTGGCCTGAGGGGTAAGGCGGGTGTCACGCATCTCCTCCGGAATCTTAGGAAACTTACAGAAAGAGAAATCTGGGAATCAAGGAGGCGGGAATCCACTTCAAACACTGGAACACCAGGTCAGAGATAGATCAGAGAGGCCTTGGCGGGTGGGGGCGGGGGAGAATAATGACAGATGGCTAGAGAAAACACTGGTTGAAATCCCTCCATTTTAAGCCGAGGATCAGAGAGAAAGGAGAACAAGGTCGCTAGTAAAAGGAAGGTCAGCCTGCCGCTTCCCCAGTTACCTGGTCCTGCTTCAGCCCTCCAGGGGCACCCTGTTAAGGGCCCCAGCTAGCCCAGATTCAACCCTCCAGTAGTTGATGGGAGGACTAGTGGACAGATGACGAAATGGGAGAAAAAAGGGGAGGCAAGAACCTGGGAAGGATTGTGTTATTTAATTAATGGCCATAAACTCCAAGAAGGCAAGAATCAGATATGTTTTGTTCATCCTCTATACCTGTTATCTGTTACAGTTCCATCACAGCAAAGGGGACTTCTACAGCAAAGGAGTAGAAGGAGATGGGAAGAACCTTTCAGTGATGTGCACCAGCTTATTTCAAATCTTCTATATGCCATTTATTGACAGGCAGTGTGAGCAGTGGTTAGAAACAAGACCCTGGAGATAAAGTTCAATTCCTGGTTTTGCCAGTTACATAGTTTTATGACCTTGAGCAAACTATGTGACATCTTTGTGCTTCAGTTTCTTCATATGAAAAATGGGGGCAATAATACCTACCTTATAGGATTGTTATGAGGATTAAGAGAATTGCTATATTTGAAGTGCCTAGGACAGTACCTGGCACATAGTAAGCACTACCTGTCAGCTGTTATTATTAAATATTAAATAACCTAATTCTTCAAGGTAGGTGCTGTTATCCCCATTTTACCATGAGGAAACTGAGACATTTTAGTAATTGCGCAGGACAGTTAGTAAGTGAATTATCTGGCCGTATGACTCTAGATCTGTACATTATCCTCCTGGTCACTGTGTTAGTTGTTTCGGATAGAGATGGCTTACATGTAGTCTGTACTAAAGAAGCAGCAACAACTCTTAAATAGATAAGATCCTTGATATCATCTTTCCCCTTCCCCCACTTCTCCCTCCTTTTTACTAGGCTCTTTCACTAGGATTTGTCCCTGTATTTTTTAATATCCCACAGAAGACATTTCCTTATTTACCCTCCCTTTCTTTATCTCATTCTGATCTTGGAGTGTAGAATTGGAACTGCAGGTAAACCAGTTATGTAGAGAAATGCGCTCCATGAGAACATGTGCTTTGTTTTATACCCACCACTTAGAAAAATGCCAGTCATATAGTTAACACCTATGAGTTCATGGCATTCTGTAATTTCCTTATTTTAACAGACTTTTAATATTGCATGTTTAATTTTCCAGCCACCTATTTGTATCTGTGTTGTTCACTATCATATTCCCAGAATCAGGTATATAAGTTGGTGTTTAACTTGGAACAACAATTTTAAAAGTCAATCCACACACAGAATTTCACTATTACACAGCTGTCAGTTGAACAGTAATAGCAGCCACAAAGGACCCTGGCCATTTGAGGGAATTTGTTTAAGATGATAAAATGGAAGAAATAAAGTGATTAAAAATAAGCCCTGGGGGTCCTTTCTCCCTTCTAAAGAAGCTGTTAACATTAACTCCATGTGCTGAGTAATGTAACAATTAATCACCAGCTCTATCCAGAATAAATGAGTGATTAAATTGAACTTTAGCTCTAGAAGGAAGACATTGATCAGTATAGTAGCCTCACTTTAGATTACTGCAGCCACAGCACATTAGGAACCAAGGTGGTCAGTTTAATGACCACTCATATGATTCCTTCTGTTATATGACAGCGGACTAATTCTAACAGAGCATCCAGCCACTGGCCATCAGAAGGAGACTGGGTAAGGCACATGGAGAGAGCAGTGAAAAGCAACATGTTGGGGATTGAATAATGTCCCTCATAAAAGGAATGTTCAGGTCCCAACCCCTGGTCCTGTGGGTGTGAACCCATTGTAAATAAGACCTTTGAAGGCATTATTAGTTAAGGTGTTGCCAAACTGAATGAGGGTAGCCCTTAATCCATTATCACTGAAGTCCTTAAAGAAGAGGAAATTGGCCACAGAAAAGAAGCCACTGGGAACAGCCAGAAGCTGGAAATCAACAGAACCTGAAAGAGAAAGAAGAAAATGCCACCATGTGCATTGCCTTGTGACAGAAAAGCCAAGGACCAAGGATCGCCGGCAGCCAGCCCCAGACCGCCACAGTCTTCAGGAAGGCATCACCTTGCTGATGCCTCAGTTTTGGACTTCTCCTAGCCTCAAAACCGTGAGCCAATAAATTCCTGTTGTTTAAGCTAACCCATTGTATGATATTTGTTTTAGCAGCTGGGAAACTAAAACACAACATAGAATGCCTGATGTATAATGCTGGTGAGTTGATGATTCTCTTTCTTTCCCACTCTCATTCTCTCTGAAAAACTCCATGTTACAGAAAAAAAAAAAAAAAAAAAAAGGCAAATAATTCCCTAAAACTATAGTGACACTAGGCCTCTTCTATAGTATTTTCCAGCCCTAGTTTTGAGGACCTTGGAAAGGGTTACTGGTCAGAGAAGGTGAATTCCAAGGCATCTACTCTGTTTATTTGAGTTTGTGACACAGCACTTCCCTCAATAGGGGTTTAGTTGAGAAAATAAACAATGAAAGAATGTTGAAATTGCAAAATCAGTTAGAATCATGGTCTTAAAGCAGAACCGGAATTGAACCTTGCTGCCAGACAAAATTAGCCAATCATCAACCACTGCAGGAAGCTAGATTGATTTAGTAGTAAGAACAGGACAAGTCTCAGAGTGATGAGCTTTAGGTGATTCCTCCCCTCCTTTCTATTATTTATTCTTTCCAATTTTTAAAAATAAGCACATTTTACTTTGACCATCAGAAATGCATCAACTTCATTTTTTTAAAGATGTGTACAAGGCATTTTATTCACATGGAAGAATTCTTATGATAAAATATTAAATGTGATGAGGTGAAATCAGTATATATTACCAACAATCTGATGACAACTATATTTATAAATACACTTAAAAGGGCCTGAAAAGAAATATATCAAAATGCTATCTTTTCAGTAGTGGGACTATGGCTGATTTTTACAGTATTATTTTTTTCTCAAAGTGTTTACAAAAACTTTTCCAAAACTTTGTAGTAGAAAAACAAAATTAACTTTTTTTTTTTAAAAAAAAAAAAAAAAAAGGTTTTCACTTCCTTAACATCAACCACCATTAGATGTCCACATTTGTAATGAACTTGCCTTGACATTATCTAAACTTTGTCTTTAAAAGGCAATCCTGAGATAATGTCAAGACCAATTCATTACAAATGTGGACATTAATGTGTATAATGTTCTGTAATGTTTCTTTGCAAAAATTCCAGAGAGAGAAGAGCCTTCCATTTCCAAAACAGACCTGTGTGTTACCTGTCTTGTTCTTAACAAATATTGCCAAGTCAACAAGGAGTCTTTGACTTCCAATCAAAAGGCTCTATTATGACTTGCAGGAAGTAAGAATGGTACAGTGTATATGGCCTGAGGGAAGGGTAGCTCATCTCACAGACAACTGGACTCAACTGTTTGCACCATGTCATGAGGAAAAGTATCACAAGTTTCTGGAATAGAAATGAACAATAAGCTTCCTGTAAATTGTCAGGCTTACATTCTTTGTAGTGATGAAATCTAGCAGGTGATTGCTTAATCAGTAACTACAGGGAGGAAAATAAAAAGTATTTAGGGAAGTATTAGTTCTGTTTCCTTTCACCCCACCCCTGACATTAAAAAAAACAAAAAAACAAACTCATAAACCAAAACACAGTTCAAAAAAATCTCCAGTCATGTAAGGCAACTCAGAAATTTTTTTAAATGCTGAAGGTTATGTAGGCAGAAATAACAGGCGTGCCAAATGTCTGTAAATTCCCATTCACCCAGCTAATTGCTGTTCTTTTTGGTTAATGCATAAAACATTGACCTGCATTCTAATCCCACCTCTGCCACTAACTACCTATGAGATTTCAGTAAATCACTTGCCTATTCTGGGGCCTTGGTTTCCTCATCTGTATGCACCTGTTTTGGAAAATCAGTCACCAACCACCCAGATAACTGTCAGTCGAGTTCAACTTTAATCATTATTTTCTTTGTGGAACTAGTTTAACTGTGATTAGTTCCATTCACTTTTCCTATAAAATGTCTCTACTAAGGTGATTCTTTGAATTGGCCTACTACAAATCTGTTCCCTTATGTGCAAGAATGTAATGCAAATTTCACATATGCTTATAATTGAATTGTTTGAAAAATGTTCTGTAACCATAGAGAGGCAGTAAAACTAAATGAGTAAGAGTGTGGACAGTTTCCTCATCTGTAAAACAGACATGCTAAATCTCCACCTCACTGTGTGTCCTGAGAATGAAATGTTGTGTGGAATTTTGCAAAGAGCCTGGCGTAGGGAGCACTAAATACATACTGAGATTGGACAAGATGTTCGTTTGGTCTCCTCCAGCTCTCAGTTTCTGGGAATCCTAAGAACAGCACCTTGAAAGCTGTTTCTTTAGGTTACTTATGCATATTAATTTAACTGAAGAAGGGACTTAGGGTTAGACTTGGCTACAAGTGACAGAAAAGACAAAGTGACAGTGGCTTAAACAAGATCGGTTTTCTCCTGTTTCTCATTTAATTGGTTATCTATTGCTGCATAACAAAATTACTCCAAAACCTAGTAGCTTAAAGAAGAACAATTATTATTTCACAATTTCTGAAGACCAGAAGTGGCTTAGCTGGGTGTTCTATCTGAGGATCTCTCACAAGGTTGCAGTCAAACTGATGGCTGGAACTGCAGTCATCTCAAGACTTACTGGGAATGAAGAATCCAAGCTCACTCAAGTGATTGTTGGCAAGTCTCAGTTCCTCACAGGCTGGTAGACTGAGAACCTCATTTCTTCACCACGCGTGGCTCTTTACAGGGCTGCTCAGAATATGACATCTTGCTTCCCCCGGGGGTAAGTGATGAGAGACAGGCAGATAGAGGCAGGGAGGGAGGGAGGGAGGAGAGAATGCACAATTGAGAAAACAGTCAAGATGGAAGCCAGTCTTTATTTAACCTAATCTCACAAGTGCCATGCCATCATTTCTGCCATATGCTGTTGGTCATCCAGACCAACCTTGGTATGCCATATGAGAAAGGAGTATACAAGGGTATAAATACCAGGAGGCAGGGATCGTTGGAAGCATTGTTGGAGGCTGGCTACTGCACTCATATAAGTGGTCCAGGGCTGGTTTGACAGTTCTACCTCCATTTTGTCTTTAGGGGCACAGGCTCCTTCCAACTCATTGCTCTACCAACTCTAGAAGATAGACTTTATATTCAAGTGCCAAGATCGGGATGTGTATTCTAGGCAGAAAAATGGAGGAAAGGAAGAAGAAGAGAGTCATAGAGTACATATACACTAGCTATCTCTTAAGAAAAATATCTGAAAGACACTTCCACTTACATCTCATCAGCTAGGGCTTCCATCTCATAGCTGGCTTAGCTGCATGGAAGGTGGGAAAGGTGGTCTGTATTGTGCATAGTTGTGTACTAAGCCAAAAGCCAGGAGATCCATTACTATAGAAGGGGAGGACAAATACAGGGGGACAAACAGAGGTCTCTGCCACAGGACTCATTTGAACAAATAATATTGCATTGCCCTCCTTTCCATAGTCTCCACTGCATCTTGACTATAACTCAATCTTCTCACTTTTAATGACCGGCAACCCAGGATTTAGCTCTCTCTGCTAAGTGAAACTTATGAGTGAAGGTTCTAGAAAGTTTTCTCAAGTGAAAATGGAGATAATATTAGTACGTACGTCAGAGGATTATTTGGAAATCAAATGGAATCATAACTAAGATACATTTATTGAATATTTAACATATGACAATACTCTAAATATTTAAGACATTATTTCAGCTAATCCTCATAAAACCCTTATGAAGAAGGTGCTAATGTTATCCTTTACTTCTCATACAGGTAAAGCAAAGTAAACAGTGAAGCTGGGATTCATATCAAGCCTGTCTGATTCTACAATCCATACTCTTAAACATAATGCTATACTGCCTCCTCCACTTTACAACTGGTAGTCTATTCTATTATCAAGTAAATAAAATGTCGAATTAACTTTTTAAAAAATGAACTGGAAATATTACTTGAAATGGAGGACTCATCATTATTTGATGAATTAGATCTATATATACTAGTCATTCCCAATTATGTGGAGTTATGGCACCCTGCCACTTTTGGTTTCATTTCGTATCATCTCATTTTCAAAAAACTACTGTCTGACAAATATTTATTTCAAGAAATGAGTTTAATTCATTTTTGAGGGTTTGAAAGAATTGCAAAGTGTTGGAAGTCTGGGCTCACAATCAGACAGATCTGGGTTCTCATCCTGCGGCTATCCTTCCTCGCTGTGTGACCCAGGGCCAGGTCCTCAGTGAAAAACAGAGAGGAGCGGTAAGGCATCCTTCATAGTGTTGGTGTGAGAATTGACTGAGTTAACAGGCTTTGCATAATGCCCAGCATAGGAAGCATCCAATACCTTTTTTTAAATTTTTACTTATTTTTAATTATGGTAGAATATATATAACAAAAATAATTTTAACAATTTTAAGTGGGCAATTCCTTGACATTAAGTACATTTACAATAGTGCCACCGCTATCTATTTCCCCTCTATTTTCATCAAACCACAGCTCATATTCATTGGGCAATAACTCCCCCATCCTTGGTAACCACTGTTTTTGCTTTCTGTCTTTATGAATTTGATTATTCTAAGTATTTCATACACCAGGAATCATACCAGATTTGTCCTTTTGTGGTTAGTGAATGAGGCATGGTAGCCACTTCAAGGAGGGTGAAAATCGCCTGTAATTTACCGGCCTCTTGATCCAGTCTTGCCTACAGGCTGCAGGGTGTACTCTAGACTCCAGAGTTCCAAAATGATTGATTCAGACAATTCCTGCCAGTTCAACAGTTCTTTTAGTGGAGGGACTTATTCCTACTCTGCCATCTCTGATAATCTTCTCCTCAATAACTATATATTTTAATAATTAAAATATACAGTAAAATAATAATATACCAAGAGATTATGAGAAATACCTTGATCCTTTGAAAAATGACATTTAGTAAACATTAGAAATAAAAGGTTCAATTTGGGTAATTCAAGTAAGCCTCCCATCACCATTAAAAACTTTAAATGTAAAAGTCATTTTTTTAATAGCAGTTTGGAGGTAGTTAAAATGTATCAATCCATTGCTTCAATTCATTATCCTTATGCAGTTTAAATATTCCTAAATACTTGATACTGTAGTAGGTTATAAACTTTTTTCTTTGCAGAAGTGTTTCTGTTACTGACAAGAAATAGCAGAATAGTGATTAGGTTTGTAACTTAACATATTAACAAAGTTCTCGTTCCCAGAAAAAAAAAAAGTTCGCACATTTGTTTATTACCAGATCTTTAGTAAAATAACTTTTGGATAGCTGAATAAGTGATCTACAAAAGAAAATTGTAGGTAATATTGACCTTGTCTGCAGGGTGAGCAGTGAATAAATAAGAAATGGTTGTGAAATATTTACAAAATGTCTAATTTGAGTCAGATTTCAGATGGGTCAAAATAAATGGAGCTATTATTCATCAAGAACTACAAATTTGCACAGATTTAATCCCACCAGTCTCTTCCATTCCTAACAAATGATATCCCTTCCTTTACATAATTCCTCTATGCGCTTCTTCTCCAAAGGTAAGGGTGTACTATGCACTGATAATTTCTGAAAGGCTAATTAATATACCGGACACTACATTAACTCACAACATAGTGAAGTAGGTTCTGCCAACCTAATACTACAGAGAGGAAATCAAAGCTCAGAGAGGCAGAAATAGGATTTGAAGCCAGCCCTGTCTTCATTTCACTGCACTGCACTGTTTCCCTCTCTTCCTCTCGCACAGCTGTTATGCCTTTACATTCTGTTCAACAAACCCGATCATGGAGCTTGCTGGCTCCTTCATCAGTGAAAAGGGGTACAGAAGGTAGGAAATAACATAAAGCAGAGCAGGAAATGGCATACAGACTGCTTCCAGGTTCTCAGCAAAGTGTTTGCTCTGAGCTAAATGAAAGATAGCAGATATGAAATAATAACTAAGTGGTAAACTATATGGTATTGATGATAAGGTGCAATAAAACTTCTACCAGAAAATTCAGATGCCAAGGGTACTTGAACTTGCCTCATCCCTTACAGTGTCTCTCAAAGTATAGACCTTGGAGAACTTGCATCAGAATCATATCGAGTGCTTTTAAAGACCTGATATCTGAAACCTGGACCTTGGAGATTTGAATTGAGTAAATTTGGGACAAGGTCTCAGACTCTATATATGATTCTTATGCAACTAAAGCCTGAGAGATACTAGTCCACGTACTAACTATCCTTCCATAATTAACCTGTTTCTCAAACTTGAAAAGATAGTTGCAGAGTCCGTGGAAGTCATGGTATCCTTTGAAAAATACAAAGTAACAGCTAAATTTGGGAGAGTAATATAGAAATAATATAGACTTTGGGAGCAAATGAAACTGAATTCAAATCCTTCCTCTGCTGTTTGATAGTTTTGCGACTCTGAGCAGGTTACTTAACATCGCTTAGCCTTAGTTTCCACAGCTGTAAAATGCTGATTATAATACCTTGATGAGTTATTGTGAAGATTGACGAAAATATATGTATAAAGCCTGGCACACAATAACCACTCAATAAATAAATATTTTTATTATTAAATATCTAACAATGGCTAAAATTAGGATACCATATTTTAATAGAAAAGTCAACTATTTAGAGATACCAAGGACCAGAGTTTTCAAAATGGTTTTTGAACTATTGTAGTGGTTCAGCACACTAGCTTTGGAATCAGAATGCCTGGGTTCAGATCCCAGCTGGTCTACTTTCTCATTTACTACCAGCTGGGTAAGTCAGAAATTCCTCTCTCCTTGATTAAATCAACTGTGAAATGGAAATGATACTACTTATCTCACAGGATCGGGGTGAGGAGTAAATGACATTATATAGGTAAAGAGTTTATAACAATACCTGGCACACAATCAACATACTTTTTAAAAAAATTGCTCTTTTCTAGTATTCAACAAACATTTATACTGTGTGACTGCCATGTGCCAGAAACTCCAGATTCAGTAAGTCCAAAAATGAACTTACCATTTTCTCTGTCATGGCTTCAGACTTCTAACCTCCAGAAATTAGACAATAAATTTCCGTTGTTTCAAGTCAACCAGTGTGTGGCACTTTGTATGGCAGGCCTAGCAAAAGAAGACACCTTGCAGAGAGGTTTGTGCATAATGAGTGCCTCAGTAAATGTTTTATACGTGTAACACAAATAGATTTTCATGCCACTTGTGCAGGGCTAAAGTTTATGAGGAAAGGACCACAGAAATCTTGGAATTTAAAAGAAACCTAGGGGAAGCGGCTGTGGCTCAATCAGTAGGGCTCCCATTTACCATATGGGAGGCCCCGGGTTCGGTTCCCGGGGCCTCCTGGTGAAGGCAAGCCCGCCCGCACGGCGTGGTTAGCTGACCCAGCGAGCACAAGCAGCAAGTGGGGGATAAATGAATAAATAAATAAAATCTTTAAAAAAAATAAAAAATAAAAAAAATAAAAGAAAAGAAACCTGGGCTCTCAGTTGAAATGGATGTGGCTATTGATAGGAACCTGATGACTACAGTATCCATGCACCTGTGTTCTGGCACCCTCCGAAGGAATCTGGGCCACAATTAAGTGAACTGTCCAATACCACATGCCATATCCTTAGGCTGAAACAAGAGGAAGTTGATTCTTGTCAGATAGAATTGCTTCAAGTTCCTCCTGATATATATATTTATATTTAAATTAAAAGAACATTTGGTAATCTTGTTCATGGAATGAAAATCTTTTAGGTTGATTTGATTTTTCAGATTTTAAAAATATGAGGATTTTTAAATTTATGAAACTGCACTTTGTTAAGCAATGTGGTATTAATGGAGACAATTCATCCAGTCACTTACTAGATTAGGATTTTAAACATTGGTAGTATTTTCAGTTCACTGGTATTAAATAAACTCCATTTACAAAGAAATTACTAGTTGGTGATTAGGTCATAGTTTAATGTGAACATGATAAACCGTTATCAGTGTGATTACAAATTGCAACTATTAAATAACCTTGAAAATCTTGCTCCAGTCTTAAGCATTTGAATCATATAGTGCAAAGGGCACTGGAATACATGTCAGAATACATGTCAGAGTACTTACGTTCTATTCTGGGCTGTCTCTAAACAATCACATTATTGTGGTCAAGCTCTTTAACCTTTATGGCAATCCATGAGAAAATATACATAAAATATGCCACATTGCTTGGCATATTGTAACGAAATTCAATAATATTTGTTAAAATGGACATTTTAGCACATGTTAAACAACATATTTTTATGACTTACATACTTAATAGCAATATCCTCCTATTTGACATGTAGATCTAAAAGGACTCATCATTATATTCAATTACTAATCAAAGTCTCATATTGCCTCCAAACACTGAAGCAAATAGTATACTATAGTGTTTTTTTAAAGCACAGCTCACAAGCTAATTGTGGATTGTAACCAGCAATTTTTTTTTTTTTTTTAGGTACCGGGGCTGGGGATTGAACTTGGGACCTCTTATGTGGGAAGCAGGTGCTCAGTTGCTTGAGCCACATCCACTCCCCAAAAATTGGTTTTTAATTAAAAATGTCAGAACGACTAATTCAAAGTCTGAGCAAGGACTATGTCTACTGCCACAAATACCATGACCAACTATGACCAGTGTTATAAGAAATGGATTAATAATTTTATAAGAAATGGTTAATAAAACATGAATCGACCAGGATTTTTTTTTTTCTATCACAGAAAGTTTATTAAAAGTCTGGGCTATGTGCAATAATCTGGCAATTACAAAAACATAATTTCTCTAATTTCATCAAATTCAGGCACTGGTGGCATTTAAGGTGAGATGGCCAGGATATATATATTTTTTTATCTTTTAATTTTTTTTTTTAATATTATTCCCCCCACCCCTGTGATGGCTCCCTCATCTGTCTGCTTGTTGTCTCTGCTCATTGTGTCCAATAGTCTTCTTTAGGAGGCACTGGGAACCGAACCCAGGACCTCCCATGTGAGAGGCAGGTGCCCAACTGCTTGAACCACATCCATGCCCCATAGATAATTTTTTTGTTTTTTTTCTTTGTTGTTTTATTTTATTTTTTTTTTCCCCATAGATATTTTGATAGCTGTGTCCTCGTTTGGTTTCCTGGTATAAGATGGTCAACTTAACTATCATCTTAATGGAAAAGCCAATAAGTGCACAATTAAACTTTTGGTTAATGTAATTCAAGTACTTATGACTTTATGTGTGAAGGAATTTCATCTGCTATTGACAGACATATCAAAGCTTTCAGTTACAAATGTTCAGTTTACTTGTCACATAACATCTAGTGTGATATTTTAAAATTTTAACTGTTGTAACATTTTAATCAAACTGGTACACATTGCCCTGAAACTAGATTTTTAAAAATAAAAACAATAAAAAATGAAGTGAAAATCAGATTGTTCCATTTCAACTGCTGGATATGGGATGGAAAATAGTAACAATACAGAGAAAACTGTTGACCTTGAAAAGCAAAATTTGACTTTATTCAAACCATATTCTTAAAAAAGAAAAAGGAAAGTACAAAAGGTTATAAGGAAGATAGTTTAATGTGTTAGTTTATCAAATATGTCAATATTCTTCTAAATAAAAACTTAAAATCTTCTCAATTAAAAGGCTACTTGGAAGCTTATTGATAAAGAAAAAAATCACATTCAAGTTCCTAGCCTAATTTCTGTCATTCCACTATTATTAGTGATAAAGCTATCGTCATTAAACATATTATGAGGCAGGGAAAATGGCTCACATATTTTTCTTCCAGATATTTGCAAAAAGTATGTACAACTTTAAATCTCAGCTAATTAATTAAAAACCATGTATAGTTGATTTGTTTGTTTTTTTACAATTGCAGAATATTTAGAAGCAATGCCCATTACAAGTCTGTACAGATTTCATAAGCCAAATTGGTCAGAACAAGGTCCATAACTTTCAGTATGTTTATGAGTTAACACAGGATATATTATCTTGTTTAAATATAACCTAACACACAACTGAATTTGATATATTTGCAGGACTACAAAATATATTGTTGAATATAAATTTTTAAACTTTTTATTTTGAGAGAATTTCAAGCTTTATAGGACAGTTGCAAAATTTATACAGACCACATATAGAGAATTCCAGTAAAATTCCAATCAATACCAAGATCCACCAGTTTTAAGATTTTGCCACCTTTGCCATATTGCTCTATCTATTGAACATTTGAGAGCAGGTTGCACACATCATACTCCTTGAACACATAATGCTTCCATGTACATTCCCCTCAATAAAGGATATTCACTTAAGTAATCACTTTAAGTGTTATGACAGTTTGAAGCTCTTTGTGGATCCTAGTAAAGATCATGTTCTTGAAGCTAATCCATTCCTGTGGGTGTGGGACCCTTTGATTGGATTGGACTTGGGGGGAGGGGGGCGTTGATTGGATTACTTCAGTGAGGCATGACCCAGGGTGGGTCTCAGTCCTCTTACTAGAGTCATATATAAATGGGAGAAACACACAGACACACTCAGAAAAAAGCAGAGACAAAGAAACCCTGAGAGGCTGAGAGAAAGATCCTGGAGGCCAGAGGCTGGAATCAGTGGAACACAGAGGGATGGAAAGAGGCACCTGAGAGGCTGAGACAGAAGCCTAGAGGAGAGAGAGAGATGAGCCATATGCCTGATTGCCCACAGTTGAGCTCTGGGAGAAACTAAGCCTGGAGGAAGAGGCAGAGATCTAGACTGGCAGAATTGCTATTGTGTCTTGTCATATGGCAGGGGCCCAGGATTGTCAGCAGCCAATCTTTGTGAGATAGTATCTCTGAAGATGCCTTGATTTGGACATTTTTACAGCTCAGAACTGTAGGCTTTTAACCTAATAAATTCCCATTATAAAAGCCAACCTATTTCTGGTATCTTGCTCCCAGCAGCTTTTAACAAACTAAAACAAGTACATTTATCAAATTCAAGAAATTTAACATAGACATTAAGCTTACATTATATATTCCAAATTTTTATAACCCAATAATGTTCTTTCGGGCCTCTTCTCCATTCTTAGATACCACTGAGTATCATACATTCCATTTAACTACCATTATCTCTTTAGAGATAATTTATCTCTTATCTTTTTTTTTTTTAACTTTATTTTGTACATTTAATAATTGAAAACATAAACAATTAAAAACTAAAAAGTAAACACAGATGAATAAATATATACATTTCTCAAATGTAATGGATACATGTAAATTTTTTTTTTTTTTAATCAAACAATATATTACACAATATATTTCGTTCATAGTAACGCATTCATACAGTATTTGTCCTTTTGTGTCTGGCTTGCTTCACTCAACATAATGTCCTCCAGGTTCATCCATGTTGCCATATGATTTATGACTTCATTTTTTCTTACAGCTGCATAATATTCCATCGTGTGAATAGACCACAGTTTGTTTATCCATTCATCTGTTGATGGACACCTGGGTTGTTTCCAACTTTTGGCAATGGTGAATAATGTGGCTATGAACATCGGTGTGCAGATGTCTGTTTGTGTCACTGCTCTCAGTTCTTCTGGGTATATACCCAGTAGTGGGTGGTATTGCAGGGTCACATGGCAAGTCTATATTCAACTTCTTTAGGAACTGCCAAACAGTCCTCCATAGTGGTTGTACCATCCTGCATTCCCACCAACAGTGAAGAAGTGTTCCTATCTCTCCACATCCTCTCCAACACTTGTAGTTCTCTGTCTTTTTAATAGTGGCCATTCTGATAGGTGTGAAATGATATCTCATTGTAGTTTTGATTTGCATTTCCCTAATCATGAGTGATGTTGAACATTTCTTCATGTGTTTTTTTATCATTTGTAATTCTTCTTCGGAGAAATGTCTATTCAAGTCTTTTGCCCATTTTTTAATTGGGTCATTTGTCTTTTTATTGTTGAGTTGTAACATCTCTTTATATATCCTGGATATTAAACCCTTATCAGATATGTGATTTCCAAATATTTTTTCCCATTAAGTTGGCTGCCTTTTCACCCTTCTGACAAAGTCAAAGGTGCAAAAGTGTTTAATTTTGAGAGATCCCATTTATCTACTTTTTCTTTTGTTGCACGTGTTTTGGGTGTGAGGTCCAAGAAACCACCACCTACTACAAGGTCTTGAAGATGTTTCCCTACATTTTCTTCTAGTAGTTTTATGGTCCTGGCTTTTATATTTAGATCTTTGATTCCATTTTGAGTTGATTCTTGTATAGGGGGTGAGAGAGGGGTCCTCTTTCATTCTTTTGGTTATAGATATCCAGTTCTCCCAACACCATTTGTTGAAGAGACTGTTTTTTCCCATCAGCGTGGGCTTGGTAGGTTTGTCAAAAACCAGTTGACTGTATAGGTGAGGGTTTATTTCTGGATCTCAATTCTATTCCACTGATCGATATGTCTATCTTTATGCCAGTACCATGCTGTTTTGACCACTGTAGCTTTGTACTATGTTTCAAGGTCAGGCAGTGAAATTCCTCCCACATTGCTCTTCTTTTTTAGAATACTTTTGGCTATTCGGGTGCACTTACCCTTCCAGATGAATTTGGTAATTGCCCTCTCTAATTCTGTAAAGTAAGCTGTTGGGATTTTGATTGGTATTGCATTGAATCTATAAATCAGTTTGGGCAAGATTGACATCTTCACGATATTTATTCTTCCAATCCATGAACACGGAATGTCTTTCCATTTGTTTAGGTCTTTTTAAATTTCTTTTAGCATTGTTTTGTAGTTTTCTGCATATAGGTCCTGTACTTCCTTGGTTAAATTAACTCCTAGGTATTTGAGTCTTTTTGTTACTATTGAAAATGGAATTTTTCTCCTGATTTCCTCCTCAGGTTGTTCAGTACTAGTGTACAAAAACATTACTGATTTTTGCGTGTTGATCTTATATCCTGCCATTTTGCTGAACTCATTTATTAGTTCAAGGAGCTTTGTTGTGGATACTTCAGGATTTTCTAAATACAGGATCATGTCATCCGCAAACAGTGAGAATTTTACTTCCTCTTTTCCTATTTGGATGCCTTTAATTTTTTTGTCTTGTCTAATTGCCCTAGCTAGTACAATGTTGAATAACAATGGTGACAGTGGGTATCCTTGTCTTGTTCCTGATCTTAGGGGGAAAGCTTTCAACCTTTCCCCATTGAGTATGATGTTGGCTGTGGGTTTTTCATATATGCCTTTTATCATATTGAAGAATTTTCCTTTTATTCCTATCTTTCGAAGTATTTTTATCAAAAAAGGATGTTGGATTTTGTCGAATGCCTTTTCTGCATCTATTGAGATGATCATGTGGTTTTTTTCCTTCAATTTGTTAATGTGGTGTATTACATTGATTGATTTTCTTATGTTGAACCAGCCTTGCATGCCAGGAATAAATCCCACTTGGACGTGATGTATAAGTCTTTTGATATGCTGTTGGACTCAATTTGCAAGTATTCTGTTGAGAATTTTTGCATCTATGTTCATGAGAGAGATTGGTCTGTAATTTTCTTTTCTTGTGGAATCTTTATCTGGCTTTGGTATTAGGGTGATGTTGGCTTTGTAAAATGTGTTGGGTAATTTTCTGTCCTCTTCAATTTTTTGGAAGAGTTTAAACAGGATTGGTGTTAATTCTTTTAGAAATGCTTGGTAGAATTCACCTGTGAAGCCATCTGGTCCTGGACTTTTCTTTGCTGGGAGATTTTTGATGACGGATTCAATCTCCTTAATTGTGATTGGTTGGTTAAGTTCTTGTATTTCTTGTTGTGTCAGTGTAGGTTGGTTATGAGTTTCTAGAAATTTGTCCATTTCATCCAGGTTGTCTAGTTTGTTGGCATATAGTTTCTCATAATATCCTCTTATGGTTCTTTTTATTTCTGTGAGGTCATTTGTAATTTCCCTCCTTTCATTTCTGATTGTATTTATTTGCATCTTCTCTCTTTTTTTTCTTTGTTAGTCTAGCGAGGGGTTTGTCAATTTTATTGATCTTCTCAAAGAACCAGCTTTTGGTTTTGTTGATTTTCTCTATTGCTTTTCTGTTCTCATTTTCATTTATTTCTGCTTTAATCTTTATAATTTCTTTCCTTCTTTTTGCTTTGGGATTGGTTTGCTGTTCTTTTTCTAGTTTCTCCAGTTGTTCAGTTAAGTCTTTGAGTTAAGGTCTTTCTTGTTTCTTAATATAGGCATTTAGGGCTATAAATTTCCCTCTGAAGACTGCCTTTGCTGTATCCCATAAGTTTTGATATGTTGTGTTCTCATTTTCATTTGTCTCAATATATTTACTGATTTCACTTGCAATTTCTTATTTGACCCACTGAATATTTAGGAGTGTGTTGTTCAGTCTCCACAAAGTTGCAAATTTACTTTTTTCCTGTCTGTTATTGATTTCTATTTTCATTCCATTATGATCTGAGTAGGTGCTTTGTATAATTTCAATCTTTTTATATTTATTGAGAGCTGTATTGTGACCTAACATGCGGTCTATCCTGGAGAAAGATCCATGGGCACTTGAGAAGAACGTATAACCCGCTGAGTTTGGATGCAGTGTTCTGTATATGTCTGTTAGGTCTAACTTGTTTATCATATTGTTCAAGTTCTCTGTTTCCTTGTTGATCTTCTGTCTAGTTGTTCTATCTAATGATGTGAGAGGGGTGTTGAAGTCTCCGACGATTATTGTAGAAATGTCTATTTCTCCCTTCAGTTTTGCCAGAGTTTGTCTCATATATTTTGGGGCACCCTGGTTAGGTGCGTAGATATTTATGACTGTTATATCTTCCTGTAGGATTGTCCCTTTTATTATATATATTATAATATATAATGGCCTTCTGCATCTCTTATCACTTTTTTGCATTGGAAGTCTGTTTTGTCTGATATTAGTATAGCTACCCCTGCTCTTTTCTGTTTACTATTCGCGTGGAGTATCTTTTTCCAACCTTTTACTTTCAGCTGGCTTGTATCCTTGTGTCTGAGGTGCGTTTCTTGTAAGCAGCATATGGATGGCTCATGTTTTTTTATCCATTCTGTCAGCCCATATCTTTTTTTTTTTTTTAAAGATTTTATTTATTTATTCATTTATCCCCCCCCTCCCCCCGCTGCTTGTGCTCGCTGGGTCAGCCAACCACGCCGTACGGGCGGGCCTGCCTTCACCAGGAGGCCCCGGGAACCGAACCTGGGGCCTCCCATATGGTAAACGGGAGCCCTACTGATTGAGCCACAGCCGCTTCCCAGCCCGTATCTTTTTTTTTTTTTTTTCCTCTTATTAAACCATTTATTAATTTTAATAGATATACACATGGTAAATAATCCAAGTAGTACAAAATAGCATACATTGAAAACAAAACCTTCCATGCCACCCGTTTCCCAACTCCACTTGGCAAGACTGTGACTAATATCCTTCATGATATATTCACTGTTTATTTACTTTTCCTTTTTTAAAAACACGAATGATAGAAAATTATAACACTTTTCTTTCTGCTCTACTTAAGATACCTGAGAAATATATTCTTCTGAAAATATAGAGAGCAGCCTCCTATTTTTAAAAATAGTTGTATATTGTTCCATTATATGGATGTAAAATAATTTGAGAACCCTATTTCTAAACTTTTGCTCTTGTAAACATGGTTGTGATGACCAGCCCGTATCTTTTGATTGGGGAATTTAATTCGTTCACATTCAATGATATTACTAAAAATGCACTATTTATTTCCTCCATTTTATTCTTTGGTTTTCATATGTCATCTTATTTTTGTCTCTCTTTTTATTCTTTTGGTCATCCTTTCTGCTTTTCTTTCTTCTATACTCTCCTCCAAGCCTCTCTCTCCTGTCTTTTTCTTTCAGGTTCTAAGGCTTCCTTTAATATTTCCCGCAAAGGTGGATTCTTTTTTGCAAACTCTCTTAGTTTCTGTTTGTTTGCGAATACTTTATATTCACCTTCATATTTGAAGGACAGTTTTGCTGGATAAAGAATTCTCGGCTGGCAGTTTTTCTCTTTCAGTTTCCTAATTGTATCATACCACTGTCTTCTCGCCTCCATGGTTTCTGAAGAGAAATCTGCACAAAGTCTTACTGGACGTCCTTTGTACGTGATCGTTTGCTTCTCTCTTGCTGCTCTGAGAATTTTCTCTTTATCTTTTACACTTGACATTCTGAATAATATGTGTCTTGGCATAGGTCTATTTGGATTTATTCTTATTGGAGTACGGTGTGCTTCTTGGATATGTAAGTTCATTTCTTTCGTGAGAGCTGGGAAATTTTCAGCTATTATTTCCTCAAATACTCTTTCTGCCCCTTTTCCTTTCTCTTCTCCTTCTGGAACTCCCATGACATGCATGCTCTTGCATTTTGTGTTGTCATTCAACTCTCTGAGCCCCTGCTCAATTTTTTCCATTCTTTTCTCTCTCTGTTCTTTTCTCTCTTCAATTTTAGCTGCTCTGTCTTCAGTATCACTTATTCTTTCTTCTATCATTTTGAGTCTGCTGTTGTATGCCTCAAATGTATTTTTGACTTCACCTATTGTGTCTTTCATTCCCATGAACTCCGTTACTTTTCTGTTCAGTGTTTCAAATTCTTCTTTGCGTTCGCTCAATGACTTCTTGATGTCATTGATCTCTTTCACTGTATTCTCTTTCATCTCATTAATTTGATTTTGGAAATTTGTGCTCATCTCACTGATTAGTTCTCTCAAATTCTGCATCTCTTCTGGGACTTTGCTGTATTCCTTTTCTTGGGCCATGTCTTCTATTTTCTTAGTATGGCTCGTAATCTTTTGCCGGTGCTTAGGCATCTGGTTAGTTTGTATTTTACTTAGATGCTCTATCTCTCTTTTATGGGGTTGTAGTGGCAGGACGCTGTGAGTTACCACAGCTCTTTGATTTTTGGCTCAACCCTGATTGTTAGGATTGTTCTGCTGGTTGCTCAAAACTGGGCACTGGACCCAGTAATTGGTTGTAGAGTCGTTTCCTAGGGCCTTGGGCAGGGAGGCTATAGAGGCCAGGAAAAGCCTCTTACTTATTAATTTTCTTATGTGCACTTCCTTGGTCTGCCAGGAGATGGCGCTTTTTGGCAGCTCGCAATTCAATGCCTCATCAGAGCGTATTTGTTGTGACACAGGCCAGATCAATGTGATAGAGCTTCCTGTCTGGAGGCCAAGAGCCCTGTGATTCAAACTTTCTGAGACAGTTCTCCAGACTTCTCTCGTAGCGCCCCCCTTTTCCCAGCTAGGAAATATTTCCACTCTCTTCTGAATCCTCAACAATCAGTCCAGTTCTGTTGTCGCGATTTCCCTCTTCTGTCCCTCTCTCCTCTGGGTGGTGTGCAGCCTTCACCTGCTGTCCTAAACCCTAGAAGATCTTTTTCGGGGCTGTTTCCGCTTGTTCTCTGGCTATTTTTCTGGAGAAGAGATTCCCGTGTCTTACTAGTCCGCCATCTTCCCGGAAGTCCTCTCTTATCTTTCTTTCTCCCCTTTTTCTTTTTTTTTTTTTAAATTGTGGAAACATTTACCACACAAATCTCCCCATCCCAACTACACCACCCAAGCATACCATTCAATGTGATTAATCACATTCACCATATTGCAATACCTTCATCACCTCCTATTATTAAAACTTTCCCATCTTCCCAATCAGAAAGCATAACCCATTATGTATCAACTTCACATTCTCCCTGCCCCCTTCCCCTGGCAACCTGTACTTTAATATCTGTCAGCATGAGCTTGTATATACTCCAGTATTTCCTACGTAGTTACCATGGGGCTTAAATTTAACATTCTAAATCTTTAACAATCTCATTTGGTTTGGTTCCAACTTAATGTCAGTAGTATCCACAAACTATATTCCTATACTTCCTTTGCCCTCCCACCTTTATGTACTTCTTGTCTTCACACATTACATGTTTATACATTATGAATCCAAAACCACTGGTTTATCATTTACATTTTATGCATTTGCCTTTTAGATCATGCAGGAAGTAAAAAGTGGAGTTACAAACTAAAAATACAACAGTAATGGTATTTATATTTATCCATATCACTTATCTTTACCAGAGATTTTTATTTCTTCATGTGCCTTCAGTTCAGTTGTCTAGTGTCCTTTCATTTCAACCTACAGAACTCCCTTTGGCATGGCTTGTAGGGCCACTCTTGTGGTGACAAGGTTCCTTAGCTTTTGTTTATCTGGGAATGTTTTAATCACTTCATTTTTTTTTTTTTTTCATTTGTTTGCTTGTTGGTTTATTTTTTTTTTTTTCCTTAGGAGGCACCAGGAACTGAACCCAGGACCTACCATGTGGGAAGCAGGCACTCAGTTGCTTGAGCCACATCCGCTTCCACTTCCTCATTTTTGAAAGACGGTTTTGCCAAATATAGAAGTCTTGAATGGCAATGTTTTACTTTCAGCACTTTAAATCTTTCTCCACCGCTTTCTTGCCTCTATGGTTTCTAATGAAAATTGGCACTTAATTTTATTAAGGCCTCCTTGTAAGTGACATATTGCTCCTTTCTTGCAGTTTTCAGAATTCTATCTTTGGCATTCAACAATTTGATTACAACATGGCACTATTTTGAGCTTATCCTGTTTGGAGTTCATTGAGCATATTGGATGTGTATTATTTATGTGTTTCATTACATTTGGTTAGTTTTCACTGATTATTTCTTTGGATATTCTCTTTCTTCTCCTCTGGGACTCCCACAATGCATATATTAGTTTACATGATGTTGTCCCACAGGTTCCTGAGGCTGAGTTCACTTTTGTTCCTTCTTTCTTCTTTCTGCTCCTGAGACTGATTTCAAATGTCTTATCTTCAAGTTCACTGATTCTTCTGCCAGCTCCAATCTGTTGTTGAACCCCTCTAAGAAAATTTTAAGACTGTTACTGATGTCTTCAGCACTGTTTGATTCCTTTTCATAATTTCCATCTCTCTATTGATATGTATTACGTTCATCTATTGTTTTCCTGACTTCCTCAAGTTCTTTGTTCATGTTTTCCTTAGCTCTTTTAGCATACTTAAGACAATTTTTAAAAAGTGCTTTGCTGGGACATCCCAGGTCTGATCCACCTCATCGATGATTTCTAATGCTTTAATGTTCTCCTTTGCCTGGGCTACCACTTCCTATTTCTTTGTATGTTATATAGCCTTTGTTGAAACTTGCCATTTTGATATTTTTATGTGATATTGCTGGAATTTACTCTGAGGCATCTGTCCCTTAAACTTGTAACCAGGTAGTGTAATTAAAGGGCTTTACTTGAATGCCAGGAGATAAGAGCCACACAAAAAAAGGAGGAAAAAAAACCCAAAACACATCTTTCCCAGTCTTTGCAGATTTACCTGTGCTAGTGGTGCTCTCCTTCAGAGGTTATCCACAATATGAGTTTAGAGAATAGCTCCAAGTCAAAGCATAGGGGCCTCCCAGATCCTTTCTGTGCATGTGCCTTTTCTCAGGCATGAATATGTGTCCCTAGGAATTCCCCTATTTACACAGATACTAATGGCCCCTTTTCCTTAGGAAAATTTTCTCATGATCCCAGGCATTATACTGTATGTCCTACAGCCAGCAATCCTTTGCCCCGGGCAGCACAACTTGACTGTTCTCCCCCAGCATTCTGTAGGAGAGTTGTGTGTGCCATGTTCTATATGCAGGGTCAAGTTCTCGGACAGTAAATCCCTTTGGCCACCACTAGATTGGGCCACATATATGTGCTCCCAGTAGGTGCACATGGGTTACTTTGTTCCCTCTGGAATTGGGACTTAGGATCTGCACTGGGAGAAAAAGCTGGCTTCATGCCAGACAGCAAGGAGTAGGGAAGGGGTCTTGATCTAGCAATTCCCTCAGGACCTGAGTTACACCTGAAAATGTAGGAAATAACATACATTCAACGAAGCATTGTTTCTAACATCCAAAGACTGGACTCAACACAAGTGTCCATCTATATGGGATTGCCTGTATAAGTCATGGTACATTTACAAAATGGCATATGTGACTGCTTAAACCAACAAAAACAAGAAATGTAGGTAGGATTATGCAGAATATACTGTTAAATGTAAAAAGTGAAGTGCAGAACTATTCAGATAATATGGAAGGAAGAATGAAGAGAAATGTATATTCACAATTTATTTGTATTTCCATGAAAACTGAAAGTATAAACAAGAAACTAATTAAAACATTACCTATAGAGGATTGGGGAGAACTGTATGGACTGGGGGAAAAGTGAGTCTTCACAGTGAATTTCCTTTTATATATATTGAATCATGTAAAATAAATATTTACTAAATGAAAATAATTTTTAAAAAATCCAGTGGGAAAAGAAAATTTTTTAAAATCTTCGTGTAATTCCACAAGTAAACAAATTAGTAGCTGGAGGAAAAGGAATGCTGACAAGGTCACATGAAGCCTGAGAACTGAAACTAAAATATCTGTAGCTAATATTTTTTTTTAAACATATAATTTTTAATAAATTATACAATATGTTACACAATATATTTGGTTCATAGTAATGCAATCATACAGTATTTGTCCTTTTGTGTCTGACTCATTTCTTAAATATAAGTTATAAGATGCAATAAATATATCAGCCAGAAAAATATTTGGTTTATAACAAAGATGCACTTAATTATTTTATTAATTTAAAAAATGATCATTATAACATTTTATTGAAATCATTACAGGGCAGAAATATATACACAGTTTAGATGTATTTAATGAAATGCGGATTTCTGTTAGACATCAATGAACTGCTAACAAGAGACAGGAAACTACTATCATTATTAAATACATTATGGTTTTCTAAGTAAACAAGGTAAATGAGATTAAAGTTCAAAATTCCTTGTAATTCTTTTTCAAAGACGGTCCATTGCTTTATAGTGCATTAATCGGTGTGCCTGCTGTGTCGGGGAGGGCAAGGGTCGGCGGCGGCGGGGCCGGACGCCGGGGCCGGCCGGCCTCACTGTGCCCCAGGTGCCGCTCAGCGCCCCCACCAGCTTCGCCTCCCTAATCGACAGCAGCCTCTTGGCTCCCATGGCGCCGACCCGTTCCCCCGCACTCTGCTACCTCGGGCCCGCTGGCCCACCGACCCGAAGCCGAGCTCTCAGAGTCTCCTCACACTCCCGCAAGTCGTCGTCAAAGAGTCCCGGAGCGCCCACGACTAGGATACCGCCAGAAAGTTCAAATATTTCCGCAGCGGGGAGGACGGGGTCGGGGGGGGGGCGGTGTACGGAAATACCGCGACACTGCGGCGAGATGGTCAAGAGGAGGAAACGCATGCGCAGAGAGTCTATCCGGGATCTCCGACTTGGATGTGGGGTTTCTGCGGAAGCAAGCGTTAGACCGGAAGTGGTGATGCGGCCTGTGAAGGATGGGCGAGGTGAAACCTCGCTCGGCCGGCGACAGGTGAGGCTTGCAGCCTGGCCGGGTCGTGGCGGCTGTGTTGGAGGTGAGAAGGAAGAAAGTCAGCCTCTGTTGGGAGTGGACCAGACTCCGCTAAAGGGAGACAATCCGGGGTTCGCTGGGGGAGGAATATTCTGCTTTGCTGAGGGCACGAGTTGAATTCTTCTGGGGTTTGGGAGCAGCAATCCGGGATCTGAGAAATGATGTTCTAGGGTCCGCTGAGGGTTCAGACTGCAGTGCCTTGAAGGCCTAGTTGGGTCCTGGGAAGACGGAAGAAAGCAGTCAAGGATCTCCTGGGAAGAGGAGTACTATCTGATCTACCTAAAGCTGGTTTCTGGAAGTTCCTACCCTTAAGGCCGAGTATATTAGTATATGCATAGTGACGATACTGGAAACAAAGGGAGTTCAAGACATAAAAGATAAAAGATAGTAGTTATGAGACGGATTTGAAACATCTTAGACAGCCTCTCAAAAAATGGAATCTTTTAGACAGAAAAAAGGTAGAAACAAAACTTTAATTCATGTGTATCCGCCACCCAACTGGAGAAATAAACTATTATATAAGTAGCTGAAGTTTTTTGCTCCACCCCATGCCGTTCTGCTCTCTCTTATCCAAGGTAACTACTCTCTGAGGCACCTTTCTGTTTTAGTTTTAATTACATCTTGTGCATAATTTTAACATTCAGTAACGTATTGCATATATCCTTCTACAGCTTGCTTGTTTACTCAGTGTTATTTTTAAGGTTTATCAGTGTTACCTAATTGTAGTTCATTCATTGTAACAGGGAACAGGTAATCTATTATATGAATATAGTGCAATTTATCCATTCTCTTGCTTTGTATATGCAGTGCCTGACACATTAAAGGTACTTAAATGTAAGTTAAATGGTGAATGCTGTAACATTTGAGCAAAATCATAAAGAACGAATAGGATCTCAAATGATAAAGGAGGCAAGAAGAGTATTCCGGGCAAAAACTGTACTAGTCTGAACAAAATCAGAGACATAAAGTGCATGAAAGGGGGACGAATGTAGCTCAAATGGTTGGGCCTCCGTCTCCCATATGGAGAGACCGGGGTTCAATCCCCAGGACCTCCCAGTTAAAAAAAAAAAAAAGTGCATGAGCTATTTCAAGAGTTTTCATGGTCTTAGAGCTTAAAATGTAGAGTGCATGAAGGAGAAAACTAAAAGGATATAATAAGAGTTAGACTTAAAGGATGTTTACCATAGCTCACAGCCATTTGAAGGTTTTGAATTATGAGGAAATTGATCAGAACTGTGTTTTTAAAAGATATTCACAACACTATGGAGATATATCTAAGATTAGTGACAGGGAATTAAAGGTCCACCAATCAAGCATTATAATAATAGTGATCAATGTATTAGGCATATAAGACAACCGTGCAGACTGAACTCAAAATCCTAAAATATTTTCCTGGACTATTCATATTACCATTTTTCCAGACAATTAACTCTCTTCTGTCAGCATTTCTTTCAACATTTTCTACTTCTGCCTCCCACCTGGCTGATAACTTTGCATTGAATTTCAGTTAGGAAAGAACTTCCCTATGCTTTCATCACCACATATAGCAGATCTATACTCAAATACACTCTCTATACTGTTGCCTTCGGTGAATTGGCAATATTTCTACTTTTCTGTGTATCCCTCCTATCAAGGGCATTCCTCCTGAATTTCCTCCTCTTTTATCTGCATCATTACTTTTCCTTTCCTGCTGGATCATTTCCATCACTATATAAATGCTATATGTTTCTATTTTAAGAAAACCTTTAATTGATCTACATTCACCTCCAGCTACTGCCTCACTTTTCAACTTCTTCCATTTTCTCCTTGGAGACTTTGAACCCACTCATCACTGAAACCTAACTTACAAGTTAGCACATTAATTCTCCTCCTACCTCCCTGATTGCTTCTGTCTCCTTTGCAGATTTCACCTCGTCTCCCTCACCTCTAACCGTTAGAATGTCACAGGGGTCAGTATACAGATCTTTTTTCTATCTGTACTCACTTCTTAAGCGATCTCAGTCTCATGGCCTTACATTTTTTTTTTTTTCATGGCCTTAAATTTTATCTGTATGTTGATAACTCCCACATTTATATCTTTAACTTGCACCTGTCTTCAGAACTTCAGAACCATAAGTCCAGCTGCCTACCTAACATTTCTATATGGGAATATAGTATTTGAAATATGAAATAACTAAGGTATTTCAAACTTTAGTTGTCCAAAAATTGAGTTTATCTTCCCCTATGGAGCTTTTCCTTCTGTTGTCTTAGAATCTTAGTGACAATTCCATTCTCAGTAAATCCTTTTGATTCATCCTTGACTATCATGTCCTACAGTTGCTGTATCAACAAATATTTTAGGCTAGACCTTCACATTTTATCTAGAATCCAACTATTTTTACCATTTAGTTCCACAATCTGGTTAAAGTCACTGTCATCTGTCAACTGAATCGCTGCTTTAGTCAGCTGCCTAATTTGTTTTCCTCCTCCTCTTCTTACCCCATGCATTCTGTTCTCCATATGGCAGCCAAGGGGGATCATTTAAAATGTAAGTCAGATGATGTCACTGTCCTGCTAATAACCTCCAAAAACTAGCTTTCTTGCCTGGGAAACTGGGAGGAGGTAGTGCCTTTAATGCTAAAATGGAACACAAGAGGAAAAATGCTGAGTAGGAATGATAGAATTAGAGATGTCTAAATCAATGGAAATGTGGATCTCTAAGTCGAAAGAGTTGCTAGGGCTGTTGCTATAGATATTGGTGTAATTGGGATTGCCCAGGAATAAACCATAGAGTGAGGAAGCAAGAGGATCAATTTTGAGACATCTTTCTTCTTAATGGGTATACAGTGAAGGATAAGAACCAGGAGAGTACCAGTAAAACCAGAACATTGGGATGCGAAGAAACAAAGCTAGTTTTAATCCCTGACAAGATTTTATTTTCAAGGAAGAAAAGTAAGACTTTTGGTTAATTAAATAGAATTCAATATCAATAAATGCTTCCCTGAACCATCACTTACAAAGAAATTTCTTCTTATTTTTGTTTGACAGCTATCTTTGGAGATAATTCTTGCGACCCTCACCAGAATAAAGTTATTCTCCAGCAGTGTCCCATTCTATACAATTCATTGTTCCCGAATCTGGTTAAGCATTAGAATACTGTGGCATTTATTAAAAATACAAAACATTCCCACCTTCAAACATCCTGGTAATTCTGATTTAGGAGGGAGAGTAAGTTCTTTCAAGAATACTTTTTGAATAAAACAATAACTGAAGCATAACCAATTATAAACTCCCTAGGGAAATTGAGTTGAAATATAAATAGTGAAAATATAAAAGAATGGTTAAAAGACAGTTGCTTCTGTCTAAAAGAATAAAATATTGACCTATATGTGTAATAATAAAAAGTAGATACTTGTTTTTTTTTTTAATATTTCTTATTTTCAGGTAGATTTAGGTGTTAAATTTCATAAGTGTAAATAAGTTTACATTTATGTTTTTATAGAACCACTGTTTACTGTTTCTTAAAGTTATAAGCAGTTTATTTTGAAGTAGGATATCTTCAATGACCATATTTTAAAGAATATGTTTATTAGCCTTTGTCTTATATATTGCCAAATTTTCCAACTAGTTTGAAAACTTTTCACCAATTGTGATTAAAATAGCATGCACTTTGTATAGTTTACTACAGGTTTCATTCATTCTCACTTATTCTTTTAAATATATTTTTATGACAAGCACTGTGCTATAAACAGATAGATAAAATATTCATTAGTGGAAAATCATTAACCTATAACCATGTCACATGACCATGTTAGTACACCTTGGTATATAAGAAACTTGCAGCTGCACGTGTGGGCCATCTTAATTGGAATTCTCTCCTAAAGGATGACTAATTATTACTGTGAAATGTGGTCATATATCTACAGCATCTTGGAAGTCCCATCAAGATTCATGATCTCTGGCCACTTCAGAAATATGACTAATTCATCATAGCCAACCTCAGTGCACACATCTTTTTTTTTTTTTTTTTTTTTAAGGAGGTACTGGGGATTGAATCTAGGACCTCATACATGTGAAGCAAGTGCTCAACCACTGAGCTACACCTCCCCAATGTACACATCTTAAGCGTCAGTTTATGCACATTTATAGGCTTGCTTTGGCCTGCCACAGTAAGAGCCCGTCTGGGTTCTGGAACCACACTGATACACTTGCTCGTGTTCTGGTATGTATATGCTCTGATTTACCTTGAGTTCTAATTGAGAATGTGTTTGTTTAAATCAAAGTTCCAAAACTTAGGGATAGACAAACAAAGAACCCTCAGATTTTTACTTACTCCAAAAGAAACTACCTGGCTTCCCATTAAAGGTCTTTTTTGAAACAGGTAGAGAACAGAGAGGGCAGGCAAAAGATTTTGGAGCAAAGGGAACCAATACCTAAAGTGGCTATCACCCAGTTAAAAAAAAAACAACAAAACCCTAGCCTCTACCCCTATTTGTAAGTCTTCCTGGTGATACCAACCCTTTATATTATTATAAAAAGAAAATTATGCCAAGAGGGATACCCTAGAGTCAAGGTGATACATTTTACCCTGCATATTGCATATTGCAGCCTAATCCTAGACCTTATAGCAACATTTGTTTTCTCAGATGGCTCCTGCTGCTACCTTTCTGGTCCTCCTAAAGCTGCATTAGAATATCTAGGATGCCCTTTAAAACATATACATAGGGAAGCGGCTGTGGCTCAATCAGTAGGGCTCCCGTTTACCATATGGGAGGCCTCGGGTTCGGTTCCCGAGGCCTCCTGGTGAAGGCAGGCCCGCCCACACGGCGTGGTTAGCTGACCCAGCGAGCACAAGCAGCAAGGGGGGGATAAATGAATAAATAAATAAAATCTTTAAAAAAAAACAACAACAACAAAAAAAACGTATATGTAGTTTCAGCCCTTCTTAAACCTAAGACACAACATTTCTCCAGTGCAAAACTGACCAATTAGGGCCTTAATTTGATAGCTCTCTACATCTTTCTTTCTCACTGTATTATAGTAAACCCTGTGACTCTTCTAACCAACCACTCTTGCCTATACCTTCAGACGGTATCCTTCTCAGTTCTGATTCGGTTCTGTTATTTGACAGTTTATTTCAAAGAGACCAAAGCTAGGCCATCAGACTCATTGGGCCCTAGAGCAGCCCATTTGGCTGTTTGAACTCTAGTCGGTATGAATGTGTTGTCCTCTTAACAAAGCTGGCATCATTGCAAAAAAGTCGAACAGCATCAATACTTTGCCTATAAAGCGTAATTTATGCCTGCAATTTCAACATGCCCCAGCAACAAACCATACACACAACCTCTTCAGTGATGCTCATTAAAAATGGACTATACCTGACTGCATCAGTCCAACTCCCCATTCAGGCTTACAATTTTTATAAGTAAAATCGATGTGGATAAAATTAACGAAGTCTCACAGAGGAATATCACCAAAGCTATGGCCTACCCTCTGGCAATATCTTTTCTTATTTCGATGTCACCATCTGCCTATGACATGCCATTCAAAGCCAGCTTTATTATTAAAGACTAGACTCCCAACTAAATACAATTAGTGACAGACTTGAACATTGATGACTTTCAGATGATATATAGCACATTTTTGAATGCCAACTGGTACTCAAACCTATACCTTGTGTGTGCATTCTTTCACTCATAGGTGAAGAATGGATGATAGCTTCAATGAAAAATATTTAGTATATCCCAAATTTTCCTGAAGTAGCCTAGACTTATAGCCTGTCTACTAGTTCCACAAGGTAGGGAAAACTTAATACCAATGCCTTTAGGGGCCCTTTTAAGTCTTAAGATAGATTTCGTTCAACTTCCTAAAATCAACATTTTAATTGTATAGTAGTGGTCTTATTTTCTTGGTAGGTGGAGTCTTACTCTTTAAAAAAAAAAAAATCCATTTAAGTGACTAGCTTAGGAACTCCAAAAGTACTCATTGTAAACTGGGAATTCCAACCTCCCTTTCAAATAATTGGACTCATTCACCAGGCAAATAAGAGTAATTTCAAGATATGGGTGTTTCAGCTTTAATACAATGTAACTTCCAAAAAAAACCCAACTCATGTTCTGCAAAAATTTGTACTAAATAATAACAGGATTTATGAGGAAATAGTGTTAGGACCTACAACTTTGTAACTAGAGCAATACCACAAAGTAACAATCCTAATAAAAGCACAGTTAAGACATGTAGAATTCCTAATAAACACTACAGTAAATGAAAGACTACAGACAAAAAAGTTTGAAGGAAGGGTGCGTAAGGAAGAGTTGAAACTGCTGTGTTAATGATGATAAGACCCAATACACTAAGATCAAAAAGAATTGTACGATAAGTACTTCCAATAACAGGCATGGCCAAACCAAGCTAAGGGGACTAGGTGGTGAATGGGCAATAGTCCTCCACAGCTTGCTATGTTCAGCTCAATGTATTTTGCTACTCCTGATGCTGATCTCTGTGTTTTACTGACATCACTTTTCTGTTTACAAATCTTGTCTGAGGTGATTTGCATTTCAGAAATAAACCTAAGCCCATATAAGCTAGTGATGAGAGGAGCTGTAGACTTTTGCTTCAATACCCATGATCTTGGGTTTTGTAAAGGCCCCTGTAACTGAAAATAGTATTCTATATTGTGATGCTTCAGTGTCATTCTGGTCTTATTCCCAGGTCAAGAGGATGCATTCCAAGAAAGTTCCTTAAAAAAAAAAAAAAATCAGCTCCAACCTGATAGTTGATCTATACATGAAAAACATCATTGGATCCTCACTAGGTGAGACTAAAATAGGTCCTCTTAAAAAGTCTTCCATCAAAAAGTATCAGGACTGAAAATCCAAGATACATACATACTTCTTCAAGAGAGTTCCTGCACCAGCTGACAGTCTAGTGGATCAGCAAATTTCTTTGATCATCAAGCAGATACACTCAAGCTACCACCAAGGCAAGAGGGCACAAAGTGTCTCTGTATCTGTTTTTCACACTGTGTGACCCATTCATTGGGCCATGAAATCAATTCTGTGAGGCATGATGAATTAAAAAATAAATAAATAAAATATAAAAGTGCTTTGGATGGATCCTTTGCCAGAATTTTGCATATTGCAAGGAATACTGAGGTAAATTTCAATGTGTGAGAAAAGTATTTGGTGGAGGGGATATGATGAATATAATGCATATTGGCTAGGAAATGGTTTTTCAATCATTTCTTCACTGGTGTCTTGTTTGGTTTTAATAGCAGCAAGGTTAATATTGTGCAGACTTTTAGTTTTTTTATATTACCATTACTGGTAGCTAGATGTTAAGTTCTACAAACTTTAAGCACATTTTTTGGGAAAGGCTTTTTTTTTTTTTTTTTTTTTTTTTTGAGTTAGTGGCAATTACAACATTTTAATCAAACTGAAATAAATTACTCTTAAAATGGATCGTTTTTTTATTAAAAGAAAGAGGAATTATGAAGTGAAATATACAGAAGCATGCTCAAGTTCAACTCTTGGATCTGAAAGTGTGAATAGTAACAATATTGAGAAAAATACTGATTCTTATCAGCAAACTTCAGCTTTGCTTGAGCCACATCTCAAAAAGAAAAAAGTAGGTGCAAGGCGTTATAATGAGGATTATTTGAAATATGGTTTTATCAAATGTGAAAAACCCTTTGAACATGACAGACCTCAGTGTGTTATTTGTAGTAATATTCTTGCAAATGAAAGCTTGAAACCTTCAAAATTAAAAAGACACTTAGAAACTCAGCATGCTGAACTTATTGATAAACCTCTTGAATATTTTCAAGGAAAGAAAAAAGATGTGAAGTTATCAACACAATTTCTTAGTTGTTCTACCACTGTTAGTGAAAAAGCCTTATTGTCATCATATTTAGTTGCATATCGTGTGGCAAAAGATAAAATGGCTCAGACAGCTGCTGAAAAAATTATTCTTCCAGCATGTTTGGATATGGTGCGTACAATTTTTGATGATAAATCAGCTGATAAATTAAAAACTATACCTAGTGATAACACAATATCTCTTCGAATTTGTGCTATTGCAGACCATCTGGAAACAATGCTTATTACTCGATTACAGTCTGATATAGATTTTGCAATCCAACTTGATGAAAGTACTGATATTGGAAGCTGCACAACACTTTTAGTTTATGTCAGATATGCATGGCAAGATGATTTTATGGAGGACTTTTTGTGTTGTTTAACTTTAACCTCACCCCTAAGTGGATTCGATATTTTTAAAGAATTAGAAAAGTGCATTGTTGGCCAATATAAATTAAACTGGAAAAACTGTCGAGGAATTACAAGTGATGGAACTGCAGACATAACTGGAAAACATAGCAGAGTAATTAAAAAATTGCTAGAAGTTTCTAGTGGTGCTGCCTGGAATCATTGTTTTATACATCGTGAAGCTTTAGCATCCAGAGAAATTCCACAGAACCTCATGGAAGTATTGAAAAATGCAGTGAAAGTTGTTAATTTTATTAAAGGAAGCTCACTGAATAACCGACTTCTTGAAACATTTTGTTCAGAGATTGGAACTAGTCATACTCACTTATTGTATCACACCAAAGTTCGTTGGTTATCTCAAGGGAAAATACTAAGCAGGGTTTATGAATACAGGAATGAGATTCACATTTTTCTTGTGGAAAAAAAATCTCATTTGGTAAATATTTTAAAAGATGATATTTGGATAACAAAATTGGCATATTTAACTGATATTTTTAGCATTCTTAATGAATTAAGTTTAAAACTGCAGGGGAGAAACAGTGATATATTCCAATATGTTGAATATATTCAGGGATTCAAAAAGACACTATTGTTATGGCAAGCAAGGCTTAAAAGTAACCGTCCCAGCTACTACATGTTTCCAAAATTTTTACAACACATTGAAGAGAATACTATTAAAGAAAACATTTTGAAAGAATTAAAATTAGAGATATTGTTGCATCTCACTTCTCTATCTCAAACTTTTAACCATTTCTTTCCAGAAGAGAAATTCAAAACATTGAGGGAAAATTGTTGGGTAAAAGATCCATTTGCTTTTCGAAACCCTGAATCAGTAACTGAGTTAAATTTGGTGCCTGAAGAAGAGAATGAATTATTGCAGCTTAGTTCTTCATATATGTTGAAGAATGATTATGAGACATTAAGTTTATCTGCATTTTGGATTAAGATGAAAGAAGACTTTCCATTGCTAAGTAGAAAGAGTGTCCTGCTATTGCTACCATTCACCACAACTAATTTGTGTGAACTGGGGTTTTCAGTCTTGACCCAGTTGAAAACAAAGGAGAGAAATGGACTGAATGATGCAGCAGATATGCGGGTAGCATTGTCTTCCTGTGTTCCAGACTGGAATGAACTTATGAACAGGCAAGCACACCCATCACGTTGAAGAAAATCTTACAGAGTTTTTGCTTTTGTATTTCTTATTTTGTGATATTTTTCTATGTATTTAAATGTTCATATAAAATTGTATGTGATTACTTTGTTTTTATAAGAAAGTTTTTCGTTATTTTACATATTAATAAAATCATAATGGATTTTATGTTCATTAAAAAAATTTTAATGAACATCTGTTATAGGCCAAGAACTATTCTAGATATTTGGAATACAAAAGTGAGGTTAGGAGGTATTGGGGGACCAAATCATAAAGGGCTCAAGACCATTAGAACCTCTGGCTTTTTGTCAGTGAAATGGAGAACAGTTGAAGGGTTCAAGCAGAGGAGACTCCTGCCCTGAATTAGGTTTTAAGAGAGTACTTTGGCTACTATTTTGAGAATAGACATAATTAAATGTTACTTCCCTAAAGTGGTCTTTCCTAACCACTTTAGTTAAGGTATGTCCTCCATAATCCTTCCTTTCATTTCCTTGTTTTCTTTGGAGTATTTATAATTTGTAATAATGTTATATTATTACAAATTATAAAATAAAGTTATATTTAATTACTAGTGCTGTCACTTGGCCACACTAGAATGAATGCTCCACAGGAACAGAGCTCATGTCCACCTTGCTTGATACATAGTAAGCACTCAGTAAACATTTGATGAAGAGCAAATGAATCCATGAACTCCAGTATCTGTAATGTGAGGTCATATCCCCAGGAATCATTATTAAATCTGTGGTAAATTTCTTTGGCATTTTTTACTTTTTAAAACTAATTTTGTCAGATTCTAGAAGCATCCAGAAATGGTATTGATTGATGTTCCTTCATCATGATGTTCCTGATGATTAAGCAACTGTTAATGCTTAACATATTTTCCTCAGACTTATTTCTGCCTCTCTGTGTGCTCCCTGATCACACTGGAGAATATATCTTTTGGCATGGACTTTCTCTTTAAGATCATATAAGGTAGCAATTTTCCCCATTTGCTACCACACCTACCATTTTTGTAATTGAGTTTTCAAATTTCCTAGTCTATTGATGGTAAATATATTTCCCCCTCTTTTTGATGTTTGAAATAAAGGGTTGGAAGGCAGTTCTCAATGAATAAGACATTTCTGCATGGTTGGTATACTCTGAAAGAAAGTATTAACATCCAAGTTAAGAGTGTTTTGTAAGGAGACATTCCAGGTTAGTAAGCTAGACACGTCTCCTTCCCGAGACACATAGAAAGAGATCAAGCCCTTTCCTTCCACTCCCCTGAGAAATTTGCCTGCATTCCAGGACAGTGAGTAATCTCTGGAGAGGAGGATGGACAGAGTACCAGCAGCCCCACCAAAGTCCAGTCTTAGCACTCAGGACTCGTCCTCTGTAGTAAAATCCATCGCATGTACAGGTAAAATCTGGCCCTTATGTCATCCTGCGGGGATTGGGCATGAGGAACTGACATGATGCTTATCTGATTGCCTTTTTTTTTTTTTTTTTTTTCCTTTTTTTGCTGTAAGTAATAAATTGTGTCTCTGGCCCAGGGGTCTTGTGTCTTCCTGTTAGTATATATCACTTCTGCAAAGTCCCCTTTACCATGTAAAGTAACATTCAGGGGTTCCAGAGATTAGGGCATAGAAATCTTTAGGGGTACCTTTATTTAAGTTATTATACTTCAATCTCTGACCTCCAACGATTCACATCCTTCCTATGTGAAAAATGCATGAACTCTTCCCAAGGACCCAAGAGTCTCACCCCACTACAGCATTCATTCAAGTCTAAATGATGTAAATTAGGTATGGGTAAGGCCCTGGGTATAATAGATCCTGGGGCAAAATTCCCTATCTGTGGGCTTGTGAAACTAGAAATCAATCTATGTGCTCAAAATACACAATAGTGGACAGGCATAAGATTGTAGTAATGACATTTCAATTCAAAAGGAAAAACTTCCTAACGTCCTAAACAATGCTGAAATCCAAATGGGCAAATTTCATTAATTTTCAAATCCTGGGGATAATTCTCTATGGCTCATGACTCTGCCGTATGGCTGTGCATCTCCACCCTCATTCATCCTGCTTTTTTCGGGAAAAGTAGCACGTTTGCCACTTAGTGGCTCTATCAGCCTGTTTCCTGCCTGTAGAATTAAGGAATTTCAGCAGGCTTCTTTCATTTCATCCTGTCTATGCCCTGTTTGGTACAACCTGGCAGTGTTTCTGCTGCTTTGACCATCCCCAAAACTTGTGGATTGCCTGTATATGTCATGGAGATGCACTCCATTAGACAAGAGGCCTTTCTGGATCTTTCCTGGTTAATCTCATCTCTATTTTTCCCTTCTGAGATGACAAGGGTTCCATGAGTCAAGCACCTAATCTGTTCACGGAGCCTTCTGTTTGATCCAATACTCTGACCTTTTGAGCCTTTCTAGGCACTACCAAAAGATTGTCCAGCCATACCCTTGGCTTTTCTGACAGTGGATCTTTTAATTTTCAGCATCTTTTATGGTCTGGATAGGTTGAAAACTTCCCAAAATCATCAAGTCATATGTCCTTTTTGCTTAACAGTTCTTTGCTCAATTTATCTCATTCCTCTTGCATTTTAATATAAGCAGTGGGAAGAAACCAGTCTGCACCATTAACGCTTTGGTTGGAAATCCTAACTAAATATCCAGGTTCGCTGCTTACAATTCTGCCTTCCGTGTAACTGTAGGGTACAGTTCACCTAACAACTCCAGTTTTCCATAACATATTCCTCCTTTTCTTCTTACCCCTCACCAGCAGCGCTTTTTAACATCCATATTTCTACCAACGGTATGTTTATGACAATTTAGATCAGGGGTTCTTAACAAGGGGTCCGTGAGCTTGAATGAAAATTCAGAAAAACCTTATTCTTGTGGGGACGTGTTGGTGCGAGTGTGCTATGCTTATTAAATGATACACAGTAAGTGTGGACTTAGTAAGGGGTCCGTGATTTTCACCTGACTGGCAAAGGGGTCCGTGGAACAGAAAAGGTTAAGAACCCCTGATTTAGATATTCTTTGCCACAGTATAGGTTTTCTCTATCACACTCCTCACTTCTGAGCCATCACCAGTAGAATCTTTAACATCCATATTTCTTCTAGAAGTCTAGGCTTTTTCTAGAGCCTCAGAATTCTTCCAGCCTCTACCCATTACCAATTTCCAAAACCACTTCCATATTTTTAGGTATCTGTTACAGCAGCACCCCATTTCCAGGCAATAACGTATATTAGTTTCTAATGCTGTTGTAACAAATTGCCACAAATCCAATGGCTTAAAACACATATTTATTACCTTTCACTTTTGGAGGTGAGAAAATCATTCTCACCTGGGTTAAAAACAAGATGTTGACAAGACTTGTTACTTCTGGGGACTCCAAGGGAGAATCCATGCCTTTGCCTTTTCAAGCTTTTAGAGTCTGCCTACATTTCTTAGTTCATGGCCCCTTCCTCTATCTTCAAAGCCTGCAGCATAGCATCTTCAAATTTCTCTCTGCTTCTGTCACCACATCACCTTTTCTTTTTCTAATCCTTCTGCTTCCCTCATATGAACCCTTGTGATTACATTGGGACTATCCAGTTAGTCCAGGGTAACTCCCCATATGGAGATCCTTAACATAGTCAAATCTGCAAAGTGCCATTTAACATGCAAAGTAACATATATACAGGTTCTGGGGATTAGACCATGGTCATCTTTGGGGAGCTGTTATTCAGCCTGTTGTGACACACAAATATAAGGAACATATGAAATGGTGATAAATATTAAAAACATTTATTGAGAGCACACTTTGAAACAGAATATTCTAGGACCTTTAAATGCAGGATCTCTCCTAACTTCACTTCATAATAATGAATTATGACCAACAAAAGAGACAAAAGTTCTCAATAAAGAAGTTCATGTATAATTGAAAGTTCTTAATGCTCAACAGAATAAAGTCCAAATACTTCAGCCTTATGTTCAAGGTCTTTATGATATGACCTTAATTTATTGTCATGTCAACCCATTTAGTCTACCAGTTAAACTAAACTTTTAACCTGTTGTGGAAGAAGTCCCATGCTTTCCCATTAATCTGCCATTACTCAGGAGACTAGATCCATCTGAATTTTCCCCCCCACCATCACAATGTTTAGTCTTTCAGTTCATGAACACAGAATGTCTTTCCATTTATTTAGGTCTTCTTTAATTTCTTTCAGTAATAATTTGTAGTTTTCCATGCACAAGTCCTTTACATCCTTGGTTAAATTTATTCCTAGGTATTTGACTCTTTTAATTTCTATTGTTAATGGAAAATTTTTCTTGATTTCTGCTCTAAGTTGTTCATTACTAATGTATAGAAACACCACTGGTTTTTGTGTGTTGATCTTGTACTCCGCCAATTTGCTGAATTCATTTATTAGCTCTAGCAGCTTTGTTGTGGATGTTTCAGGATTCTCTATTTATAGGATCATGTCATCTACAAATTGCTAGTGTTTTATTTCTTCCTTTCCTATTTGGATGATTTTTATTTCTTTTTTTTTTTTTTTTTTTTTTTTTTGCCTAATTCCTCAGGCTAGAATTTCTAGTACAGTGTTCAGTAACAGTGGTGACAGTGGGGGAAAACTTTCAGTCTTTTACCACTGACTATGATTTAGCTGTGGGTTTTTCATATATGTGTCATATGTTAAGGATGTTTCCTTCTATTTCTAGTTTTCTGAGTGTTTTTGTCAGGATGGAGTGCTGGATTTCATAAATGTTTCTTTCTGCATCAACTGAGATGATCATGTGTTTGGTTTTTTTGTTCTATTAATGTGGTATATAACATTAACTGATTTCTTATGTTGAAGTGTCCCACTTGATCACAGTGTATAGTTCTTTTAATGTGCTGTTGGATTTGGTTTGCTCATATTTTGTTGAGGATATTTGCTTCTATATTCATGAGGGATATTGGTCTGTAGTTTTCTTTTCTTGTGATATCTTTTTTTTTTTTTTTTTTACCGGGAGGTCCCGGGGATCGAACCCGGGTCCCTCCATATGGGAGACGGACGCCCAACCAGTTGAGCCACATCCAACCCCCTTCTTGTGATATCTTTATCTGGTTTTGGTATTAGAGTGAAGCTGACTTCATAGAGTGAATTAGGAAGTGTTCCCTCCTGCTCAATTTTTTGGAAGAGTTTCAGCAATATAGGTGTTAATTCTTCTTTGAATGTTTATTAGAATTCACCAGTGAAGCTGTCTGGTCCTGGGCGTTTCTTTGTTGGGAGGTCTTTGATTATTGATTCAGTTGCTTTACTTGTTTTTGGTCCATTGACAGATTCTATTTCTTCTTGAGTCAGTGTAGGGCGTTTGTGTACTTCTAGGAATTTGTCCATTTCGTATAGGTTATCTAAATGATTTTCTACAATTGGTCTTATAACCCTTTTTATTTCTGTGGGGATGGTAATGATGTCCTCCCTTTCATTCCTTTTTTTATTATGTGCATCTTCTCTCTCATTTTCTTTGTCAGTCTAGCTAAAAGTTAGTTGATGTTATTGATCTTATCAATAAATGTTTATTTTTGTTGATTTTCATACTGGTTTTTATTCTTCATTTCATTTGTCTCTGCTCTAATCTTTGTTATTTTCTTCCTTCTGCTCTATTTGGGTTTACTTTGTCTTCTTTTACTAGTTCTATTAGGTGTGAAATTAGGTTTGGAATGTTTAAGTGTAAGCACTTAGAGCTATAAATATCCCTATAAGCACTGCTTTTGCTGTGTACCTTAAATTATTGATGTGTTGTGTTTTTATTTTCATTCATCTCAATATATTTCCTGGTATCCCTTGTGATTTCTTTTTTTGATCCATTGTTTGTTTAAGAGTATGTTGTTTAACTTCCATATATTTGTCTATTTTCCAGTTCTCCCTCTGTGGTTGATTTCAACCTTCATTTCATTGTGGTCAAACAAAGATGTTTTATATAATTTCAGTCTTTTAAAATTTATTAAGACTTGTTTGTAACCTAATATATGGTCTATCCTGGAGAATATGTGGTATAAATTTATGAACACTTGAGAAGAATGTGCATTCCGCTGTTTTGGAGTGCAGTGTTCTGTATATGCCTGTTAGGTCTAGTTCATTTATACTACTATTCAGGTTTTCCTTTTCCTACTGATCTTCTTTCTAGATGTTCTATCCATTGATGAAAGTGCTGTATTGATGTCTCTAACACTGTGGAAGTTTGTTCTGTTTTGTCAGTGTTTGCTTCTTATATTTTGGGGCACTGTACTTAGGAGCATAAATTTTTATGATACCTGTTTTTCTTGATGGATTGACCCTTTTATAAATATGTAGTGTCCTTTTTCTCTATTTTCTTTTCTTTTTTTAACTTTTTATTTTGAAATAATTTCAGTTATAGGACAGTTGCAAAAGTAACACAAAACCCATACAGAGAATTCCAACATACCCCCACCCCCACCCAGAGACCCAGATCTACCAATTTTAACTTTCTAATTATTCTTTTCTCACACATTATCTTCTTTATATCCTTTAGTTCTATATAAAAAAATTAAATTATTTTGATCCATATTTTCCTTTAGCTCCTTGAATTGACTTAAGAGATTTGACTGAACATCAATGACTATCTATGTCTCCTCTGATGTTTTAATTTATTCCCTGGAATGAGCCATTTCTTCCTGTTTCTTTGTATGATTTGTTATCTTTTGTTGATGTTTGGGCACTTGATCGCTTTGATGTACTAACTCTGGAAGTCAGTCTCTCCCTTTTGCCTAGGGTTTTAGTTTAGATTGGCTTTGTGTTAATGTTCTTCTTCAATGTTCTGTCCAGTGTATTCTGAACCTTTAGAGCAGCTCCTGTTTAAAAGTTAAGATTTTCTCAGGTCTTCCTGTACCTCTCTCTAACCCTGGGCATGTGCAGTAACTTTTAAGGTTACCCTATTATGTATGACTGTTTCCCCTCCAGGAGAGGATTTCCTTTTCCTCTCTTTCTCCTCTGAAAGTACTGGGCTTTCTCTTTGTTTTTATATAAATTTTCCTCTCCAGCCCCTAAGATTTGCTCAACTTCTCTCCCATGCTGTGGTCACCTTTTCACTCCAGCTTTCAGCCCTGGGTCTGTCTTGCCTTACAGCCATTCAGTTTCCCCTTTTCATAGGCTTTTCCACCTACAGTAACTTCTGTGTTAGGGAATTCCAACCCTGGAACCAGAAGGAGTTGGTGTTCAAAAACACCCAATTTTTTGTTCAGATGCACCAGCAACCGGAACTGGACTGGGCACACGCTTTGTGCACAGCTTGCCAATAGCTCTGATGTGGGTCACTCACTCTGGTTGCTGAGTGACTGCTTTGTGTGTGTGTGTGCTTGCTGACTGCTAAGTCCCCACTTAGGTCCCCATGTCTGAATGTGCATGGGACTCAAAGTTGCTGCTGTGCGTGGCTGGCTCTGTAGTCAACCACCACAGCAAAAGGTACCTGGCTGTGCACTGCTGCTGTGTACCTCTTAATCTGCATGGGACCAACCATGGGGGATGGGTCTGGACTGAAACTGACAGCTGCTCTTCTACCTTTTTTGGGGGAGGAATATTTACTTTTTCTTCAACTCAGCATTTATGGAGTCTTTCCCCAGCCTCTATCATCTTCCAGAGTTCCAGACAAGTTGAATCTGCCCTTTTATTTAACTGTCTCTAAGGGAAAATATTCCCAGGGATGATTTACACCACTATCTTGAACATTCTTGAATAGAAGTGGGAAGAGCAGACATTTTTGCCTTCGTCCTAATCTTAGGCAGAATGCATTCAATATTTTACCATTAAGTATGAGATAAGTTGTTGAGTTTTGCAGATACCTTAAGCCAGGTGGAGGAACTTCCTTGTATTCTTAGTTTGGAGGTTTTTTTTTAAATCATGAATGGGTGTTGAATTATGTCAGGTGCTTTTTCTCCATCTATTGACATGATTATGTGGTTTTTCTCCTTTATTCCTTTAATATAGTGAATGACATTGATATTCAAATGTTAAATCAAGCTTGCATTGTTGGTATAAACCCCACTTAATGTATGTGTATTAGCGTGTGTGTGCATGTATGTCTGTGTGTGTGTGTGTGTGTATCTGGCTTGATTTATTCATAGTTTGTTAATGATATTTGGGTCTATATTCCCAAGGAATATTGTTCAATAGTTTTCTTATTTTGAAATGACTTTAGTGTTGATATCAGGATAATGCTTACTTCATAAAATGAGTTGAGATATGTTCCCTCATTCTCCTCTTGTTTTTGTGAGAGAGGTTACCTAATATTGTTTTATTCATTTCTTAACTGATTAAAATTAGCAGTGAAATAATCTAAACCTAGACTTTTATTTATGGGAGGGATTATTTTAATAGATTAATGGCTACTCAGATTTTTTATTTCTTCTTGTGTTGGTTTTGGTAACTTGTGACTTTCAAGAAATTTGCTCATTTCATCTAAGGTGTCCAAGGTATTTACACAAAGTGTTCATAATTGTTATGGATTGATTCATGCCCCCCCCAAAGACATATTTAAGTACTAACACCTGGTCCTGTGAATGTGAATTCATTTTTTAAAAAATTTTTATCTGTCCCCCCATAGCTTCCTCATCTGCTCATTGTTTTTGCTAGTTGTTTTTGCTTTTTACTCGTCTGCTCGTTTTCTGCTCATTTGTCTGCTCGTTGTCTGTTTTTTCTTTATTTCTTTTTTTTTTTTTAAGATTTATTTTATTTATTTATTTACCTACCCCCCTTGTTGTTTTTGCACTTGCAGTCTTGCTTTCTGTGTCTATTCACCGTTTGCTCTCTGTCTCTGCTTGTCTTCTCTTCTCATCTTCTCTTTAGGAGGCACCAGGAATCGATCCTGGGATCTCTGATGTGGGAGAGAGGCACTCAATCACTTGAGCTACCTCAGCTCCCTGGTTTGTTGTGTCTCTCATTGGTTCTCTTTTTGTTGCACTAACTCTCCATGCGGGCCAGCTAGCCACACAGGCCAGCTTGCTTTCTTCAGAAGGCCACAGGAAATGAACCTGGGACCTCCCGTGTGGGAGGTGGGAACTCAACTGCTTGAACCACATCTGCTCCCTGCTTTTTTGTTCATTGTCTGCTCGTTGTTTGCTCATCTGGCTCATTGTTTTTGCTCATTGCTCATTTTCTTTGCTCATTGTTTATTTGTTGTTTTTGCTTGATGTCTGCTTGTTGTCTGTTCATTGTTTGTCTTCTTTAGGAGGCACTGGGAACGGAACCCGGGACCTCCCATGTGGGAGGCAGGTGCTCAACTTTTTGAGCCACATCTGCTCCCTGAACTCATTTTTATATAAGATATTTGAAGATAGTATCAGTTCAGAGGAGATCAAGCTCATTTGGATGGCACTTAATCCAGTATGATTGGGGTTCTCATAAGCAGATGAAATTTGGGCCCAGACAGGAGGAGACAAATGGGGGAGACACAGCCATGTGACAGGGACAGAGATTATGGGTTGCTGACAAACCACCACCAGAGTGCTATAGACTTCTGAGAAAGTATGGCCCTATCAACACCCTTTATTTTTGACTTCTAGCCTCCCAACTATGAGACAATAAATTGCTGCTGTTTAAGCCAACTGGTCTCTGTTATTTTGTTACAGCAGCCATGGCAAACTAAGACAATAATATTTTCTTATCCGTTTAATTTCTGTAAGATCTGTTGTGTCCCCTCTTTCATTTCTGATGTTGATTATTTGTGTCTTCTTTTCTTTTTCTCTTGATTGGCCTTTCTGAAGGTTTGTCATTTTATTAATTTGTTTCCCAAAAAACAAACTTTTGTCCTTAATTTTCTCTATTTTTTTGTCCATTTTATGTTTCATTGATTTTCATTCTTATGTTTACTATTACCTACCTCCTATTTACTTTGGATTTAATTTGCTTTTATTTTCCTAGTTTCTTAGGGTGGGAGCTTAGATAATTATTTTAGGCTTTATTTTCTAATATAAGCATTAAAAGCCATAATTTGGCTGCAACCCTTGAATTTGAATGTTGTGGGTTTTTTTTTTTTTTTTTTTTTTTTTTTCCTGGCTGCCCTCCTCCACTGACTATACCCCCTGAAGAACTCTGTCCCCCAGGGCAGTAATGTGGACTGGGGTAGAAGCCAAGGATAAGATGAGGTGGGATTCTGGTCCCTACTGAGGCAGAAAGGAGGGTTCAATTGCTAGGGTAACAAACAATCCAGGATCCTTAATATGAGGCGTGAGGCTCTTATCTCTCCATCCTTAGCCCTTGGCACACCTTGTCTCACCCTTGGTGCTACAGCAATATTGGTTGAGAGAGCAAGCATCATGAGGACAGGGACAACGCGGTATCTCCAGAACCTGGCTGAGGATCTGGCCCTTCAAAGACACTGTCGAATGAATAAATGCCTGACCAGATGGTAATTCCTCCCTTATGTATTGCTGTTTCTCATCTGTGTCTTTACCCATATCATGCTCTTTTCTCTGCTTAGAATGTTCTTTCCTTTTGGATAATGCCTACCCCTCTTACTCTAGGAAGTCTTTCCCTGAACCCTATGCTGAGCTCTATGCTGTATGAAAAATCTGTTTAAAAAGATTGTTTGTAAATCTTTGGAAATGAATATAAGTGGTGAAAGCATATCATGGTGTTTGTAACTAGCAGTTCTATTATATGGGTATGACAGTGGTTGAAAGGGAAAGTCTAAAGTCATGTATATTACTAGAAGGACAGCTAAAAACTGTAACATGGTACCTTATATGACAGTAAACCCTCATATAAAACACAAATATAGGTAATGTTTCATATATAAGACTGTTTTTGCAAAATATAAATACAAATATACTAGAGAGAAGGAAAAAGACTAGCGGCTGTGTACAGGCAGGGGAGGCATAGAGAAATTGAGAGGTGATGAGTTTTTGTTTGTTTGTTTTTGTTTATTATCATTATTATTGGAATAATGAAAGTGCTCTTAGGATGACTGAAGTGATGAATGCACAAATATGTGATTACATTGAATACCATTGATTTTTGTACACTTTGCATGGATTTATGCTTTATTAATATGTACCAATAAAATTGAATTGTTTTTTAAAAAATAAAAATACAATAACTTAATTTTAAAAAACCTATGTGTATATCTGTTATTCTATATATTATCACATGTGATTACCTGGATAGTATATTTCCCCTACTAGACTGTGAGAAACAGAAAATTATGGTCTCTGTCCTTCTGGTGCTCACATTTGTGTTGCTTGAGCATGAAGGATGAGCAAAAGCATGCCAAGAGATAAGGCTGAAGAGATAGGCCAACAGCTGGATCCTCCATGTCATTGGTAGACTGTTTAGAGCAACACTGTCCAATAGAAAGTTCTGTGATAATGGAAATGTTCTATAATTGGCACTGTCCAATATGGTAGCCAGCAGCCACCAGCTCTAGAGATCAACTTCTAGTTTCAGTGTATTCAGTGCTAGTTGGTACATTAGTGAAGAAATATACATCACCAAAGAAAAATTTAGTGGAAGGATATTAGGGAGTTGAGGACTGAGTTGGTTGGGAGAAAGCACAGGGGTTGTTAGACTGCTGATACTCATGATATAGAAAAAATCTTCCAAGAATGAGAGTATCAAGAGGCCAGCAAATTCCTGATGAGGAAGGAGAAAGGGAGATGTAACTGAATAGCTCGGGCTTTAAAGGATAAATGGTGTTTACAAGCTTATGGTCTGGAAACAGCATTGGGAAGCCAGGAGGACCCTAATCATACTCCAAAAGGAAAAATCCCATACCCCCTTATACTGCCCTATAGATGTCTTTTAGAGTTGATATAATATCTTCTTTGCCATTCTGCAAAAATACTACATTACTGTTTACTATTGTCTCTAAGTTACATTAGTTGCAATTTTCTGTATATCACCATATTCTTAACACTTTTTAAAGATGAACATTCTTATATTTATACTATTAACCACAATCTTCATCTACTACCGAAATCACTGTTATACATACCCTAGATTATTCTCTAGCTTCCTTTCAATTGACATTTATGTCCACAGACTACCCCTTTCAGCCACAATCTCATTTATAAATCAGTAGTGTTAGTTATACTCACTATAATATGTTACCATCAACTCTATTCATTTCCACAATTACAATAAACCTTATTAAAAATTATACATACATTAAGCATCAGCTCCCATTCTCAACCCACATTCTATTTCCTAGTAACTTATACTCTAGAGTTTATCTCCGTGAGTTTACTCATTGTATTTAGTTCATATTAGTGAGACCATACAATATTTATCCTTTTGTGTCTGGTTTATTTCACTCAACATAATATCCTCAATTCATCCATGTTGTCATATGCATCCCAATTTCATTTCTTCTTACAGCTAAATAGTTTTTCATTATATGTATATACCACATTTTGTTTAGCCATTCTTCAGTTAATGGACACTTGGGCTGATTTCAGATTTTAGCAATTGTGAATGAAGCTGCTATGAACATCAGTGTGCACATGTCAGTTTGCGTCCTTGCTTTCAGTTCTTCTGACTTTGTTCCTACTAACTGGATTGCTGGATCATATGGCAGTTCTATATTCTGCTTCTTGAGGGTCATATGGAAGTTTTTTGTTTTTTTTTTTTTGTTGTTGTTGTTGTTTTTAAAATAATGGCCATTCTATAAGGTGTGAAATGATGTTTTATTGTAGTTTTGATCTCCATTTCCATAATAGCTAGTGATGTTGCTTTCCATTGTCATAGCTTACTATTGTCTGTCTTTTTACCCTTTAAGTTACCTTACTAGTAATCTTCATTTCTACACTCTTTCCCAAGTCTCTTGTCCTTAGTTTTTCCTTTCAATCTATTGCACTCCTTTTTGGATCTCTTGTAAATCTGGTCTTTTGGTAACATACTCTCACAATTTTTGTTTGTCGGTGAAAATTTTAAACTTGCCCTAATTTTTGAAGAACAGTTTTGCCAGATATAGAATTCTTGGCTGGTGGTTTTTCTCTTTCTATACCTTAAATACATCATACCACTCTCTTCTTGCCTCCATGGTTTCTGATGATAGATCAATGACTAGTCTTATTAAGGTTCCCTTGTATGTGATGCATTGCTTTTCTCTTGCTGCTTTCAGAATCCTATCTTTATCTCTGATGTTTGTCATTCTGAACAGCAGGTGTCTTGGAGTAGGTCTATTTGGATTTATTCTGTTTGGGGTTATGTTGTCCTTCCTGGATATTGGTATTTATGTCTTTCATAATTGTTGGGAAGTTTTCAGTCATTATTTCCTCAAATATTCTTTCTGCTTCTTTTCTGTTCTCTTCTCTTTCTGGGACACTGATAACATGTATGTTTGTGCATTTCACATTGTCATTCAATTCCCTGAGACCCTGTTCCATTTTTTCCAATTCTTCTTTTTCTGTTTTCCTGTCTTTTCAAGGTCATATGTTTTGTCCTCGATTTCACTAATTCTGTCCTCCATCAATTCAAATCTTCTGTTATATGTCTCTAATGTATTTTTAATCTCATCCATTGTGTCTTTCATTCCCATAAGCTCTGTTACTTTTCTTTGCAGGCTTTCACATTGTTCTCTGTGCTCACCCAGTGTCTTCTTCATATCCTATATCTCTAGTCATAATTTCCTTCAACTCCTTGAATTGCTTTAGAAGATTTGTGTGATTATCATTGATTAGTTGTCTTAAATTCTGTGTCTCATAAGGAATTTGGATTGTTCTTTTGGCTGGGCCATATCTTCCTGTTTTTTAGTATGGTTTTTAATTTTTTGCTGATGTCTAGGCACCTGAATATATTGGTGAATTTACTCTGACGATCAATTCCTCTCTCTTTCCCAGTGGTTTTGTTTCCAGGCTCTTAATTTTTTATTCAACTTATTTAAAATTACCCAGCTTGAGTTTTCAAAATAGGACCAGGGACTCACTAATGGGGCGCAGATCTGCTCCCAGGAGTTTGAAACAAGAGACACCTAAAAGCAGTTTTTCTCCTTGTAGTTTCCCAGTTAGCCAGAAGATGGTGCTCATTGGCAAATATTTCCATGGCAGTATCTCTTTCAACCCGTACTTGCCCGTGATTCTGGTCTGGCCAGAGCTGAGATTCAAAGTGGGCTCTGCTGACCAAATTCACTGAAGAGAAGCCACTCTCTGACCTCTGCCACACCCACCCTCTTCTCAGAGGGGTGGTGTCTGTTCCCCTTAGTTGGCTGCAGTGAGCCATGGGTTTTATCCAGGCTGTTTGCCTTGAGGATAGAGGATGGGTGCTATTCTCTGCCACAGGGGTTAGTAACTCATGGTTTTCATTTTGACTTCTTTGTCTCTCTGTCCCTTGCCCTTCTTGGGGGTGTGAAGTACTCTCCTGGTTGGCAGATCCCCAAAGTGATCCCTTGAGAAGATTTTGCCCTTCCTCCATTTTGTGTGTGTGAAAGAGTTGAGCCCTGCTTACTTATTCTGATGCCATCTTCCCAGAAGTCTCCAGGACTATTTTAAAACATAACAAAAACACTATTATTGTATCTAAACATTTTGACATCAATTTCTCAATATTAGTCACTATCCAATGTTCAGATTTCCTTGGTTGTGTCATAATTTTTTCATAGTTGGTCTGTTCAAATCAGTATTGCTTGTTTGTGTCATAATTTTTTCATAGTTGGTCTGTTAAAGCTCCACAAAATGCACTTAGTCTTATAAGTCTCTTTTAACTTATAAATTCTTCCCCCTCTTTTTCTTTCCTTTTCATTTATTTATTGAGTATAGCAAGTCATTTGTTCTGAAGAATTTCTAACATTTTGAATTTTGCTGATTGCAACACCTGTGGTCAGTGGTATGCTGGTAAATGTTTACCAATTGTTTCTGGGCAAGAAGTGGTGGGGTAAGTGAGAGAGGAAGCTCTGCTTTGTGGCATTTGCTGATTTCTGTGGTGTAAACATTCCCACCATGGGCAGTTTCAAGCTGCCAGCATGATATTACTGAACACAGAGTTGGAAGAGATGTGTAGCAGCATACTGTTACATAGTATTTCTAACTTACAAATAAAAGAGATGTCAGTAACACCAAGAGCATAGCTAATAGTAAAATGTGGTAAAAGCACATTGTATTTTGAGCATTTATTACCTTTGCTTTTAATATAATTTATTTAACTCTAAGTTTATGTAATTTAATTTTTAATAATGGTTTTGTTTAACAACTGACTCACAAGATTCTTGGAATTTATCTGTCATATATTATGAGCTGACTCCAAGATACTACTGCTGTGGTGTCATTTGGCATGTCCCTCTGTCCTCTATATTTCCTGATAATGAGTAATTAAATCTAAAGTCAGGGATACTCTTCAGAGGCAGTGTTGTGTATTTCCTGTTGCATCACATATAAGGAAAAAGTCATGTTTTGAGACTATTTGAGGTATGGAAGAGTTCTTCCCTCAACCCCAAAATGACAGTAAAGGGATGACAAAGGAATAAAGTCATGAGGAAAAAGATAACAGGAGTGAGATGTCAGCAACAGAATTTTGGAAGTTAGAAAGGAATTGACAAAGAGATAATGATTTAGTTGGCCAGTGAAAGCTGAAATCTAAGCTGGCTGGTGAGGAAAGGGAATTTAAGCTGAGAAGAAGGTTGTTTGATGCCATAGAACCCTAAAAAAGAAGAGCAATTGGAAGAACCATCTAACTCTAAAATGGGGGTGGGAGTGAGGGTGGAGCTGGAAATAGAAGGAATGGCTGAAAGCCTGAGAATCCCTTCTCCAGCCCTGTGCAGTGGCATTTGTCCTTCCCCACTCCATCAGACGACTGGAATGTACTCTCTGGAGAGGATGGACCAAAGGGACTCTGGGCTGTGGAGTAGGAGACATTGCTGAGGGAAAGAAGCTCTATTGAAAACTGGGGAAGACAGGGTAAGAGTGAAAATCTTCTTATTGAATTGTGAGGTACCCCAATCTCCTTCATTCACTAAACTTCCAGTTGCTGGCTTTCAGACTTATACGCCATCCATGCAGAAAATTGGAAAATTCCTTTCTGGGAAAACTGATTGTCTAGGAGAAAAATGACAAGTAGAGCATCTCCTTGTGAAAAAGCACAGTATTTTCATCCTTCAGGGCAGCCCACCTACTTGACAAACAATGATTTGGTTCATTGAACTTGCTTCCAATTAGTGTCTTTTGTTCATTCTATGTACAGAAAAATAATCAGCCAAGGATCATTGGCTATTTGAGGAGATCCCCTTACATGAACATCAGTCATCAAAATGTAAATGGATGGAAAAGTACTCAGAGGAAATAGTCCTTGTGAAAAGAAAGTTTAAAAAGAAAAAAAAAATACACTATAAGAACAGCCTCACAAAGAATCATGAACCAGCAAGAGAAGACTATAAAAACAGAAAAGAACTCTGAAAAAATTTTTAAAAGAGGGTAAACATGAAAATATCAATAGAGGAGCTGGAAGATGAAGATAAATTCTTACCCCCAAAAAAGTATAAGGAAAAGGCAAAGTGAGCGAAAATAGGAAAGTTTAAGAAAATTAGAGACTAGGAAAGTCTAATATATAAATAAAACAGATTCCAGAAAGAGAAAACAGAAATTAGAGAGGAAAGTACCAGAAAAATAAATTAAGAAAATTTCTCAGGATTAAGGACATAAATTTCAGATTAAAAGGGCACATTTTTTACCCAGCACAATGAATAAAAAAACTACCCACTCCCAAACTCATCTCTGAAATATCTTAGTTCTGAGGTTAAAGAGAAATCCTAAAACTTCCAGCGATAAAGAGCAGGTTGAATACAAAGATCAGGAAAATGATGGCTTCAAATTTCTCAAAAGTAGCACAGAAAGCAGAAAACACTTGTGGTAGTTTGAGTTGCTTGTGGGCCCCAGAAAACTATGTTCTTAAATTGATCCGTTCCTGTGGGTGTTGGATCCTTTGATTGGTTTGGATTCAGTTGAGGGCCACGCGGTTGGATTTCTTCAGTGGGCTTAGCCCACGGTGGATATCGGTCCTCTTGTTGGAGTCCTTTATGAATGAGAGAAAGAAGGCCCCAGACACACAGAAGGCCCCGGGAGCCAGAAGCTGAATTCAATGGAATGCAGAAGCTGAGAGGAGCCACTGAAGCCAGAAGCTGGAAGCAATGAGGCCCAGAGGAGAGGGAGAGACTAGCAGATGCCACTATATGCCTAGCCCACAGCTGCAGCTCAGGGAGAAAGCATCTCCTGAGGATGCCTTGATTTGGACACTTTCCTGACATTGGAACTGTAAGCTTATAAGTTAATGAGTCCCCATTGTGAAGGCCAGTGCATTTCTGGTATATTGCCTTGGCAGCCTTTAGGAAACTAAAACAACACTGGAGCATTGCCTTCAAAATTTGGAGGGAAATATTTCCAACTTAAAATTCTACCCAACCAACTCTCAACCAAGTGTGAGGTAGAATAAAGACATTTTCAGATAGATAAATGTCAACAAGAATTTAGCCTCCATGTACCTTCTCAGGAAGCTATGGAAGTATGTGCCATAAAACAAGAAAGAAGAAGACATGGGACCTAGACATGCAACAGAGAGAGGCAGGAAGGGAGATCCCATGATAACAACTATGCAGTTCAGATTAGGACAGGAAGCTGACCAGCTCTAGGAAGGAGAAAAATCACACACGCTACCTGAAATATTGACTAATGTTTAATTTTTTTAATGCATTGAGAGACTTTCATGTCTTGCAGAAAGTTTGACCATAATGATAAGTAAATTGACTATCAGGCAAACAAACACTTATTATCTCTAGGAAAAACAAGATTTTTAAAGAAAGAAATGCAATTATAGTATACTGTAAGCTCAGCCATGAATAACATTTTTGAGGCCACAATAATATAAATGCTAATTATTATTATTTTTAAACATCAATTTTATTGGTACATATTAATAAAGCATACAATTCGTCCAAAGTGTACACTCAGTGGTATTTGGTATAATCACATAGTTGTGCATTCATTACTTCAGTCATTATTAGAGTATTACTTCAATAATAATTAACAAACAAACAAAAAAAAGCCCAGACAAACAAGTAAAGAAGAAAATTCCATTGTGTGAATACACCAGTTTGTTTATCTGTTCATTGGTTGATGGACACTTGGGTTGTTTCCAACTTTTGGCAATCGTGAATAATGCCGCTGTGAACATCAGTGTGCAGATGTCTGTTCGTGTTATGACTCTCAGTTCTTCTGGGTATATACCCAGTAGTGGTGTTGCTGGGTCACATGGCAAGTCTATATTCAACTTCTTTAGGAACTGCCAAACAGTCCTCCACAGTGGCTATACCATTCTGCATTCCCACCAACAGTGAAGAAGTGTTCCTATCTCTCCACATCCTCTCCAACACTTGTAGTTCTCTGTCTTTTTAATAGTGGCCATTCTGATAAGTGTAAAATGATATCTCATTGTAGTTTTGATTTGTATTTCCCTAATCATTGGTGATGTTGAGCATTTCTTCATGCATTTTTTTGCCATTTGTATTTCTTCTTTGGACAAATGTCCATTCAAATCTTTTGCCCATTTTTTAATTGGGTTGTTTGTCTTTTTATTGTTGAGTTGTAACAATAAAGTTTATCATGGATGTTAAACCCTTATCAGATATGTGATTTCCAAATATTTTCTCCCATTGAGTCAACTGCCTTTCATCCTTTTGACAAAGTCCTGTGAGATGCAAAAATGTTTAATTTTGAGGAGGTCCCATTTATCTATTTTCTTCATTTGTTGCACTTTCTTTGGTTGTAAGGTCCAAGAAACCACCACCTACTACAAGGTCTTTAAGATATTTCCCTACATTTTCTTCTAGTAGTTTTATGGTCCTGGCTTTTACATTTAGGTCTTTGATCCATTTTGCATTGATTCTTGTATAGGGACTGAAGTAGGGGTCCTCTTTCATACTTTTGGTTATAGATATCCAGTTCTCCCAGCACCATTTGTTGAAGAGAATTTGTTCCATTAACATGGACTTCGTAGATTTGTCAAAAACCAGTTGGCTGTAGAGGTGAGGGTTTATTTCTGGACTCTCAATTCTATTCTACTGATCGATGTGTCTATCTTTATGCCAGTACAATGCTGTTTTAAACACTGTAGCTTTGTAATATGTCTCAATGTCAGGCAGTGAAATTCCTCCCATGTTGCTCTTTTTTAGAATGCTTTTGGCTTTTCAGGGACACTTTCCCTTCCAAATGAATTTGGTAATTGCCTTTTCTATTTCTGTAAAGTAGGCTATTGGAATTTTGATTGGTAGTCATTGAATCTATGAATCAGTTTTGGTAGGATTGACATCTTCACGATATTTAGTCTTCCAAACCATGAAGACAGAATCTTTCCATTTGTTTAGGTCTTCATTGATTTCTTTTTGCATTGTTTCATAGTTTTCTGCATATAGGGCCTGTACTTCTTTGGTTAAATTGTTTCCTAGGTATTTGAGTCTTTTTGTTGCTATTATAAATGGAATTTTCCCCCTGATTTCCTCCTCAGATTGTTCAATACTAGTGTACAAAAACACTACTGATTTTTCTATGTTGATCTTGTATTCTGTCACTTTGCTGAATTCATTTATTAGCTCAAGTAGCTTTGTCGTAGATATTTCAGAATTTTCTAAATATAGGATCATGTTATCTGCAAAAAGTGAGAGTTTTACTTCCTCTTTTCCTATTTGGATGCCTATTTTTTTTTTTTTTTTAATTTAAAATTGTGATATAACCATATTGGGAAGATGCCAGGTACAAAAGGATGTCTTTTGAGCATAGGATAGAGTTAAAGCTAAACCTCCTTTTTCATACTAGGAAGTCAAAGAATAATATTCAAATCAGACACATCAAAAAACAGCATATAGACATGTTACATAGGTGTGGATGTAAATATCAAAAACAAACAAACAAACAAACAAACAAACAAAAATCCTGTTGAAAGAAGTGACAATGCTTATTTCTGAGAGCGTACTTGACTTTGGGCAGTTTGGGACAAGAGAATGCGAAAATAAAAGTGATTGCCCCTAGGTTTATCAAGTGCTTGCCAGACAGAATTCATAGTCATCATTACCGTAAGGACTGAGGACTCTGCCCTCTACGTGGAGTGCTATTAATCTCGCATCCCGGTTCTCTAACATTTTTGTCTCTAGGATTTTGCACGTATTGGGAAGGGAGATTGTGATCTCCGACAAGGCCTTTAACTTCCCTGAGGCTCCGTTTCCCTTCTGTATAATGCGGATGATAGTAAATCTAGCTCAGAGGAAATGCTGGGAGAAGTAAATGAAAATTCTGCTTGAAGAATGCGTGGCACATAGTAACAGCTCAATAAACATTACCTCTTGTGGTTATTTTCTGAAAACAAAACAAAAACCACTCATAATTTTCGGGTGGGACAGAGGACTTCTGTCAAAGTTGTCACAGGTTGGAGCCAGAAAAAAATCGAGTTTCTCCTCTGAAACGCTCCACATCGATTTTCCCACCTATTCCAATCTATCACCCAAGAGCAACAGACCTGCTCCCGGGTGAAGGTCCAAGCTCAATCCCGGAGGAGGAAGGAAGGGTGGGGTTTGGGCGAGAGTCGTGCCGGGCGTCAGCGCCGGGAAGCTGCCCGAGCGGGCGGAGAGGGAGCGCGTCCGGGCGCGGAGGCGGGGGCTGCGGGCCGGAGCGCCGCGATGGCCGCCGGGGGCTGCGCGCCGCGCCTGCTGCTGCCGCTGCTGCCGCTGCTGGCCGCGGGCGCGCGCTGGGGCGGGGAGGGCACCAGCCCGCACCTGCAGAGCATCTTCCTGGGCCGCTGCCACGAGCGCAGCGCGCTGCTGAGCCCCGAGCTGCGGTGAGCGAGGCGGCGGGGGGCCGAGGAGGGCCTGGCGGGGCGGCGACACGCGCGGGAAGGGGCGGTCTGGAGGGGAGGGCTGTATGTGGGTTAGGGGAGGCTGGGGGGGGGGGGCTCTACGTGAGGGGTGTCGTTGGGTGGAGGGTGCCGAGTCCAGAGGTGAGGGTCGCCCGTGTGTGTGAGAGAGAGGGAGAGAGAAGTGTGGGGTCTAGCGGTAAGGGGGGCTTGTAAGTGTGCAGATTAAGAGGTGAGGGGTGGGAGGCCAGAGGTGAAGGTTCGCTAGAGGTGCGTTTAGGTGACAGCCCGTTGCCAGCCCGTTGCTAAGAACCCTCAGACCTGGCAATCTAGTCTCCAGCTGGAATTCCATGAGTCCAGGTACTCTAGGGACCCAAATGTCACATTCTCTGATCTAGAGGACTTTTTATTTTATTTTTTTTAAATATAAGGACTTCAGCCATATTGCTTTAAGGCCCACCCTCCTTCAGTTCTGGCACACCTTTAACTAATATCCTCGAAGGCCCTATGCACAAATAAGTTCACACCCAAACAACTAGAGTGTGGGACCTGGTTAACCTGTGGGTCTTTTCTTTTTTCTTTTTTAACTTTATTTTAAAAATATTTTTAGATTACAGAAAAGTTATGTCGAAAATTTAAGGGATTTCCTTATATTCTATCCCTTCCCCCCTCACATTTTCTCCTGAATAACATCTTACATTAGTGTGGTACCTTTGTTACAATTGATGGACAAATACTGAAGCATTGCTACTAACCATGGTTTATAGTTTACATTACTATTTATTTACGCTTTGCACAGTACAATTTTATAGGTTTTGGCAAAATGTGTAATGGCCTGTATCTGTCTTTGCAATACCATGCAGAACAATTCCAGTGTCCCTCAGATGGCCCATGTTACACCTATTCTTCCCTCTCCTTCCTCTCAGAACCTCTTGTGATCACTGTCTTTATATCAATGTTATAAGTTCTTCCATTACTATAATAATAATAAGTCTACCTTGGTCCATGGTTGCATTTCCCTCTATGTTTGTTCATTCCTCGATCTTGAGGATTTGGGGATGGTGATGCCCACTCTGCTTCTGTTTGTAGAGGACTTTTAAATTTGGGTGTCTCTTGCTAACGTTGCACTTTACATTAATTTTTGTTTCTTCTTCTTTACTTTTTGCTGTTTTCCTAATCTTCCTCTATTGTGCCCATTGTTTTTATCATAACATATTGCAGTCAGTAAAAAAGTGCAGGGACTAATTTAAGGAACACCCATGTTACCCATCACCCAGCATGAGAAATAAAAAGTTACAAGTGCAATTGGGAACATTTTCTTTTGAAGCTAGAATCAACTTCTTCAGAATTGTGGCTGGTGCCAGCAGGGCATTCTGTCTGTCTTAGAGGACGTGAAAACGTTCTCTGGACATTGGGTTCACTCCTCAGTTTACAGGTTCCTGCCCACCTGCCTCACCTACCTGATCCTGGAGCCCCACAGTGGTCTGGACTGCAGGCCTGGCCCACACCCTCAGGTCTAAATGGAGAGGCACCTGGAGCTGGGAGGCTGCGTGGTTTATGGGAATTGTCACCTTCTAGCGCAATGCACGTCCTGCTTGTCTCTCTGTAAGCCTGTGGCAAGACTACATCCCTTAGCTCTGAGAAATTTGTGAAGAGCCTTCTGAGAGACACTGCCAATGTCAGATTTCTAAACTGATCATCAAAATTATTTTCCCCTCTTCTAATATGGGTTAATGTATGAGCCAGGACAATTTGCTGCCTTTTTTTGTACAGCTAAATCTACAGAGTCAATATATAACAAAATTGCTTGCAAACCCCTTCGAGTGCTTTGAGAGATGGAAATACTTCACATCACATTGTGAGGTGTTTGTTTTGTTTTTTAACTTGTATTTTTCACAGGGACAAGAACTGCACAGCCATCTGGGAAGCCTTTAAAGTAGTGCTGGACAAAGATCCCTGTTCTGTGGTGCCCTCAGACTATGACCTTTTCGTTAACCTCTCGAGGCACTCCATTCCCAGAGACAAGGTAACTCTGCGAATGCCTATGGTAAAAAGTCACTCAGCGTTTGCTGTCTCTAGAGCTAGATGGTGCACAGGCCAGGTATGAGATTCACTGCCCCGCCACCGCCCCCCCCCCAGCAGTGTTACCTCTGCCACAAGCCACAAGCTCACAATGCTCAAGCTGCAAACGCACAATGCGTGTGCCAAGCTTTTTGGTGGGAAGGCAGCTTTGTTTACAACAGTCATCCTGGATCTCCTCCTTAAGGAAGCTCCGGTGCCAACTTCCTTAAGAAAACCACATTTCTCTATTTTGTCTGCATTCCCAGTTCTAATTCAAAGGAAATAAATGAGAATATTTATGTAGAGTGCTTGCTTGGAAACAGTACCTTTCATTTAAAGACAGTTAGCTCCCAATATTATTTTTCTAACACGATCATTCTGAACGTTTTTCCATTGTGTAGTATTTGTAAAGACAGGTAAATGGAGCTGTGAGGTTCAAAGATATAACAGGCTGAAAACATGATTTTTTTTTTTTACTATATGTTGCATTTGAACCTGCCTCCCTGTCTGTGAAAAGGGGCCCACAGTTTTTGTTCTCCTCTTTTATAAATGTGCTACCTATGAGCTCAGAGAGTACTTATGATCCACTTCTATGTGCCGGGCGTTGTGCTGAGGGTTGAGGATGCAGCAGTGAAAACCCGCAGCCTCTGTCCCCTGGGACCTTCCAGTCTAGGCACAGAGTGTTTGGACTAGGGAGGGTCAGATGAGTTGGCAAGTGGGGTATTATTTGTATTGTTATGGGAAAACACACGGGAAACTGTAATATAGAAGTAATGTGTTTTTGAGGCACTTTACACCTTAGGAAATGCTTGGTGTAATCTCATATCGTCGTAATAGCAGCTGTGGAAAAGAGAAAGGGCTCATGCTCCCCATTTTCCAGATGTAGAAACTGAGGCTTTGGGAGATGAAATGATTTGGTCACCATCCCACATCTAGTGTTTGACAGAGCCAGGATTCAAACCCAGTTCCCTTGATCTTTTTAAATCCAGGGATCTTTCCACATGCTTGCATGTTGGATACTACTAGGAAACTATTTCGTTAACATCTGTGTGATACCCTTGGAATAAAGGGAGAAGAGATGGCAGTATTTTTCTAGTGGGCAAATAAGGACAAGGAAAAAGAGAATTCAGTCATTTTGTAGCAAGTTGGAGCTGAATGGAAAATTGGTTGCCTGATTGCTGACTTGTCTTGATGATATTATACCTGAAAAATTGTTTTGATTGTATTTTGTATTTAAATTTTTTTGTTTGTTTTTCCTTAGTCTCTGTTCTGGGAAAATAACCACCTACTTGTTACTAGCTATTCAGAGAACACTCGTCGCTTTATGCCTCTGTGTGATGTTCTGTATGGCAGGGTTGGAGATTTCTTGACCTGGTGTCGACAGAAAAATGCCTCTGGTAAGAGTCCTGCACAAATAAGAAAAATAATAGCTCCTATCTGCTATGCATTTATCATTTGTGTGAAATGCTTTTATATACACCTATATAATCCCCCCAAATCCTCTAAGATAGGTAGGTGGTAATAATAATAATAATAATAATAATAATAATAATAATAATAATAATAATAATAATAGCAGATAGGTATCTTATGATAGGTACTGGTCTAAGCACTTTACATGTATTAACTCATTTGATTCCCACGGGCTAGTTCCTACTTTTACAAATGAGGCACAGAAAGGTTATGAAACTTGCCCAGGGGTAGACAGCTAGTAAGCCGCAAGCAGAGGGGGGCAGTCTGACTCCAGAGCCCCTGCTCTTAACAACGCACACTTCCGCCTCACTCTCCTCATTTTCCAGTGGGGGAAATTGAGGCTCAGGGAGGCTAAATGACTGGAAAGTAGTGGAGCCAGATCCAACCCTGTTCTGATCCTGAAGCCTGCGCTCTTCCATGCCACACCAGGATGCCAGCAGATATTTTGAGATTAAAAATCACAAGAGCTGGCCTCATGCTGCTGAAAAACTCCTCTCATTCCTCCAACACCCAGCTAGGATCTGGCAGTACAGTGGCCCCCACCCCCAGGGAGCTTGTAGTGTCATGGGCGGCATTTACTCGAGCAACGTGTGTGCTGATGGAGGAAGAACTGGATGCTAAGGAGTCACAGAGTGACCAGTCTAGAGACTGGAGAGGAGGTGGGGAGGGGTGGTTCCCATCAGGAGACCGGAGATTCTTCCTCTCTAGGAAGAGTCACTCTAACAGTTAACCCAAGCTCAGTTCTGTTCATTTTTCCTTCATTCATTCCTCATTCCAACAAAAATTCATTGAGTGCCTACTATGCACTAGGCAATGAATAAAACAGAAAAACAATTCCCTGTCTTCACATTCTAGAGGGCGTGATAAGATAATAGACAAGTATATTATATAGTATGCCCTAAGATTAATAGTGCTATGGAGAAAAATGAAACAGAGAAAGAGAACAGGTAGGGGGTGGGGAGGGATATTGCAATTTTACATAGATGAAGAGAAAAAGCCTCACTGAAAGACCTGGAGGAGGTGAGCATTTACTGACAGAGGAAGCAGCAAGTGCAAAGATCCTGAGGTATGAGGTTATGTGGTATATTGAAGGAATAGTGAGGAACGCAGTGACCCAGGAGGAGAGTCCTGGGCTGTGAGGCTAGAGGAGTAAAGGAGGGCCAGACGGGTATACAGCCTTTGTGGGGACCTGACCTTCACTGTGAGTGAAATGGGAAACATTGTAGGGTAGGTCAAATGGACGTGGCCCTTCTTCTAATGGACAGTGACCTGGAGGCTTCAGGCTGATTATCGTGCAGCGGCTGGGGGAGGGTGCGGGAGAAGAAGGATGGCAAAAGTATGGAGGGAGGGGAGTTTCCCACACCACCACAAGGTTATTTTTTCTCCTCCCTGCTGATGGGACTTTGTATTGATTGACCTGCAAAGACGATTGTGACATATTTTTAAGTGAAAAATCAAGTTGCATAGCACTGTGGATGGTAGGATGTTATTCAAATAAAACAAATATATATGTGATATATAGCAAAATAGATACAAAGAAAAAAGTCAGGTAGTAAATTCAAACTCTTAATAGTGATTCTTGCTGGGAATGTGAGATCATATATATATTTTTCTTAACCATGATTACTTTTTTTGGGAATTTGCATATATTAATTGTGAAAATAAAATACTTAAAAAAAAAATTTCTGGATATTTATACTTTTTAAAAAACAATTTATTGAAGTATATCATTTATACATGAACATACATAAACTATAAGTGTTCAGTAAACATCGTGATCTTACAAAACAAACATGCATAACATCATACAGGGCTCCCACACATCACCCCCCACACACAAACACCCTGCATTGTTGTGAAACATTTGTTAACAAATCATGAAAGAACATTGTCAAAGTATTACTACTAACTATAGTCCATATCTTCCTCCCCTATACATTTTTTTAAGCATTTATTTACTTTTATCCATTTTTGCCCCCTCCCCCCACATTTTTGCTGTTTCTGTGTCCATTTGCTGGTTAACTCTCTGTGTCCATTTCCTGCCCTCTCTTCTCATCCTTCTCCTCCTGTCTTCACTGGGATTCGATCCTCAGAATCTCCGATGTGGGATAGAGGCGTCCTACCACCTGTGCCACCTTAGTTCCTGGTTTTTCGGTGCATCTCGTCTTGGCTCTCCCTTGAGTCACTCTCCTGTTACGTCATCATCTCGCGGGGCCTGGCGGCGCACCCATGCACAGGGCCTGGTGGCCCATGCACCTTCTATTTTTTTCTTTTTTTCTTTTTACTGGGAGGTCCTGGGGATCGAACCCAGGTCCCTCCATATGGGAGACGAACACCCAGTAGAGATGCTAAGTGGTCAGCCAGGCTCAATGCTTAACCAACTGCTTGGTTCTCCACCATCCTCATATAAAGGACTTCTTATCATGGAATGGGTGGTCACTCACCAGTTCCTTGTGGCCACGGCGGACAGGACTGAGAATGTTAAATTTGTGTACATTGTGCAGAACGCAGGCCAACTATGTTTTGTGGAGGTATAGAATCTTAGAAATGAAATGCGTTTGTCCATTTCCCCCATAGGGCTCGATTACCAATCTTGTCCTACGTCACAAGATTGCGAAAACAATCCTGTGGATTCTTACTGGAAAAGGGCGTCCATCCAGGTAAGCCGGGGAGGGGTGGCTGGGTGGCCGGGTGTGCATGTGGGAGCCATGGATGCGGAACAGAGACTGGCCCCTGGGTCACCCCGTAACTTCCCTGATCCTCAGTTTCCACCTTTGCAACATTCTGATCCATTCTTTCAGCTCCATAAGGTTGTGAGGATTTAAGGAGAGAAAGTACGTCATGCTGTACTTGGCATGGAGAAAACATTCAGTGAATTTGAGCTGTAGAGGAGGACTTTAAATAGCTGTCGTTAGTAGTAGTTCTGTTGTGTAGTGATTACTGTTACTATTTCAAGCCAAGGTGGTTTTGATTAGTATATAAAACAAGGGTAACCCCTTGCTTTATTGAAGACCCTGGGACCCCTGAGAAAACTAGATGTGGGCGTCACCAGTGTCCATGAGACTGATGTCAATGGGAGAGGAGGTGATAGGAGGCCAATGATAAGCTGGAGACGTAGAAGTGGTTTCCCTTCAGGTGGGTCTGTTCCTCAGAGAATATTGTCACCGAGTTGAAGGTAGCTATCAATAGCTACGAAATGCCAGTGACTAGAACTTACATTGTCTGTCACAAGGTCAGACCAAAGAGCAGAAATAAAGAGGATAAAGGTTTTAGCTCAGTGCCTGGCCGAGAGCTGTCAAGCATTACGTGCTAGGTATGTTGACCAGGAGGCAGGTGGTCTTCAGAGTCCTTCCAGCGCCCCTGGCCACCCCCCTTTCAGGACCATCCCTGCTCTTTTGGCCCTGTCTTATAGTCTGGATCCCCAGGTGTCCACTGGGTCCATTGTTAGTCAGGGTGAGGGGTCTTTGGTCAAGTCCTCCACTGTGCTGCTGTTCGGGAAGGGAGCTAGGCAGAGAGGGCCTGCTCCAGGCAAAAGGCGCTCGGTTGGTTGCTCTGCCCCCCTGCCAGCATGGGCTGGGCCACGCAGCGTGCGCCCTTTGCTCCCACTGCCGATAGGCTTCATCTTGGGTGCAGGCTCCAGTGCATTGGCAGTGGCTGCCAGAGCCCCTCATCGAGGCTTCGGAGGCTACATGTGTGTTTCACCTGAACGTGAGAGCATAACAGTAACTCAGAGGTGATGTCAACATCATGTAAAGGAACCGCATATTCTGCTGTGGATCTGCCTGGCTTCAAAGTGTGTGCCCCAGACCACCATGTTATACTTCCTCCACTTTTAACATGGGAATCTAATGCTGCCCACATTTTCAAGCCCTAAGAATATGCTGGTTAGTCCAAGCATGAAGTGAGGTAGCGTAGTCTTATGATAAAGAGAGGGTTTGAGTTTTGCCAGATAAGTATTCAATAAATGTTAATTATTTTTAATGATTTAATCTTTACAGCAATCCTATGAGATAGGGACTTGTATTACCCTTGCTTTATAGATGGGAAAACTGAGGCACAGAGAGGACAAATAACTTAACTGGGGTTACAGAGTGAAAAAGTACAGGAGCCAGGATTTGAAACCTGCCATTGAGCTCCACTTGGCTAAGCCCAGCTCTGTATATCTCAGTGCAGCACAGTGTTCCCCTTTCATTCTAGTACAAACTTTTAATAAGGGAAATTATATTCTCCAATAGTATTTTGAGCTGGAGATTTGGGAACTCTTCTGGACCTATCTCCCCTGGGAATTTCAGAGGTTGACTAATATTCCCATACTGCTGCTCATTTATTTAACTTTATTTATTTAATTTATTGAAATATATCACTCATACATGAACATACATAAACAATAAGTATATAGTAATAGTTGTGAACTTACAAAACAAACATACATAACATCGTACAGGGCTCTCATACCTCACCCCACCACCAATATCTTCCATTGTTGTGAAACATTTTTAACTAATGATTAAAGAGCATCCTCAAAATATTACTACTAACCAAAGTATTTTCCCCCATCCCACCCTATTATTATTATTATTTATATGACTTATACATGAACATACATAAACAGTAAATGTATAGTAAAAGTTGTGAACTTACAAAGCAAACATTCATAACATCATACAGGGGTCCCATACATCAACCCTCCACCAACACCTTTCATTGTCATTTGTTCAAATTATGAAAGAATATTGTCAAAGTTTTACTACTAATTATAGTCCTTATCTTACATTTGGTTTATTTTTCCCCCAACCCACCCTATTATTATTTTTTAAATATATTCTTATGACAGAAGTTGTAAACTTACAAAACAATTATGCCCATGTGCAGAATTCCCATCCAACACCCCTCTATCAACACATCACACCATGGTTGAGCATTTGTTACAGATTATGAGATAATATCATCTGATTATTACCAGTACCACAGCATACATTTGGCACACATTTTCCATACTCCTCCATTATCAACACAGTACATCTTTGGCGTAGATGCAAGAATATTACATTATTACTGTTAACCACAGTCCACAGGCCACTCCAGTTGTATTTTCCCCATGCTTTTCCACATTCCCACCACGCTGCATTACTGATGTACACCTGCTCTAGCTCACAAAGGACATTCTTGCATCTGTACCATCAACCACAATTCTCATCCACCTCTGGGTTTACTGTGCTATTCAGTCCCTAGATTTTATTCTCTAGCTTTCTGTCAGTTACATCCCTAGACTAACATTTTCAGCCACATCCCCGTTTATAAACCAGCTGTTACTCACTATAATGTGTTACCATCAACACTGTACATTTCCACACTTTTACAGTAAAGCTAATGAAAACTTCTACATACTTTAAATATCAGTAGTCCATCTCAGTCCTCCTCTTATCTCCTTTAAGAATCCACTACCTACCACCAGGTCTTGAAGATATTTTCCTACATTTTCTTCTAGAAGCTTTATGGTTCTTGCTTTTATATTTAGGTTTTTTATTCAATTGAGTTAATTTTTGTATAGGGGTCCTCTTTTCTTCTTTTTCTGTGGGTAACAAATTTTCTCAGCACTATTTGTTGAATGGACTGTTCTGCCCGAGCTGGATGGTCAAAATCACTTGACCATAGATGTGAGGGTCTGTTTTTAACCCTCAGTTTGGTTCCATTGGTCTATGTGTCTGTCTTTATGCTAGTACCATGCTGTTTTTATCACTGTAGCTAGGTAATACAACTTAAAGTCTGGAAGTGAGAGTCCTCCAACTTTGCTTTTCCTTTTCAAGATGTTTCTGGCTATTCAGGACCCCTTACCCTTCCAAAAAATTTAAAAATCATGTTTTCCATTTATTTTAAAAAAATGCTGGTGGAGTTTTTTATCAGGATTGCATTGAATCTGTATATCAATTTGAGTAGAATTGATATCTTAATGATGTTTAGTCTTTCAATCCATGAGCATGGAATGTTCTTCCAATTATTTAGGTCTTTTTTGATTTCTTTTAACAATGAGTTGTAGTTTTCTGAGTATGAGTGCTTTACATCATTGGTTTATTCCTGAATATTTGGATTTTATCTGTCATATTTTATTTTCACCACTCTTTTGACACTTTTAGTTATTTTTATTGATATAATCTTCATTTCTAGACTCTATTCCAGGCTTCTCTCTCCTGTCTTTTCTTTTCAGGCTGTAGCACATCCTTTAGTATTTCCTGCAAAGCAGGTGTCTTGGTTACAAACTCTCTCAGTTTCTGTTTATCTGTGAATATTCTAAACTCGCCCTCATTTTTGAAAGACAATCTTTCTGGATATAAGATTCTTGGCTGGAAGTTTTTCTCTTGCAGTATCTTAAATATATCATACCACTGTCTTCTTGCCTCCATGGTTTCTGATGAGACATCGGCACTTAATCTTACTGGGTATCTTTTATATGTTATGCATTGCTTTTCTCTTGCTGCTCTCAGAATTCTCTCCTTGTCTTTGGCATTCTGATTAGTATGTGTCTCAGAGTTGGTCTATTTGGACTTTTTCGGATGGGAGTACGTTGTGCTTCTTGGACATGGATATCTATGTCCTTCAATAGGGTTGGGAAATTTTCTACCATTATTTCTTCAAATATTCCTTCTGTCCCTTTTCCCTTCTCTTCTCCTTCAGGGACACCCATGACATGTATGTTTGCGTGTCTCTTGCTATCCTTTATTTTCCTGAGACCTTATTTAAGTTTTTCCAATCTTTTCTTAATCTGTTCTTTTGTATATTCACTTTCAGAAGCCATTTCTTCAAGCTCACCAATCCTTTCTTCTGCCCCCTCAAATGTGCTATTATATGATTCCATGATTCCAGTGTATTTTTAATTTCATTTATTGCACCTTTCATTCCCATAAGATCTGCTATTTTTCTATGTATGCTTTCAAATTCTTCTTTGTGCTCATCCAATGTCTTCTTAATATCCTTAATTTCTTTGGCCATCTCATTGAGTTTATTAAGGAGATTTGTTTGAACATCTGTGATTAGTTGTCTCAACTCTTTTATGTCATAAGAGGCTTAACTTGTTCCTTTAACTGGGCCATATCTTCCTGTTTCTTGGTGTGGATTGTAATTTTTTGTTGGTGTCTTACTGGAGACACCAACAAACTGAGAGAGTTTGTAAGCATCTGGCTTACTGGAGTATTTATTCTGGGTGCAGTTTTTCTCTTTAGTTTAAGGCTTCCTGCCCTTTCTTCTTTGCTGGTTGTGTAGTAGGAGCCAAGGATGTAGTTGGTGCTATAAGCTGTGGAGGCTCAAACTGCCCTCATGCCCCAGGGACCAATGAAGCTTCTCCCAACTTTCTCATTTGCCAGGGGTAGGGACAGAACCACAGCTGTGTGGAATAATCCAACTCACGCAGGCCTAGACTCTAGTTGCCCAGAAAGTTGAAGCTAGTTGTTGAAGCTTCACACCCCTTTCTCCCTTGCTTGGGGCAGGGATGGAGCTGCAGGTGTGGGCAGCAATCCATGCAGTGCAGGTCCAAGATGACCGCAGTTGCCCCGGTAGACTTCTAATTATTCAGTCTTTGCCAGCCAAATGTACCTGCAGTTACCTGGATAGGCTGGTGCAGGGCCTGCCAGGTTCCTCCTGCTAGAGGTGGGACTGAAGCCTAGGCTAGGGCTGCAGGCCAATCTGGGTGAAAGAATCCGGTCTCTATTGTGACTATGATTTTCAGTCAGCCCAGCTTCCTCTCTTGTCAGGGGTGGAGTCAAAATGGCAGCTGCTGGCCTCATTCTATCTTGGACAGGCTCAAACTTTAGCTGTTCTTAGGGTTATACTTTAGCCAGCTGAATTTCCTAATCAGTAGCTGAAGTTGGTGCCCAACCATCTCTTCCTCCCGCGTTTTTAGGAAGTGGAGCTTCTAATTCCAGCCGTGGAACTGCTCCTGAGGCGGCTTGTACCTCCAGTGGAGGATGGGCGCCGGCCTCCAGGGCGTGGAGGGCTCTACTTAGGTATCTTCTCTGCAGATGGGCATCTCCTTCTTCCATTCTTTCAAGGACGTTGCAGGATGCACTTCTGGTCTCCTGCAGCCCCCAAATAAGTGCTCTAGCTAGCTGTGGGTGATCACCAACTGCCCCATAACAGGAGCTGATTCTCAGAGCTCTTTACTGTGCCGCCATCTTGCTGGTTGTTTTTGTCCATTTTTTTTTTAAACATAAACACTCATTCTTTGTCCACATACTCTTGCACTTTGCTTTGGATGTCAGCACTTCCAGTGCTGTTACAAATCCTTTGTAGACTTTTATTAATGGCTGGTTAATATTTCAGACATGCATTACTATGATTTCCTTACCATTGCCTTGTTGTTGAATATCTTAGATGGGTCCCAATATTTTGTTTTTACAAATGAGGCTGCAACACACACTTCTGTGCACACCTTGGTGTGGTCCTTCGAGCTGTTTACCAGATACTCCTGGCTTGTCTTCTGAGCACTTGGTAGGTCTATATTCCTCTGCCCCCTTGAGGTTAGGTGTGGCCTCATGAACTCACACTCATAGTGAAATGTGAGTGGAGTGACCTGTGTGACTTCTGGGTGGCAGCCGTTAAGAACTGTTGTGTGATTTGCCACTTCCCTTCTGCCTACCGTGGCTATCGGCGACTTTGTGGATGCAAAGCCTTCATCAGTCTGGATCCCAGAGTGAGGACATATAGAGCAACACCCAAAGGATCTGTAATACACGGACTGTGAGCAAGAAATAAGTCTTTGTTGTTTAAAGCCACTGTGATTTTGAGAGCATTTGTTTTGACAGCAAGACCTGGCCTACTACAATGCTGTACATTTTGTGTTATTTTCTTAGGGTAGACTCTCAGACATGGTATTAATGAGCTCTTAATTAAGGGTTTTTGGTGTTGCAGAATAATTTGCTTTCCAAAAAAAGTTATACCAGTTTCATCGCAACTAGCCATATGAAAAAGCAAATTCAGTATTTCCTTGCTAATGTTGAGATTCTCAATTTAAAATAATGTCTCCTTTCATAGGTGAAGAACTGCATCTCTTAATTTTCTCAAAAATACTTGTTTCTCCTTGCAGTATTCCATGGACAGCTCTGGGGTGATCCAGGTCATGCTGAACGGTTCAGATCCAACGGGAGCCTATCCCATCAAAGGGTAAGGAGGCCAGTGCCAACAAAGTGAATCCAACATGTTTATTCAGTTGTTTTGGATGGTGGCTAAAGAGAATTGCTCTGGTCCCCAGTCCAGTGCTTGCTTTTGTAATTTCGAGTAAAACAAAACAATTGAATGAGCTGGGGATCAGAGCCGTGTCTGTACAGTTGTACCATTAACTGCTGATGAATGCATGAGTGAAATAAGTAACCTGAAAATAGGAGCTAAAAAATCTAAAAACTTAAAAATAATGTGTGAATCACTTAACAGCAGAAATGGAAAAAGTATCTTATTGCTTCAGGACTTCAAGAAATCCCTTCTCTGTTTCTCAGTTTTTTTGCAGACTTCGAAATTCCATATTTACAGAAGGATAAAATCACACGAATTGAGATCTGGGTTATGCATGAAATTGGGGGACCCACTCTGTAAGTTATACTGCTATTGATGATGAGTAATCTTGCAAACATGCTTTTCTTGGGGTAATGTCAGCCTTCACAGTTTCAAGTGTTGTGGGTACACAAAGACAGGCTTGACTTTTGGGAATGCCACTTAGCCAGACTAAGCCCAGAGAGAAAACCTTCTTCTTTATCCAGGATACTCCTCTCAGCCAGGGAAAATAGTGTTTCTTTCTGAGTGACCTGGGCAGCTCTGGGGAGGCGAGTTCCTTAAACATTTGTGCGGGTCAGAGCCAGTGTCGCCTTCACCAGGGCTTTCCACTCAGCAACGGCGCAGGGACATTGTGATGAAGGTTTTATTCTCAGGGAGCACCCAGCTCCACAACTGGGTCTCACATAACTGGCCAGGGAACATTTATGATCTGTATTTTCAGGGGAATGATTTGAGTTTATGTGTTAATTTCCTAGGGCTCCACAACGAATTACCATGAACTCGGTGGTGTAAAACAGAAACTTGCAGTTCTGGAGGCTAGACATCCAAAAGCAAGGGGTCGGCAGGGACTTGCTCCCTCTGAACATTTGAGGGGAGAACCCTTCCTTGCCTCTACTAGTTCCTGGGTATTTCTCTCAATCCTCAGCGTTCTTGGCTTGTTAATGCATCACTCCAATCTCCGTCTCTTGTCTGGCCTTCTCGCTCGTGTGTCTGGGTCTCTGTGTCTCCTCTCCTCTTTTAATAAGGACACTGGTCATATTGGATTAAGGGCCCACCTTACTCACCTTAACTAATTACAGCTGCAACTATCCAATTTCCAAATAAGGCCACATTCTGAGGTGCTGAGGTTAGGACGTCAACATGCCTTTTGGTGGAGACACAATTTAACCTTCATATAAATGCAAGCTTGAACTCATCCTTCTCAGCAGTGAAGGGCACTTGCTGGCACAAACTCAAGATAAAAAGCCTTAGACTCACTTGGTTAAGAGAAAAGCCAAGGAGGCTCCAGCATAGATAAAGCTGGGGAGCTATGTTGGACTTTCAGAGACAACCTGAGCCTTTGGGGCAGTGATTCTACATGGAGGAAAGTATTGCCAACCCCAATGAGTGGATGTGCTAGACAAGGTGTGTTCCTGGAGGACCTTAGCAAATTCCCCTTTTCAGGTCCCAGAACCCTCTAAGACTTACCATACAATGAGTGATATTTTTTCCTATCTCTTGGACAATACCTTAAATTTATAACTACTCATTATATAACTTGTTCCCAGATCTGCATTACTTTCCCAGAGGACAAATTATACTTACTGTAGCATGGAAAATGATACGTATCACTTAGCTTATTTCTGTGAGAAGTTGTTCTTTGTCTAGAAATTATGTTCACTTGTTTTAATGTACCTATTGGAGAAAGTTTGTCCTTTGAATCTACCTTGAATGAGATAAGAAAATCACAGTGAATGTCATCATCTCAGCCCCATATTTCTGCTGCAGGAGAGGTTATAAAAGGAGTCAGAGCACCTTCCCCCCTGGTTGCACGTCTGTGCCATGAGCAGATCCCTACCCAAGAAAGTGGAGGTCCTGAACTGCTCAGACTTGCGGGGAAAAATATCTCATAGAAGTTGAGCACGACCTGGTCAATAGCTGATCGTCTTTAGCATGGCTTAGGCTGCTTCTATCGAAAGAAACAGTAAAATAACCCATTGACTGATCTCGTGCGTCCCGGAGTCCTGAAATCACCAAGCCATCGCTTACTGAAAAGCTTTCTAAGGTGTAAGGTTTTAGCAAGGTTCTAAAGCATGAGGTCGTGCAACATCTTGCCCTCTTCGTTCCTGTAATGCTTGGGATTCCACCTCTCCTGTGAAAACCCCCTCCAGTTGCCTGTGCTCGCTTCCTCCCTGCACACACCCCCTCTTACTTCCCGCAGCGGGGAGGCTCTTTACCTCCCCACTCCACATCAGCTCCGTGCTTAGCAACCACATCTGCCTCTGTTTGCCTTTATAAAGTCTCCCTGTTTAATTACGACCAGCGCGAGGGCAAGACTCACTGTTGATGAGAGTATAGGGCGGGGAACATCGGGGTGCAATTTGGCAAGGCATATCAGGAGAGCCACTTGATCAAAGAAACAGTTAACTGGAAACGGAAACAACTTCCTCTTCCTTCTCCTTTTCACCCCTACATATATGTTTGTTTTTTCAAGGGAATCTTGCGGAGAAGGTAGTGTGAAAATACTGGAAGAGAGACTGGAGAAAATGGGTTTTCAGTACAGCTGTGTTAATGATCACCTGTAAGTGGTATATTGTAATCAAGGTGCACTTTCAAAGATGCGGCATTGAAAGCGTTTTGCGGGGCATCGGCTCTACAGGCCTCGGGACTGTGCCTTCCGGGTTTTCTCTGGGGGGGTGGGCAGGGTTCTGCCTGGCCCCACCCACTTCTGTACAGTGAATGCCACAGGCAGTAGCACCTTACCATTTTGTGCCTGTTGGTTTTCTCCTCCCCTTACTGTGTGATGAGTGACCCGAGAACCGGGAGGGTGGTTTGGACCCCCATGCTGACTGTGGGGTCCTTGCCCATGATAGGTGCTTTATACTTTAGGTGGGGGTTTGCTGGAGATGCTACTTACAGACAGACAGGCACTCCTTGTCCTGTCTGCAGTGGCCACTTATAGAGCACCTGTATAGCCAGACACTTTCTGTACTCATAATCAGCAATTACTGAGGGCTTCTCTGACTCTTGGAAATTTAGATAAGCTTGGCTCAATCTCTGGGACACTCCCATGCCCTCCCCTGAACTCAGAATTCTTGACCTTGCTGCCTTCAGCTTCTCTCTGCCTTAGCCCCTAAGGCTTGCGACCTGCCTGGTACATAAATGCTGGCTAATATTTAAAAAATAAAGAAGTAGTTTGTGTGTTCTTCAAGGACAGAGACTTTGTATCCCCCAAAACCTTGCAGGCACATCATAAATGTTTGATGAATAAAAGTTGTTTAGATAATCCCTTAAAAATTCAATAATCTCTTAAATAATATTTATTTCTGCAGACCAGTGAAGCTCTTAAAGTGCGTGGACCACAGCACTCATCCAGACTGTGCCTTAAATTCGTAAGTAAATGGCTTAGGCCAAATCTGCTTTCTTTCCCAGGATAACCAGTCCTTGCATTTACGGAACACTGGTGACGTGCACTATGATTTTACATCACACCCTAAAATGCCAGCAGCGAGTAGGGTTTGTCCTTCTGCACTGTGCTTCTCTCAGTCTCTCTGAGCCATGGGGTTCCTGTGAATTTGACACACACCTGCTGGACTGAGATGAGCACTGCTGAACCTTTGGAGCACAGGCTGCCCTGATGCCATCCTCTCCTCCAGCTGGGTTGCTACAGCAGAAATTTGAGGAGTGGGACAGCAGGAGAACCTTTTAAAATTAAATTAAAATTAATTTTATTTTTTAATATTACCTTTACTTAACAATTTACAAAATTTACAAATACTGTATACCCACCAAGCAAAACCTTCCTCATCCTCTTTCCCCAATCCCTGGTAACCGCTAATCTACTTTCTGTCTCTATGAATTTCCTGTTTCTAGATATTTCATATAGGTGAAATCATACAGTGTTTATTCTTATGTGCCTTGCTTATTCCACTCAGCATGTTTCCAAGGTTCCTCCACGTTGCAGCGTGTTTCAGAACTTCATCTCTTCTTAGAGTCGAGTAATATTCCACTGTGTGTATGTACCAGATTTTGTTCATCTGTTGATGGGCTTTTGGGTTGTTTCCACCTTTTGGCTGTTGTGAATAATGCTGCTGTGAACCTTGGTGTACAAGTATCTGTCTGAGTCCCTGCTTTCCATTTCTTTGGGTATATTCCTGGGCGTGGAATTGCTGGGTCATACAGTAATTCCATATTTAACATTTTGAGAAACTGCCACACATCCAGCTTCCGGTTGCTCCCTGTGGCTTCTTTTTCTGTGTCCAACTTCGTTTGCTTTAAGGACTTTGGCCGTGTTGGAATAAGGCGCACCACGTGCAGTCTGGGCACACCTTAACTAATGACATCTCCAAAGGTCCTGTGTACAGGTGGGTCACACCCACAGGATAGAGGCTGGGGCCCGAACATGCCCTTTGTGGAGATACGACGCAACCCCCAACAGGTGTAGTTGTAGTTTTATTATAAACGATGTTGAAATAGAATCCTTGCTTATATATCTTGAGCTCTCGTGCAAGGATTTGTGTAGGATAGATAAACAGAAATGGAGTTGCTGGGTCAAGGATATATGTATTTTAAATGTTGATAGGTTCTGCCAAATTTTGATGTTTCAAAAAGTCTGTACCAGTGTACCCTCCCACTGACAGTATCTGTGTGTGTATCGGTATCTGTATCTGTACCTGGGCATATATCTGTATCTAATCTTAATCAGTTTAATGAGTAATCCATGGTGCTTTACTTTTGTTTTGATTTGTGGTGGCAGAAAGATTTCTGATGCCGCCACCTGAAATCTCTTACGTTCCTTTCCTACCCACCATAATCCTATTTCTAGCTCAAGCATCGTTCATTCTGCACCATCTGTCTGCCTCACTCGACTTAGCGAGCGCATCAACTTCCTCTTTGTGTTTCTCATAGCAGTTGCACATAGTAGGTGCTCCATTCATGCCTGTAGTCTCAATTCTTCCATCTACAAGGGGAAGAGCTAGTCCGTCTGGGCCTCAGCTGTCGTGTATCACGTCGAGACCCTTCTTCATTCTTAAACTTATGCCTATGATGGAAGGAGGGAGAGACTGCCCATCATCTCTGCATAGCTCTTCTTCCTTTCTTCATTTAGTAATAGGACCTTGAGTTTTAGCGGGCTCAGGACTGCCAGGAATGAAGCGCACACTTCCTAGGCTCCCTGGCCGTTGTGGCCAAGTGATGCTGGCAACTTCTGGGCTAAGCTCCTAAAGGCAGGGCCATGTGTTCCGTTTCTGCTTTCCCACCGGCTGCTTCCGTACCTGGAAGATGTGGCGAGGAGCTGTGTTTGACTGGGCATGGCAGAGCAACACGGCAGAAGGAGGCTTGGAGCCACTGTCAGAGCCCCGGACAGTTACTGAGACTGGAACAGACACCTGCCTTCTCTGTGCCACTGTGCTTTAGGGTCATTTTTCACAGCAGCCAAACTGGATCTGACCGACACATGTAGGTTCTGTTAGCCTCATTCTGGAGATGAAGAAACTCCAAGAAGTTAATGAACAACTGGCCCAAGACCACCCACTAGTGAGGGTAGAACCAGGATCTGAGGGGATTCTGAGAGGTTTTCAGAACTCAGGCTGACGCCGGTTAAGCTCACAGTTCCTCTATCACCAGCGTGCACACGTGGGGCTAACCTCCCAGGTGGGGGGTGGAAGTCCTCTCCCCACACTTGGCTGGATGTAAGTCTCCCACCCTGTACCCGAAGGACCGTGTAACAAAGTACCACACACGGGAAGGCTTGCGACAACAGAAAGCTATCCTCTCACTGTCCAGGAGGCCAGAAGCCTGAAAGCCAGGTGTCGGCAGGGCCGGGCTCCCTCTGAAGGCTCCGGGGAAGACTCCCTCCTTCTCCTGGTAGCGTCTGGCAGTCTCCAGGTCCTTGGCAGTGGCTGGCGGTCCCTGGCTTGCAGCTGTGCTGCCCTGTTCTCTTCACATGGGCTGCCTGCGCTCATCGCTGGTGAATTCGGCAGCGTATCTGGAGACCTCTCACAGGAGACAGGGAATCAATCATCTATGGATCTGGGACTTAACTTTTCCCCACCTGCAAATCCAGTCCCCCCGCGGACACCTGCTACTCAAATGCCTTCCATGGTCCCCACAACGGAGTCCAGACTTTGAGCTCGGTGCTCCGAGTCCTCCGTTCTCTTTCCAAACACGTCCCCTGTGACACCTCACCGGGAGCTTTCACTTCAGGTGCCTGCTGAGCCTTGTCCCTAAAGTCTTCCTGTGCTTTCCTGCCCGCAGGCCAGCTGAGAGTCACTGCAGTAGGAGTCAACTGATGTGGATGTGACAGTTTTCTCATCTACCAAACCGAGAATAATGGTAAACACCTCACAGGCTTGTTGTGAGGGTTAAATCTAAGGAAGTGTGTGAAAGTGCCCAGCCTCCCTTTGAGTCCAAGTGAGACGCCCCAGAGCCTGGGGCTGGGTGCAGAGTTCAGGTTCCTGAAGTCCAAAGAAGGGAGCACATCAAAAATTCTTAACTGCAGGCATCAGACACCAGCTCCTGGTAGTTCAGAAGAAAGGGGATGTGCAAAGGGATTCTAGAGTGATCACTGAATGTTCTGCGAGAGTCAGAGAAGCTGCACTGAGAGTTACGCCAAAGTCCCACCTGCAGCCCCTCTGGGTACAGACACCTTTGAGAGTGTCTGTGAGGCGTGCGCCTGTGAGGCTTGTCTTTATGCTGCTTGCGCCTATGACACTAGCACCTGTGATGTTTGCACCTGGAAGCTTATCTCTGGTGCTTGCACTGCTGATGCTTGCACCTGGATGCTTCTGGTAGAACCTCTACTACTGCTACCTCTTGAAGCTGATGTCTCAGGTGCCAACATGGCTAGAATGGATCCCATATTGCACCTGCTGCTACATGCCACTTTGCTCACAATTCAGTCTGGCTTGGCACATCTGATTGGCAGAGCTGTGTCCAGGTGTTTGTTCTTTTAACTGCAGGGGAGGCTGGGAAAGTGGACACCGGCTTAAAATACAGTCTAGTGGCTTTAAATATCTATATGCTCCAAAATTAATCTCTCTAATCCAGGCCCTCTTCTGAATGCCACCTTGATTACTCTACAATCTTCTCGTTGTTTCCTTTTGGATGGCTAATAGACATTTCAAACTCAACACATCCAAAACTGAACTCCTCAACTTATCCCCTAAATTTGACCTATCATACTCTTCTCCACCTCAGCACCCACCATGCCCATAAGGGAGCCCAAAATCTTTGTTTTCTTTGACTCCACCCTTTCTATCTCACCCCTCCTCAGAAAGACCTGTTGGCTTGACCTACAAAAGAGGAGCCACAAATAGCAAACAGGGGAAAATATTCAATCACCCTAGTAATAATGAAATACAACTTAAATAAGCTGTCATTTTCTACCTCAGCTCCTTTGATAGACCTTAATGAAAAATCGCAGAAAAGTGTTTTAAAGGTGCTATCCAATGCTGTCAAGGGTGCAGTGACACTGACCTTCTTAAAAGTCAACTTGATGCTATTGAAAATGGGTAGAATGCTTTGGAAAATAATTTGACAATATGTACTGAGAATTATGAAAATATTAATGATCTTTGACTGAATAATAAAGATATTCATAATATTTGACCTAATGATCCTACTCCTGGTACCCTATCCTAAGGAAATGATCCAAAATGTGGGCACAGCCTATCTACTCAGAGATGTTCACCAAAGCTTTCTTTATGGTACTAAAACCTTGGGAGCTGCACTTAAATATCCAATGACAAGTAAACGGTTACAACAAAGGTGGCATGCTTAATTGGATGTGCAGCCACTTTAAATGACGGCAGGCTAATCACATAGCACCACAGAAGGTCCTCATGAAAAACTTAAGTGAAAACATGTAGAAAATAAACTTATATGTTTTTATGTTGTAATATTGGCTGAAAATTCAGCAGACTGGTAATCTGCAGCATTGGTGAGGATATGAGAGAACAGATATTCCTGTTAATTATTAAAATAAAGGCTCAGTATATCAGTCCTGGTCAAGGAGAATTATCTGATCTCTCATTTGCCCAGAAGTCTCTGGCCAAATTGCCTCCCCAGGCCAAAGAGGCAGGAATGCCACTCTCCCCTTCTTATAGAACATGGGGTAAAGGGCTTTTAATCTGCAAAGGTTTGGAATGGAATAAGCAGGTGGTGACATAAATTCAACCCACATTATTAATAGTTTTGCACTAAGTTTAGGAACAATCTGTATATTTGGATATTTAACTTGCTTGCAATATTTTAAAGAAATTAGCATGTAAGAATAGCTGTTCTATTAGTCCTGTGATTCCAATATATATGTAACTAAAGAGTAACTGACTTTAGACTTGAGTTTTCAGTTGAAAATTATAAGAAAATTTTACTGTTTGTAACCAGCATGGGGATTTTGAAGACAAGATTAAATTTTATGCATTTAATGTATTACATTTAATTAAGTATTTGGAGAGGATTCACTTATTCATAAGAATTTAAAATATTTAAAAAGAAAATGTAATATTTTAAACTTAAGTTTAACATAACCTAAACTAACTTAAGTTTAAAACATTCAAGGAGGGAAGCGGCTGTGGCTCAATCAGTAGGGCTCCCGTTTACTATATGGGGGGCCCCGGGTTCGGTTCCCAGGGCCTCCTGGTGAAGGCAAGCCCGCCCGCACGGCGTGGTTAGCTGACCCAGCGAGCACAAGCAGCAAGGGGGGGATAAATGAATAAATAAATAAAATCTTAAAAATAAACAAATAAATAAATAAATTAAAAAATAAAACATTCAAGGGAATTTGAATTGTAACGCACCTTAAAAATTATTGTCAGAATTCACTAAGTTTTTAAATAGAATAATATGAGTCATAATTGAATAGAAAATTGTAAGGGCAAAATTTTAAATTATAAATTAAATAGCTAGAATTAATTTTTAAATCCAAAGTAACTGCAAATAGTGGTTTGCTTCTGTACATAAAAGCTGCCCTTGAACAAATTCACATTGACATGAAAAGCTTGTTAAGCTCAAATGTAAGTGGCAAACCAGTGTATAGAATGTGAACTGAGACATGTAAAGCAAAGGAAAACAAAACTGTATGTGTTTAATCATGTCTATAATCATGGATGGAAATGGTAGAAATAGGTCCAGACTGCTAGCTGTGGTTATTTCTAGGGAATGGAACGCGAACTGGAGGGAAACTGAAGGGAGACTGTCTTTATTACTGTGTTTAGTTGCTTTATTTTAAATTTTAAAGGTAAAAATGAAGGCATTCTTGTATTATTTACTTAAAAGCAAAAGAAAAATTCTGTCAATTTTGAGCGAGGCAAGTTGGGGACAGTAACTGAATCAGACGTGCAATTGTAGAAAATGTCCAGCAGGAGGAGCCCTAGTATAAGCCTGTGGGCTGAGGAAGCTTTAGCAAAAGGGAGGTCTGCTGGGAAGTGTATTCCAATGGAGTCAGGAACCTTTAGGGACTAGTTTAGCCCCACGGGATGAATTTCCCTGCCAACGTTACATTGTTTCACAATTTTTAAATGTATCTTTTAATCAGTTTAAAACAATCCAGTGGGATTTATTCCTGGTATGCAAGGCTGGTTCAACCTAAGAAAAATCAATCAACAAAATATACCACATTAACAAATTCAAGGGAAAAAACACATGATAAAACAATCCAGTCATTTCTCCTTCAAAAAATCCAGTGGTCAGATCCTGTTTGCTGTCGCGGTGCCCGCTCCGTGCCTTTATGCCAGGACAGGCTCTTCCTCACAGTTAAACTCTGCTGATGTAATGCCCATCAGCAGGGAACTGGCTACATTTAAGGTACAACTATACAATAAGAATACTGTGCAGCCAAGAGGGAGAATGAATTCGCTCCACATATGCCAGCATGGAAGTGTGTCCCAGATATGGTGTTAGGTGTGAGGGACAAAGCAAGTTGCACATTCCATTTGTGCTTAAATGACAGGATTTATGGATGTGTGTGTGTATCACATTCCTGGAAGGATCACTCAGACCATCAGCGGTGATCCTCTAGGGAATGTGGGAACGGGGAGGCTAAGAAGTTTGTACTTTGCACTTAATAACATTCAGTACTATTCAAAGTTTCCCGTGGAGTGCGTGTATATTTTTGAAAAGAGGCACCACACGCCAACACTGACAATTTCTCTCTTTCCCTTTTAATTTGCAGGGCAGCAGTGTCTACTCAAAGGGCAGCCCAATCTCTTTATGAAGAACGGGGAGCCAGTCTTCTAATTCCTGTCTTGGTGGCTTTGGCTTCAGGTGCGCAGATGTAACTATAATCCGTGCAACTGGGCTGCCCTAGCGGCCTCCTGCCCTGCAAAGTCGTACTCTTGCTTTGTGTGTAACCAAGTGATTGGCTGGCTAAAGAAGCTTGTTGCTGGGGAAAAAAAATACCCTGCAACTTAAAAAAATATGACATACATGCTCAGCATTTCAGAAACAAGAGTTTAATCTAGTCCATTAGAGTTAAAGCAAGTAATTTTTTTTTCTTATTTTTATAGTGGTACAGAGCAGTGAGACACAGACTCTCTGTTATATGATCAAGCATTTTTAGAAAACTCTAATTTATATTATTTCATACCCTCCAGCAATGGCACATTGCATGCTTACTGATAGCTTAAGACATATGTGCACTGTAAAAATTTATACATATATCTTTCGTATGCTTCTGGAAATGTTTTGTGTTGAATCATATTGTCACGTATATAGGATGTCTGTGTGTTTCTCTTTTTCTGATTATAAAAGTAATAAATGCTTATTGGAAAAAATTTAGAAAATATAAAAAAGTCAAAAATCAAAAATAGAAATCACTGATAAGACCACCATCCAGAGCTAATTCCTTTGTCTTTTGGTTTATTTTCTTTCCTTTTGCTCATTTATGGTATATGTTTAGTATATAAAGAACACACATTTGTATTATAACTTGTTAAATGATCTAAAAAGATAATTGAATTACATGACAAATATTTTTATCCTATTTCTCACACTTACTGCTGACATCTTCCTGTGTCATTAAATGTTCTTTGGAAACATGACTTATTTTAATTCATATACAGTGACATTTACTGTTTTTGGTGTACAGTCCCATGAGTTTTTTTATTTTCTTATTTATTTATTTATTTTTATTTTACCGGGAGGTCCCGGGCATCGAACCCAGGTCCCTCCATATGGCAGACGGACGCCCAACCATTTGAGCCACATCCGTCCCCAGTCCCATGAGTTTTGACAAATACATAGATTCATGACACTGCAACCACAATCATGATGCAGAACAATTCCATCATTTCCCCAAATTCACCCCACTGCCCCTTTGTAGACAACCCCTCCCCCTAGCCCTAAGTCCCAGTGCTTACTGATCTGTTTTCCATTCCTATAGGTTTGCATTTTCCAGAATGTCGTATAAATAGAATAGCGCCGCCTTTTGAGTGTGGCTTCTTTCACTCAGCAGAGTGCATTGGAATTGCATCCAGGCTGTTGCACATATCAATCGCGGCTTCCTTTTTGTTGTTGAGTAAGGTTCCACTGTATAGATGTGCCATAGTTTGTTTACCCATTCGCAAGCTGAAGGACATTTGGGTTGTAAACAAGATCTTTACTGGTTGAATGATATTCCTTCTTATCGATGCACTAAACAATATGTGAATAGTTCCCTATCGCCGAACATTTCCCCCCCATTATAAATAACCCTTAAATAAACAGAAGGGAAAACTGAAAACAAAAGCTCATCACCGACACTTCTCTGTCCTTGCTTCTTGGCTAAGCTGAAGCATGTGCAGGTCATCAGGGATGGGCACTGGCTAGTTCTGATACCCGGGTGGCTGACAAGAGGGGAGGGGCGCTCTGTCCCAGGAGAGAAAGACTTGTCCAGGTGGTGGCATTGGAATTGCAGCTCTTAGTGGAGCTCTTTTTTCTTCCCCGTGGCCCCTCCTCTCTAGGTGAGGCACCCTGATGTTGACTCTAATTGGCTTGTGTGGACTCACTGTAACACTGGGAAACTGCACGGCGTGGTGACGATTGTGCAGAACATAGTTTGTCAGTTCAACCTCCTGAGTATCTTGAGATCGTTTCAGATGTTGCCCCGGGCTGGCCTCTCTCACCAGAATGATGCGATAGCTCCCTCTGCCTTCTGCCTCTTTCTGTTCTGATCCTGCCTCATCTCCCACCACTGCCCTTCTCTTCTGGGGTCTACATGCCAGTTGCCCGGTCCCAGGCTCATTCCAGGGCTTGTCTCTGTCTGGCAGGAGAGGCCAGTTTCCTTGACCACCGTCATCAGTCGCCCTCATCACCACCACCACCATGGGCACATGAACCAGGCACAGTTATAAATGTTTAAATGATGAGTCAGTTATCATTGCTATGCTTATTTTGCAGAAAAAGAAACTGAGGCTTGATGAGGTTAAGCAACTTGCTCAAGGTCGCACAGCTGGTAAATGGAGATGGGACTGTAAAACCAGAGGTGGGGTGCTTTACCACCTGCTGGACCAAGTAAGGGCCCATGAATGCTAAGGACCCACCTTGGATTCTGGTACAGTACCATCTACTCCCACTCACTCATTCCTCTTTATATTTTCTCAGTCTGCTTAGATTTCTAACCCTGCTACCCATGTTCCATTTATGTTTTGCTTCTCCCTTGCACTTTGACATGTGTATCCATCTCGCTTGTCCCCAAATAGGCTTCTTTCTCATCTACACTTACATCTCCCCTTCCTTGCCTTAGCACATTTATGAACATCCATCAGATTGACATGCTTCCACCCCTCCTCAAACCACCTGGGCACTTAGATGCCAACTAGACTTTTGCAGCTTCATAAACAACTAGAATCCTTTCAGGTGTTCCAAGGAGCATGAGGCATTACCTCTTTCAAGATCTTTCTTTTAGAAAGCTGCAGTCCCATGGAATTTTGGAGAAACCTGGGTCTATGGATGAATCATGGGATGTTTTATTGGCATCACAAAGCCCTCTGACATGCAAGTCATGCTGTAGATGTCTTACCTTAGCTCCAAAGTATTCATTTGACCAAGGTTTATATAAAAAGAAAAAAATGCCTTCTACTTTGTGAAATTTCACTGTCAGTTCCCTCCCTCTACCATTTACTTACCTTAACAACCCATATTCCATGACATTATAAGGAGAAGCAAGGTGAGCAAGCTTGCCAAAGCAAATTTATTTCCAATTCAGCCTTGGGGATTTCATAATTTTTCTTCCTGTATGCTCCTGCATTATCCTTCCATGAGCTCTGATAGGTTTCCAGAAGAATCCAGACTTTACTAGATACCTTGTGATCAAAGATATCACTTGAGTCCTGACCTCTTCTGACCGTGTCTAGCAACAGTAAATTAGACAAATGTCCAAACAACATAAATCCTACCAGTCAACTGGAGGAAAGTAAGCAGAGCTGGCTTCAGGGGCGTATGACGTGCAGACACACAAAGGCCTGCCCTCAGGAGGGTTGCATGCTTAGTCTAATGCTCTACTGCAGCCTTCTTTAAATTCTTAATACTTTTGGAACAAGGAGTCTGTCATTTTCATTTTGCACTGGACCCTGCAAAATATGTTGCTAGTCTTTTTTTTTAAATCATCTTCTCCTCTCTCCGCCCCCCCCCCTTCCTGTCCTCTTTATGTTGCTGGTCTTGAGTGGAAGTAAAACTTTCCAAGAAGAAGAGATTTTATTTTGGCTTAAGTGACTTTTTTTTTTTCTTTCTTTAGCAGTTTTATTGAGGTATAATTGACATAATAAACTGCATATATTTAAAATGGATAATTTGGCATGTGAAATCACCAGCACAATCAAGATCATGATTACTGTATTAGACAAAGGAGTGCTGATGCAAAATACCAGAAATCTGTTGGCTTTTTATAAAGGGTAGAAGCTTAGAGTTACCAGGCCATAAAGCATAAGTTACTTCCCTCACCAAAGTCTATGGCCATGTGCTGGGGCAAGATGGCTGCCGACATTCAGCCTTCCTCTTCCTCTTAAGGCTCGGTGGTCCCAGCTTCTTACAATATCAGCTGTAGGCCATCAGACTCTCTAGGCTTTGTCTCTCTCCCTGGGGCTCCATTCTCTCCAGGCTCAGGCTTGCTTTTCTCCACAAGGTCAGCTGTGGACTATTAGGCGAACGGTTCTGACTCTCTTACAGGGGCTTTTTCTCTTTCCTCATGATGAAGCTCCTCTGTGTACTTACTTCCCGGGGCTCCTGCTCAGAAACTCAGCATCAGAACTCCAACTCTGTCCTTTGCCATGTCTTTTATCTGTGAGTCCCCACCCAACAAGGGGCAGGGACTCAACACCCTACTGATGTGGCTCAAAGTCCTAATCATAATTTAATCAATTAAAAGTGATACCTCTGACCAGTTTATAAACATAATCCAATATCTATTTTTGGAATTCATAAACAATGCCAAACTGCTACAATTACCATTATCTCCTCCAAGGTATCTGTTACCTCCAGAAGTTTCCTCCACTTTCATTACCATAGAATAGTTTGCATTTTCTAGAATTTTATACAAATGGAATTACATGGTATACTTTTTTGCAGTTGCTTCTTTCAGCATCATTTTGAGGTTCATTGTTGTCACATGTACCAAAAGTTCATTCCTTTTTATTGATGGATAATATTCCATTGTATGGAAATACCACACTTTGTTTTTCCATTCACGTGTTGGTGGAAATTTGGGCTGTTTCATATTTGGGGGCTTTTAAAAAAAATTACAAATAAAACTGCTGTGAAAATCTGGTGCCGGTTTTGGTGTAGACATTTGCTTTCATTTCTCTTGAGGAAATAAATAGAAATAAAATGAGTGGATGATATCATAGGTGTATAGTTAACATTTTAATAAGCCACCAGACTTTTTCCAGAATGGTTGTACCCTATTCCCAGCTTTATTTACTATATAAGATAAAAAAGATGATGTAGGGGTCTAACTGCGCAGGCCTGGAAAACAAGGCAGACTTGATGACAGGCTCCCAGAGCTTCAATGGAAGCCAAAAACCATCCCTGTGGTGGAAACTGGCCATGGTTTCTCATTGGTTGGCCCCTCTTAGGAGCACAATTTCAGATGCCTGGGGAGTTTATTACCTTCTAAATTCCACTTCCCTAAGAAAGTAGCAAAGTGCTTTCCCAGTCTCTCTTGTAGCCAGGTGCAGACATGAGACCTAAACTTCGTCAGTCAGGTGCATATGCCCGAGACTCACCTTCAGAGGAGAGGGACGTGAAGATGGAGACAGGTGCAGGGTTTAGCCCGGAAAGAGGGGACAAGGTAGTGGAGAGGCTGATGGTGCAGGCTGAGGTGACTGTGCCTGGTGGCGGGCTGGGGATTTCTGCTAGGCAGTTTGGCACTGTCATGTGGCCAGGGTTCCCAGTTGTGCAGTCTCAAAGCTCCATTCCCTGGCTTTCCTGGAGACTCTACGGGTTCTCTCTGCTTAAACTGGCTGGAGTGGGCTCTGCTGTTTGCAGTGAGAGCCATGACTGATAACTTCTGCTTTCAATTCTGCTTGAAGCCCTTCCTAGCCATGGCAAACTCAGCCATGTCTCCAAATTTTGGTAACTTATGGGGCTTTTTGTTGAGAAAGGAGGACATCCCCATGTGAAACGATGGCTTCTGCCAGTATGGACAGAGCTGTGTGTACAGGCAGTCTGTGGGCTTGTCTGCTTCCCAAGATGACCTTCTTCCTGTGCCCACTCGTCCTTACCTGCAGCCATATCCAGCAGTTCTGGGTGTGAGTCACTTTGTACTTCAGTTGCTAATGGCTTGAACCACTGTCTTTTCTTATAGGAATCCCAAAGCCATTCCCCAAAGGGCACTGGTAGAGTGGATTAGGTACTTCAATTTAGGCGTGTTCTTAATCTTAACCATATTCCTGTGATGTGAACCGGTTGTAAATTGGAGCTCTTGAAGATTTATTTGAGTCAAGGTCTGGCCCAATTGAATAAGTATGGGCCTTAATCCAGATTGTTAGAGTCCTTTATAAATAAAAGGAATTCATACAGAGAGGAAGCCAAGGGGAGGAACCGTAAGCCAGAAGTCAACAGAACCCAGAAGAGAAAGGAAAGGACATCTCCATGTAGTGTGAGGCAGGGATCCAAGCCAGGGAACCCTAGAGATCACTAGCAGCCAGCACCAGAACTTCACAGTCTTCAGGGAGAAAGCAAGCCTTGCTGATATCCAAATTTTGCACTTCTTCTAGCCTCAAAACTGTGAGTCAATAAATTCCTGTTGTTTAAGCCAAGCCACTGTGTATTTGCCATAGCTGCCTGGGAAACTGCAACAGGCACTGATGCCCAACCAGCTCTGAATGTGTCACAGCTCACCAATTCTCCACTTAAGCCCCCTATGTCTTAGAGGATTTGACCACACTGTACCTACTAAATGATCTGGGCTCAGATTGCTTTACTTTCTGTCATTCCCTCCCCCCCACCCCACCCCCCATGTGTCCCATACATCTTTGCTGGTTACTTTCTCTTCCTTATTTGGATCTCAGCTCAAGGGTCATCTCCTCTCTGAAGCTTTTCCTGATCACCATCCACAGACTAGGTCAGTTCAGAATTCTTTTCTCTATTTCAATCTGTAATTATACATTTGTTGATTATCTATATTCACCCACTAAAAACAAGGTCAGAGACCAGAGGTGCCTTTAACAATATTTAATCATCATTATGGCAAAGACTGGACCAATCAGAACAGACACCTGCCTGCCTAATCACCAGCTTTCAGCCACTGGTCAGCTATGTTGGTGGGTATCAGTGGCAGCCCCAGTAGAGATGGGTCTGATTTTGCTCATTATTGTATCTTCAGCACCTGGTCCAAGTCTTGGCACATAATAGATGCTCAATAAATATCTGGTGAATGAACGATTGTTCTCTGTTATTGGTCCTTTCCCTCAGATCTTAGATTTGTTCCACAGCTTCCTTGGGCCTAATGCATTGGACCTTCTGACACTTCCTAGCAAGTCCTCCCAGGATATGGACAGCAGTCAGTTACCCTTAGCTCTGTGCCATGAAGTTACCTGTCACACCTTCTGACTCCCATGCCCAGGATACCCCTGGGCACCTGGTGGAACAGCGGATTCCTTCCCCTAAGCAGGACACTTGAGGGGCAGGGTGTTGTAGGGCCCTGTAATAGGGCACCGGAAGTTGGCAGGGGGTTTTTGGAAAGAAGATCAAGCTCAGAAGGGTTTAGGAACAGATGGTGTGAAGCACTAAGAAGACCTGGCATGCAGTGGGATGTGCATTTGGTATAGCCATTGTGTATATTGTAGGAGTTGTGTTGGCTTCTTTAGAGAAGCTGGGGCCAGCAGGGCACCATCTAACCAGAGTTGCTTCATACCCCAGGCATGCCCTACTTTCTCACTCCATGGGCTCTTTGAAGATGCTGGCTCCTCGAACATTGATTTCCCTGCCTGCTCTGCCATCCATCTGGCAGACTTGAAGGCTCACCTGAAGTATTACCTCCTCGCTGAACCCTCTGTCATCTCCCCCTTCGGGTACCTAGTTGTTCTTCCCTTTGTTCTCCCAGGCCCCTGTGAATTCCCCTAACACAGCCCGTGTCCTCCGTGTTGTCATTGTCTGGGTCCTTGCCTTACTTTGGCATGGGACTGTGGATTTTTAAAGACTTCCCCGTTTGCTCTCCTGGGCTAGCCTTGCCTGGATAAAGGGGATACTCCATGCATTGTTTTCATGAGAGAAGGGGTAAGTGAATGAACTGGCCTTCAGAGAGGAGAACACAGAATGGGTAACTGTGGTAGTTTGAGGCTTTTATGGACCCTAGAAAATCATGTCCTTTGAGCTAACCCATTCCTGTGGGTGTAAACTATTGTAGGTGGAAAATTTTGATTAGATAACTTCAGTAGGGTGTGACCAAGGGTGGGTCTTAATCCTCTTACTGGAGTCCTTTATAAACAGGATGAATATGGAGAGAAGCACAGAGAGAAACCCACAGAAGCACAGAGAAAAAAGCCACAGAGGCAGGGAGAAAAGCCACAGAAAGAGAGGAAGCCAGAAGCTGAAGGCAACAAAACCCAGAAGAGAAGGGAGAGACCAACAGATGCCACCATGTACCTTACCATGTGAAAGAGGAGTCCAGAATCACCAGCAGCCAGTTTTCAGGGAGAAAGCATCACCTGACGGTGCCTTGATTTGGACATTTTCATGGCCTCAGAATAATAAGCTTTAAGATAATAAATTCTTATTGTAAAAGCCAACCCATTTCTGGTATGGTGCATTTTGGCAGCCTAGCTAGCTAAAACAGTGACTTTCACTTTCTTTTAATGTAAGATTGGTTGGGGGAGGTCAGAAATGCTACAAGAGAAGACTAAAAACATCATGTGCCATAAAGTTTTCTGTATTTATGTTATATTGCAGTAATACATTCCAAGTGTGTGCTATAGTACCTCTGTGTAGGGAGTGGGAAGAAAGGATAAATGGCATAAAACCTTGGAATACTGTTGTGGCTTGAATTGTGTCCCCCAAAAAGATAAGCTCAGATCTTTAGCCACAGTACCTGTGAATGTTATTTGGAAGTAGGGTCTTTGCAGATGTAATCTAATAAATATGAGTGTATTAGTCAGCCAAAGGGGTGCTGATGCAAAGTACTAGAAATCTGTTGGCTTTGATATATAAAGGGTATTTATTTGAGGTAGCTTACAATCACAAGGCCCTAAAGAATCCCAAGTCAAGGTACCATAAGACACCTCTTAAAATATATGTATATATATATATATATATAAATAACATTTTTGTAAGCAAATACACATATATGCACATATATTTATATACCATTATGCAAATGTTTGTATGTATTGTGAGAATTTTGATTTTTACCCATAATAAAAAAAAAAAAAAAAAAAAGGTACCATAAGAGGTGCTTTCTCACCCAAAGTCATTTGTGTCTTCGAGGGTTCAGCCTTCCTCTTCCCTCTTAAGTCCCTTGGTGGGCGGGGACTCCACGCTGCGCGCCCTAGTGACATGGTCAAATCAAAGCCCTAATTTTAACACAATTTAATCAAAGCCATCTCTGTTGAATCTAATACAATCAAAGAGTATCATGCCCAGAAGAACAGACCAGTTTACAAACACAATCTCTCTTTTTGGGATTCATAAATAATCTCAAACTGCCACAATGAGGTCATACTGGATTAGGGTGGGTCTAAACCAGTAGGACTGGTGTCCTCATAAGAGGGAAATTTGGGCACCGACACAGAAAGGAAAAGACCAAGTGAAGACAGATGTAGAGACTGGAGTGAGCGATGGACCCATAGGCCAAGGAATGTCGAGACACTTAGAACCAGCAGAAGCTAGGAGGGAGGCGTGGCACAGCTTCTTGCCTAGACCTTCAGAGGGAGCATGGTCTTGCTGACTCCTTGATTTCAGACCTCTACCCCTAGAACTGGGAGAGAATAAATTGCCGTTGTCTTAAGCCATCCAGCTGGTGGTAATTCATTATGGCAGTCCTAAGAAACGAATACAGGTTTCTGCAAGGAAGAGAAAGAGCCCAACTGACTTTCCTTTCACAGTTTGTTCTGAGGCCAGCCTGGCTGCTCAACCGAATCCCACAGAAGCCCCAGCCAAGGGGTGTCCAAGCCAGGCTTGGAGAACACAGTGTCCGCTGCCTTTGGGTTGCCTGGGTTTCAAGTCAGCTTGTGCAATCACTCACAGCACACTGGCCTGTGACTTAATTAGATTCTGTCTTTGAGTTCCATGGAAAAGAAAAAACTTTTTTTAAAAATAGAAATTACTTTTTTTCTGAATATAAGAGTTACTATAACTCCTCACTTGAAAAACTTAAACAGTACAGAAAAATTATGAAGAGGCAATAAATACCATCTGTCACCCTACATCCAAAGAAGCAGACTCTTTTCTATGTATATTCATACACACGTTCACGTTTCTTTTTGATATCAGGAATGAAACCCAGAGCAGAATCATTAAACCACAGGTTCTAGCTTTTCATTTAAAAATGCTCATTTCAAACATATGATTGCCTCCTAACTGGTCTCTGATCGATTTCCCCGCCCCCCACCTAACTTCTACAGTGCTGCCAGAGCAATCTTCCTAAACGAGGGTCCTGATTGTATCACCCCCTCAGTCAAAATCGTCCATGACTCCCCACTGGCAGCAAAATAAAGTCCATATGTCTTAATCTGGCTTCGAAGATCTTTCCATTTGCCCCCAATCTACCTTCTTCATCATGTCCCAGGAAATCTCCTATGCACTCCACGTGCCTTCTCTAAGTTCTCAACACTTGGTTCCTTCGCTCCTGCTCCTGCTGCATCCGACCTTGGCCTTGCCGCCTCCTTTGTCTGACCACATCAAATGTCTCCTCCACCCTGAAGTGCACTTTGTTCCAGCCTCGATTGCAGTTTGTTTTCATGTCTGTCTGGAGGACAGTGAATTTGTCCATTTGTCTTTGTGCCTATCACAGGGTGTATTAGTCAGGGTTCTCTCAGGAAACAGAATCAACAGGAGATATCTGTCAATAAGATTTTATAAGAATCTCTCATGTGACCGTGGGGATGCACAACTCCAGGTCCCGCAGGCAGGCTGCAAACCAGGGGCTCCAATGAGAGTCCGATGAAAGGTCCTTGATGAGTTTCTGGCAGAAGTTGGCTGTCCAAAGATGAGCTGGGAAATTCTCTCTGAATGTTGAAAAATGTTGGATAAAAGTGTCACCCATTGCTGATGCAATCTCCCTGATTGATGCAGATATAATCAGCCATCCATGCAGTAAACTCACTGGTGATCGAAGTCCATAAATGCTCTTGTATTACAATTAGCCCAGTGCTTGCTGGACCAAACACCTGAACACAATTACCTGGCCGAGTTGACACATTAGCCTACCCATCACAGTCCACCCCTTGTCAATTCGGCAACCATACACATTACCCTAAAATCATACTTAGTCTCTAAGTAAAAACAATAACAGACAAGCATACATACATATTTCTGCCTAACAATGTTCAACTCCCCGGCGTACAACCGGCAATGCACTAATTTCCCACAGAATAGGGTGCAAGTCCTTGGGTAATATTCACTCTTAAACTTGACATCCTTAAATATTATGACGTGAAATTAATACAACTTTTCATATGATAGGGGAAAAGGTTGGGGAAGAAAACAAGAAATTCCTTGTGTACATATACAATCATACTCATAATGAAACAAGGAAGAAGGGTTCATGACTATTACAGTCCTTGTTTCTGTAACTGGTCACATGGTTGAAGTTCATGTTTATCACTACCTTCTTCCACTACCCATTCCATGTTCCCATTACCTTCAGCAAGCACTTCAGCTGGCCGTGGCTCTTTGCCGGGTGGGGTGACCCAAACTTTCATTCCCGAAGATTCTGGGCCATTTTAGTCTTGCTTGAATTGGTTTGTTCCAATTTTCCATTGACTTTAATCACAGGGCATGGCAGGACTAGAAGATACCCTAGAGGATTTCCTGTATTCCAGGCAAACTCTTCTTTACCCCTATTATGTAGATGTAGTCCTATTTCCCCCTGATAGTCAGGATCAATCACCCCAGGCAGTATAATAATTCCCTTCTTTGCTTGTTGATTCACAGGTAAGAGGAGCCCAAAGTGGCCAGGTGGCAGTCTTAACTTCCAATTCAATGAAATCATTGTTGTGTTCCCTGGTGGCAGCACTCCTCCTTTTGGGGCTAAAACCTGTAGACCAGCAGAGCTTAAGGTTTCAGGGACAGGAAGCAAAAATCTTCCTAGTGGGTCACTAGGGGTAATAGTGAGTGGTGCCACTCCCATTTCCACCCCTTGATTCCTGGACCCATGAACCCTGGTTATTAGAGAAACAGCACCATAGAGAAGACACTGATTTAGAGCATACACAGCCTCCTGGAGAGCATTGCCCCAGCCCTGCAAGTGATTGCCACCTAGTTGGCGCTGTAATTGAGTCTTCAAAAGGCCATTCCACCATTCTACTAATCCAGCTGCTTCAGGGTGATGGGGAACATGGTAAGACCAGTGAATTCCATGGGCATGTTCCCATTCCTGCACATCATTTGCAGGAATGGGTTCCTTGATCAGAAGCAATGCTGTGTGGAATGCCATGGCAGTAGATAAGACATTCGGTAAGTCCACGGATGGTAACATTGCGTGCTGGAAATGCAAACCCATAGCCAGAGTATGTGTCTATTCCAGTTAAAACAAATCGCTGCCCCTTCCATGATGGAAGTGGCCCAATGTAGTCAACCTGCCACCAGGTAGCAGGCTGGTCACCTCGAGGAATGGTGCCATATTTTGGGAGCTGAGTGTGGGTATTGGGCATTCAGTAGTGGCTGTAACCAAGTCAGCCTTGGTGAGGGGAAGCCCATGTTGCTGAGCCCATACATAACCTCCGTCCCTACCTCCATGGCCACTTTATTCATGAGCCCATTGGACAATGACAGGAGTGGCTGGGGAAAGAGGCTGAGCATTAGCCACAGAGCTAGTCATCTTATCCACTTAATTATTAAACTCTTCCTCTGCTGAAGTCACCCTCTGGTGAGCATTCACGTGGGACACAAATATGTTCATGTTTTTTGCCCACTCAGAAAGGTCTATCCACATACCTCTTCCCCAGAACTCCTTGTCACCAATTTTCCAATCATGTTCCTTCCAATTCCCTGACCATCCAGCTAAACCATTGGCAACAGCCCATGAATCAGTGTACAAATGCACCTCTGGCCATTTCTTCTTCCAAAATGGAAGCAAAATGAACAGCTAGGTGCAGTGCTCAAAGTTCTACCCACTGGGAGGATTTGCCCTCACCGCTATCCTTCAAGGATGTCCCAGAAAAGAGCTGCAGTGCCACAGCTGTCCACTTTTGGGTGGTACCTGCATATCGTGCAGAACCATCTGTAAACCAGGCCCGAGTTTTATCATCCTCAGTCAACCAATTGTAAGGGACTCCCCAAGAGACCAAAGCTATGGGCTGGGAAAGAGAAGGTAACATGGCAGGGGTGGTGATCATGGGCATTTGGGCCACTTCCTCATGTAATTTACTTGTGCCTTCAGGACCTGCCCGAGCCCTATCTTGTGTATACCACTTCCACTTTATTATGGACTGCTGCTGTGCACGCCCAACTTTATGGTTTGGTGGGTCAGACAATACCCAGCTCATGATAGGCAACTCAAGTCTCATGGTAACTTGATGGCCCATGGTTAAGCATTCAGTCTCTACTAAGGCCCAGTAGCAAGCCAAAAGCTGCGTCTCAAAAGGGGAGTAATTATCTGCAGAGGATGGCAAGGCTTTGCTCCAAAATCCTAAGGATCTGTGTTGTGATTCCACTATAGGGACCTGCCAAAGTCTCCATACAGCATCTCTATTTGCCACTGAAACTTCCAGCACCATTGGATCTGCTGGATCATATGGTCCAAGTGGTAGTGCAGCTTGCACAGCAGCCTGGACCTGTCACTAGGCCTCCTCTTGTTCCAGTCCCCAATCAAAACTAGCAGCTTTCCTGGTCACTCGGTAAATGGGCCGGAGTAGCACACCCAAATGAGGAATGTGTTGTCTGCAAATCCGAAGAGGCCAACTAAGCATTGTGCCTCTTTTTTGGTCTTAGGAGGGGCTGGGTGCGACAGCTTATCCTTTACTTTAGAAGGGATATCTCAACAGGCCCCACACCACTGGACATCTAGAAATTTCACTGAGGTGGAAGGACCTTGTATTTTTGTTGGATTTTTCTCCCATCCTTTCTCACGCAAATGCCTTACCAATAAATCTAGAGCCTTTGCTACTTCTTGCTCAGTAGGTCCTATCAACATGATATCATCAATATAATGGACCAGTGTGATGTCTCGTGGGAGGGAGAGATGATCAAGGTCCCTGCGGACAATATTATGACATAGAGCTGGAGAGCTGATATACCCCTGAGGCAGGACAGTGAAGGTATACTGCTGGCCTTGCCAGCTGAAAGCAAACTGTTTCTGGTGGTCCTTACTAATAGCAATTGAGAAAAAAAGCATTTGCCAGATCAACAGCTGCATACCAGGTACCAGGGGAAGGGTTGATTTGCTCAAGCAATGATACCACATCTGGGACAGCAGCTGCAATTGGAGTCACCATCTGGTTAAGTTTACGATAATCTACTGTCATCCTCCAAGAGCCATCTGTTTTCTGCACAGGCCAAATAGGAGAGTTGAATGGGGATGTGGTGGGAATCACCATCCCTGCATCCTTCAAATCCTTGATGGTGGTACTAATCTCTGCAATCCCTCCAGGAATCCGGTATTGCCTTTGATTTACTATTTTGCTAGGCAGGGGCAGTTCTAGAGGCTTCCACCTGGCCTTTCCAACCATAATAGCCCTCACTCCACAAATCAGGGATCCAATGTGGGGATTCTGCCAGTTACTAAGTATGTCTATTCCAATTATGCATTCTGGAACTGGAAATATAACCACAGAATGGGTCCAGGGACCCACTGGACCCACTGTGAGGCAGACCTGAGCTAAAACTCCATCAATCACCTGACCTCCATAAGACCCTATTCTGACTGGTGGACCACAGTGACATTTTGGGTCTCCTGGAATTAATGTGACTTCTGAGCCGGTGTCTAATAATCCCCGAAATGTCTGATCATTTCCTTTTTCCCAATGCACAGCTACTCTGGCAAAAGGCTGTAGGTCTCCCTAGGGAAAGGTGGGAGGAAGATTAACAGTATAAATTTTTGGCATTATAACAGGATCCTTCCCCAAGGGGACCTGGCCTTCTCCTCATTCAAGGGGCTCTGGGTCTGTAAACTTAATCAAGTCTGGGAATTGATTAAGGGGCCGTGATTCTCTGCATCTGTAATTTGAGTTAGGGTTTTGTTCACTCAACCTAGAACTTTTCTGCTTATAAAGATCCAGAAGAAATTTAATAGACTGCCCATGTATTTCACTTCTAGGTACCCCATGATCTATTCGCCAACACCGTAACTCCATGCGACTCAACTATTCTGAGTGCTGCTTTGAATCTGGCTTTCATTGGGGTAGCCACGCCCACCTTGCCTTTGGTGATTAACTGCCGATACTTGACTTTTACCAGTCAGATCTGATCATTCCCATAATGTTTAAGGATTCCAATTCCATTACAGCCCCTCCTACAGTAATATCTGGATGGAGAGAAGAGCAACCACAGAGCTCTTCAGAGAAGATGGAGTTAGTCTTACAAATTTATTCCTCACAGTCCTGGTTAAAGGTGTGTCCTCTGGACATTCCTGGGGTGGGTGGGCAGGTCTCAAATGGTAAATCCATTCTAGCATTCCGATCTCTCTAAACCTTTGAATCCCCTCATCTACTGTATACCAGGGCAAATTGGGCATCTCAACATCAGACATGCCAGGCCATTGTTTGGTCCATACCTCAGTCAGCCACCCAAACAAACTGCTAGAGCCCTTTCTAACCCCTCGAGCTACAGCGTTGAATCCAGAATTTCTGCTTAGTGTGCCCATCTCAATAAATTCAACCTGATCCAACTTTATATTCCTTCCACCATTATCCCACACCCTTAGTATCCATTCCTACACTTATTCCCCTGATTTCCGTCAATATAAGTTGGAAAACTCATGCAGTTCTTTCAGAGTATAGCGTACTTCCTCATGGGTCACACTTTGTATTTCACCTTTGGGTACTTGTTGTGATTTTAGTCTAGTAATAGTAATAGGTCTCGAAGACAAGAGGGGTGGTGGGGGTGGGTAAGGAGAAGGATTAGAGATGTCTTGCAGGCTACTGACCTCAGGACATTCCTTTGCATTTTCTTCTGGTGAGACAGGATTAATCTCTTCAGGCAGGGGTTGGAAGGTAGATTCCCCAGGGCAGACTGGAAGTTGGGCAGTGCATGCTGGAGTTTGGCTGGTACCTGTCTTGTGGCTGGGAGGAGGTCCAGACTCTCTGGGACAGGCTGGAGGCTGGGCAGTACATGCTGGAGTTAGGCTGGTACCTGCCTCAGAGCTAGGAGGAAGTCCAGACTCCTTGGGACAGGCTGGATACTAGGCAGTGCAGGCTTTGGTTTGACTGGTACCCACCTCAAGGCTGGAAGGAGGTCCGGACTTCCTGGGGCAGGCTGGAGGCTGGATGATACAAGGTTGACAAGGTGTGGGCTCCACAGGGCAGGCCATCACAGGTTTATCTGGTAAAGTTTTGGCAGAATTTAGGGTTCCAATGTCCCCACCAATATTATCATCATCCCATATATCTCCATCCCAATCCTCAGGATTCTACTCCTTTCCAATCAGTGCCTTCACTTTAATTGCAGAAACCCTGCAAGGTTGAGATTAGTTTCCTCTGTAATTCTGCTTCTTGTACAATGAGAGTCTGGGTTTGATTCTCAGATATCTCAAGTCTGTGGCTACAGGAGACAAGATTTTCTTTCAAGGCACATGTAGAAATTTTCATATCATTCATGCGGCATTTAAGTTTCAAATTTGAAGACTTCAGCTCATCTCTTTCTTTTGTAACTGTATCCAGAGTATCTAGGAGGAGCCAGCCTACATCATTATACTTGACTCCACAAAATTCTGTTAAGGTGTTGAAAACACTCTCACCCAGATCCTTGCTTTTTATAAGCATGGAAGCAGGGGAATCCAGTGATGCTATTTTGTATATCCCTATTGCCAGCTCATGCCATGGACTGTTAGCGACCTCTTCATTATTGGAAAGGGAGTCATTAGTACCCTTGAGTCCAATTAGAGAGCCAATTATAAAACTCCCAGAATCACCTCAGACATCCCATGTTTAAGACTGTGTTCCTCAAGAACCATTGCTGGTACCAAGCTGTATTAGTCAGGGTTCTCTTGGGAAACAGAATCAACAGGAGATATCTACCAATAATATGAGGTTTTATAAGAGTCTCTCATGCAACTGTGGGGATGCACAAGTCCAGGTTCCACAGGCAGGCTGCAAACCAGGGGCTCCGATGGAAGTCCGATGAAAGGTCCTCAAGTTTCTGGGAGAAGTTGGCTTTCCAAAGACAAGCTGGGAAATTCTCTCTGAATGTTGAAATCACTTCCCCTTTTAAGGCATTCAACTGATGGGATAAAAGCATTACCCATTGCTGATGCAAACTCCCTGATTGATGCAGATGTAATCAGCCATCCACACGGTAACCTCACTGGTGATTGAAGTCCATAAATGTCCTTGTATTACAATTAGCCCAGTGCTTGCTGGACCAAACACCTGGACACAATTACCTGGCCGAGTTGACACATTAGCCTAATCATCACACAGGGCTTCACCCCGACCAGCCATGAACAGTGAGCCTGCAATGAGTGAAGGAATCAACATTCAAGGTTTGGGGAGGCAGGCCAACACTGGGGCTAAGAGCACAGAGTCTGGGACCTACTAGTCTGGGTCCAAATCCTGCCTTGCTCACTTGCTAGCTGTGTGGACAAATTGCTTACTGTCTGAGTCATGGTTTGTAAGTAGGTATAGTAAGTGCTCATAGTGAAATGTGGCAATATGCAAAAGGAACCCAGAATAGTGCTGGGTACTTAGTAGGTAAGCAGTATGTGCTGTGTGTTTGCTGCAAGTATTATTATCACTGTTAGAGTTGGTTGATAATTATCTAAATCCTACCTGCCTAATAGTATTTTCTAAGAGCAGTTAGGAGCTTACCGTGTACCAGGCACCATGCTAAGAACTTTCATACTTGACCGTGTCTTAGTTTGCCAGGGCTGCTATAACAAAATAACAGACAGTTGGCTTGCACAACAGGAATTTATTGTCTCAGTTTTGGAGGCAAGAAGCCCAAAATCAGGGTGTTGGCAGGCTCCTGCTTCCTCTGAAGCCCATAGCATTCTGATGGTGGCTTAATCTCTCCTTCTAACACGTGGCCATCTGTCTCCTTCTGTCTCCTGCTCTGTCTTCTCCAAACTGACTGCACCCGAATCTCCTCTGCTTCTAAGGACTCCGGTCATGTTGGATTAAGGCCCATCCTGATTCTTTTTGGTCTCGTCTTAAGAGGATCTTTGTAGAGTTCACACCCACAGGAACTGGGGGGTAGGACTTGAGCATGTCTTTGTGGGGAACATGATTCAATCCACCACAGCTCCTTTAATACTCACCCAACCCCACAAAGTTGGTTCTATTACTATCCTTTATTACAGACAAGAAAACGTGAGCTTGCCTTTCTTGGCCAAGGTCTTACAGCGTGGGCATATCTGAGAGCCCTTCTCTGGTCTGGGCCATGAAGGTGGCTGCAGACAGCCCCTGTTTCTTTACTCATGGGAGTCACCCAGTGCCAGTACCATGCCTGGCACACAGCAGGTACTCAGTGCATATCTGCCAAGTGAGTGAATAAATAATAAACATTCAACCACAATAGACTGGCTCATGGAAGGCCTCAGAGCACAAAAAGAGAAGTGGGCAGGTGCATGGATGGACCTGCACTGGGCACTGTGCCTCTGTCACAGCCCCCCTAAAAGTTGGCCAACTTGGTATCAAGGGGCTTTCAGAACCTGAAGAGGCAATGGTGGAAAGCATGATTGTGGTGAGAATACCGACAGCCCAGTGAGTCCAGAGACGCAAATGCCACCGACTCACACGGAGAGGAGGCAAAATCTTCTGAAATCCAGAGCTTTGCACTTCCCAGGAGACTTTTGGAACCAAGGAACGACTGTGCTGGCGAGGAGGCTGGAAGCTGCCCTTTTAAGCCCTGGGAAATGTTTGGAATATCCACATTTAGGAAACGATGAAGTAGGTTATATGATCTGAACAGTGCTAATTTCAATACCATATTTGTTACTTATAGTCTTGTGTTTTCTTGGTACAGTCTTTCTTAACAGATGCCCCAATAATATGAAAGTATAAGTATTAAATCACTTTACTGAGCATTTTTGAAATACATATATATGTGTATATATATATATTTAAAAAGATATAGAATGCAGCAGGTTCTATAAAACATTCGTTGTTATGAAATTTGGTCCTTTCAAAGTCCCTTTGCCATGTAGCTATTGGAGGGTAGCTGTGAAAATTACTCAAACACTTCACTGAAATTAATTTGAGAAAAATGGGAGCCTGGCCCCATAACCACACGCCTGCCTTCAACCCTGGCCTTCAGAACACAGTGCTCTTGAGCTTCTCGATGAACCCCCCTGGCTGGTGCTCAATTGCCGTTGTGAACAGCGTCTCCTGGGTCCTCCTGAGAACACAGTCAGCTGCCTGTGCTGTTATATAATACATTCTTTCCAGCATGTCCATCTTTCTGAGCCGTCTGATCCCTTCCTCATTACCCTGCCAATACAGAGTTCTAAATAACTCTCATCTATTTTGGCCATCTTCTTTGAGGTTTCAGTGAACCGTTCCAGTGGTGTTCTTAGGACAGGCTCTGGGTGTCCTTGCCAGGTTATGACATTCCCAGGCGTGGGAGAGTCCCAGCCACCACCTGCAGGGCAGCACCCTCCAGATCCATTCCCTGGGATGTTCTCCCAGCTCCTGAATCCATGTTAGGCAAGTCCTATAATTCTTTTGCTTAATAGCCCCTTTTCTCCTAAAGAAGGGACAGTATTACTCCAATTCATGCTGCTGATTCTTGCACCTAGTTATTGGTCTAGGAGCAATTTTTTTTTTCTTCTGCAACACTTTATTGGGAAAGATTTAAACACTGACCCTGCCTTAGGCCAGTGGGTGGCAACGGGATGATGGGACTTGGGGCCTTGAGGTGGCTCAGACAGAAGCCGTGAGGAAAACAGCTGTCCCAAGACCTGGCCATTGGATCCTGTTTCCCTTCATAGCCCGGGAAGGTTACACTCTCTTATGGTTCTGAAATACTGATTTGATGAGGTAAAAGCAGGGTGAGAGAGGGCAGAAAGAGCCCCCCCCCACACTGTGGCTGCAAAGAAAATTTGTCCAAGAAACCACTTCACCCATCAGTCCCTTTTGCTTGGGGGAAGGGGGGCCTCTCTTTGGATACCTGGGAAGCTGGCTGGAGCAGGTGGAAAGGAGATTTCCTCTCTGGGCAATATCTTGATTTTAAAGGAAGTATAAAATCCACCTGAGAGCACCAACGTCATCTTGCCATGCACCTGCCTCAGATGAGGCCTTCGCGTGGACTCCAGGCAAAGGGAGCTTCTATCCCTGAGCGAGGGGGAGAAATCCCCTTCCGCTAATTCAGGACGTTCATCTACAAAGATGTCCCATTCCAGGTCTCAGGGTCCCACTCCTTCCCAACCGGAGCCCTAACTTTGGAGAAGGGTATTCACCAGGGCTGTGAGTTTAGACTTCTTTGTAACTCTGCAGTGCACATAATGAGATCCAGGGCAAGATTTTCAGCCCAGTTTGCCCTCTGGCTGTGGGAGGTGAGGGATTTCCTTAAAGGCTTTCTGGCTTCACACCATGCCCTGAGTTCATAGTTGGCTGAGCTGATCCTGTCATTTTTTCCCTTTGGCATTTTGATGGCAGCAGAAAGCAATAACCAACTCCACCTTCCTTTACATGCATTTCTCAGGTGCTAGAGATAGTGCCTAAATCAATGCATCCCTTTCCATCATAGTCTATGGCAGTTTACCACCTGAGTCTTAGTAATTGTAATACTACAGTAGACCAGGGAAGGGGAATTTGAGACAAGGAAGCCAAGAAGCCAATAAAGGTTGTAATATATCTCTGAGGGCAACTGGAACTTAATCCTGTTGGGAACTTTGGCTGATGGGTATAGAACATCTCTGAGAGTCATTGCCTTTGAGGACAAGAAACTTAGGTATTGATCCTCAATTCCCGTCAGTCTTTGGTTGAGGGCTGGGAGGGCATTTAGCCCCAGGCATGTGGGCAGAACAGGTGTTGGCTGTCAAAGAAGGCCCTCAGGAAAGTTGCAGGTGCTTCCCATTGGAAGTTGCACATGTGTGCATAGAAATAGTAAGTACCTGGGGGATATGCATCAAGCACCAGCAATGCCTGCTACAGCTGGGTGTTCTGTCCCTTGATACAAATTCTCCTCTTCTGAGAGTCTGGGTTTTATTAATTCTTCTATTTTGTCCAAGGACTAACTTCCTACTGTGTCACTCTCTTGGTCAATTTATTATTATTTTTCAAAGTAAAGGATACCTCTAGAAATAATTTATTTAAGTAAAACTGAAGAACTTCCCTGTTTAATACTCGATCAGACCTGCACATGGCACTAGCAAATGGTACTGAGGAATATTTAACAATTCATTCCCACCCCTTCAGGTGCAAGACTCTTAATATGTGTCCCACCTCAGAACTAGAGATAGAGTGATGCTCATTAATTATTTATAAAAGAGGGCAGGGCGAATAAGATACACATTTTGCCCTCAAGGAGCTCCTCTCTGGAGCTGTCCCGTCCACTTGTGGGTAGCATTTGTGGCTACTGAGCCTTTGACATGTGGCTAGTCACAATTGCGATATGCTGTTAAATGTAAAATATCCACTGGATTTTGAAGACTTAGTACAAAAATAAAAAAGAATGCAAAATATCACATGAATAGTTTTTAATATGGATTACATGCTGAAATGATAATGTTTGGGATATTTTGTGTTAAATAAAATATATTATTAAAAGTAATTTTACCTGTTTCTTTTTGCTTTTTAAAAATACAGCCTCTAAAAAATTTGAAATTACATATAGGGCTCACACTATGTTTCTAGACAGTACTGAGCTAAAAATAATCATGTAGTCCATCATGAGTCAAACTATTGTTTAGTTCTTTGAGAAGGAGTGATTAATCTTTAAAAAATCGTGGTGTACTTCTCACCAATATACCTGCTACAACAAATTAAATTTCATTCACCAGTTGGGAGAAGTTATGTGATCTGTCTTAGTTTGCCAAAGGCTGCTGATACAAAATACCAGAAATGGGTTGGCTTTTATAAGGGGGATTTACTTGGGTAAAGCTTATAGTTCTGAGGTTGTGAAAATGTCCAAATCAAGGCATCATCAGAGATGCTTTCTTACCAAAGTTTGGCTGCTGGCACATCCTGAAGTCCTGTCATGTGGTGAGGCAAGATGTCAGGTCTGCCCATATCTTTCTACTCTCTCCTGGGATCTCTTCCCCTGCTCTTTTGGACCCTTGGGGCTGTGTAAGCAATAAAGCAGTCATTTGCTAAAAGTCTTTGTTGTACCTGAGCCTGGGTTCCCATGACACACCATAGAGCAACTTTCTCCACAGAATTCTGTGTACTATCTTCTCAGTTTTTCTATAAATTTACTAAAAAATAAAATTTATTAAAAGATGTATACCGAACAAACAATCCCAACCCTATACGCTCCTCAAGTTCTTGCAAATGTGCTAAAAGACTATAGATGACTCAACAATAGTAGCTCACAATAATGGAGTATTTGCTATGTGTGAGAGCAGATCTGTTTTCTATGCATTAACTCATTTGAGCCTCACAATGAAATATGTGAGGTAAATAACACCCCATTCCCATTTTCAGATGAGAAGGCTCAGGCACTGGGAAGGAAAAGTAATTTGCCAAGGTCTTACATCTGGGAAATATGAGAGCCAGGACTAAAACCCAGAGAGACTGTTCTAACTCAGTTTCTAAAGGGCACGGGTCAGTGTGGCCACAAGACCAAAGAATGCACCTGGCAGTGAGTCAGGCATAAGCTTTATTGGGACTTATGAACAGAAGACAGTCTCCAAAGGCGACGTTTCAAAGGATGCAGACGGCGCTCCGCAAAGAAGCGGGAAAATGAGGGGCAATACCAAGGGTCTTAGAGCAAAGATATTTCATTACAGAGTTTCTGACACACATGAAGCACACGCATGGGATCTGGTGATGTTGTTGGAGGAAGGAAGTGTTCAGCCTGGAGAAAATGACAGTCTATCATACCATCTGAACATTCTTTTTCCTTTGGGAAATTTTTCGTTAATTTTTAACTTACGTTTGGGTCACGCAGGTGGCTACATGCTGTGGGCTTTGTTTCATTTAAGGAGGGGGAGCCTGGGCTCTAAGCTCCCACAGTGACTCTAGAACTTGTGCTCCTCACCACCAGGCTGCACCCCCATGTTGTCACTGTTTGCCAAAGTCATCGTCAACGTCGTCGTCGTTGTCGTCATCTTCTTATCATTATTTTCATCATCATCATCAATCATCAACATCTTCATCTCTATAGGCAAGGCCAAATTAATAAATCATCTTTAACTACCAAAAAAAATATGTTTTGAGTAAGGGAAAGTACTTTCCTCAAATTCCATTCCCCAGTGCTAACTCATCTTAATTTAGTGTACACATTCCTAGACTTCTTTCTATTCTCACTTAATTTACATCTGAGCAGTTACCAGGTGCCAGGCACAGTTCTAAGGGCTTTACATGTCTTAACTCATCTAATCCTCACCACATATACCACGTGTTGATTTTGGGGCTGAACATCAGAAACTCTTTGGCAGCCAAGCAATCGGCATCAGTACTAGCTATAAGCATCTGAGACACCTGTACCTGGGCTTATCTGGCGGCAGAGCAGCCCTGGTTGACTCCCTCTCTTTGTGGGCTCACCTGGGTGGGACTGTCCCTCCAGGTTGGGGTGGGGGCAGAGATAATAATCCAAGGCACCCACCCAGCCTGATTGCCCTGTGGACCTACACAGAGCACCAGAAGACCAGGGCTGGGTTGTAGTTACCTGATTTCAGTGGTTTCCTTCCACACAGGGATGCTGGCTTAAATGAGGCAAACTGGCTTAAATTGAGACCACAGGGCTTATTTCCTCATGCTGATCCTTTGGGAGAAATATCTGACCAGAAACATTTGGAAGTGCTCTCCTGCCTTCTCCCCAAGGTCTGGCTGACCTTTGCTTCTCCTGAATTTAACTCCTTTTATTTCTAACTGTGATGCCTCCTCTTACTCATTCAGCAGATATTTCTCCTCCCCACTAAAGAGATATCTCTTCTAAACTCATTCAAAAGCACAGAGTACACACACACACAGACACACACACATTACACATAAGCATATATAAATACATATATATCCACTGATATACATGTATGTGTAATATATACATATATTTGCACACAAATATACACAAGTGTGTATATGCAAGCATATGCATATATAAATAAAATGGAATTTTGTAGCTAGAATTCTCTACATAGATGGAACTCAGAGAGGTCAAGCAATTTAAATTTAAATCACATCACAAGCCATAACTCAAATCTTGTCTCATTTGTTTCCCGCCAGCCCAGCTACCCTTGCTCATCCTGTTGTAATCATCACTGTGCTTGTCTTCTGGGGGCAGAGCCTTGGTTAAAATTCACATTCGTCCCATCAGCCTCCGAGCTCACTGATCTGAAGTGTGTATAGGCTGGGCTGCTGCAGAGAAAGACCCTGGGGAGTAATTTGCTAGACAGAGCCGGGCTCCGTTGCCATATTTTGCACAGTTGCCTGGGCACTGCTAACATTCAAGTTTAACAATATTTCCTCAAAATTCAATTTCTAATGAATAAAATATTTTATTAGTTTATCTTAAAAACAACAACAACAACAACCTGTGTTCTGACTGGTATTCTTTAGTGTTCTATTCCTGCATGCCTATTTTATTACTTCTGCAGAGAACTTCACTGTTACTTCCTTAGAAAACATAAATGTGAATCAACAGAGAAGATATGAAAAAATTTACAACGAAGCCTAGATTCTTCTATGTTTTTTCAATTCATTATTCAAATTGTATTTTAGAAGGTGATGCATTCTACAGAGAAACATATAGCAGGCAAGGGAGATAGAAAGCGCTGGGCTGGGGCTCTGATTTTAAATAGGGAGGTCAGGAAAAGCCTCGCAGAGAAGATGGCATTTGAACAAAGACTTGAGGAAGGTGAGGGAGCAAGCCATGCTGCTCTCTGTGAAAGGAGCCTTCCAGGCAGCAAGAGCAGCAGGTGAAAGGCCCTGGGGTGGCAGCAAGGGCGCCAACATGGCTGGACAGGGTGAGGGGAGGGAGGAGTATCAGATGAGGTCAGATCTGTAGCTGGAGGCCACATCACATAGGGTCTTGCAGACCATGTTACAGACTTACCTAAATGAGCTGAAGGCTTTGAAAGGAGTCTTCTGGCCAACACCATGTTGATGCCCAGAAACTACAATTGAGGCTAGAAATCAAAACAAAGAAGATACCCTGTTCATTTTTCATCTGGCAACGAATCACCGTACATCTTACTGTCTCTGATTTGTCTATCATGTACAAAGCCTACCATGTCACACTCTTCTAAAACCTCAAGTTACAGATGATCCAGCTTTTGTCTAAAATGCCTCTGGCTCTGAGGTTCAGCTATATCCGGGATGATGGCATGGGGCTTCCAGAAGTACATTTGTGGGAGGGTTTGTCAGAGAGCAAGAGTTCTAGAAAGAGGAGAAGATTAGGTAATTACCATGTTTGCAGTGGAGATTGGTCTTCTGTGAGTGGGTGTGTTTGTGTGTGTGTGTGCACGTACATGTGTGCGTGCATAGAGACCAAATATGCTGGCTGGCCCATGACCGTGCCAGTGGATGTTTGTTGTGCTGGTGTAATTGTTAATAGCATTCTTGTCTGTTGGGGGAGTGTGGCAGTTTGAGATTATGAACCCCAAAAAAGATAAGGATTATGTTTGTAAATTGGTCTGTTTCTCTGGGTGTGATACCCTTTGATTGCATTAGATTCAGCTGAGATATCTTTGATTAAATTATGTTAAGATTAGGGCTTTGATTCGGCCAAGTCAGTAGTGTGTAACTCAGTTTAAGTCCCTGCCCCCCTTGGTGGGCTGATATAAATGGACACTCACTCAGGAAGACACAGAAGAAGATATACAAGAAGAGAAAGGGAGCTCCATAGACAAGGCAGAGGACAGAACTTTGATCCTGCGGTCCAAGGAAGAGAGATGAGCCATTCACCTGATAGTTTGCAATGCTGAGAAAGCCCAGAAGGAAACAAGTCCTATGCCAACCTAGAGCTAAGGGAGGGGAAGGCTGAACTCTCACAGAGATCGGCAGCTATTTTGCCTCAACACTTGGCAACAGACTTTGGTGAGAAAGTACCTCTTTGGTACCTTTTTTTTTTTTTTTTTTAATTTATTTATTCTTATGGTACCTTGAGTTGGACTCTTTAGGGCCTTGTAACTGTAAACTTTTACCCCAAGTAAATACCCTTTATAAAGGCCAACAGATTTAGGTACTTGGCATCAGCACCCCTTTTGACTGACTAAATACAGTGAGCGATAAGGAAAGAGCAGAGGTCTTTGAGAATGCTGTGAGACCCAGAGCCACAAAAGTATTGTGGTGTGTTTTAGTTTGCCAAAGGGCTGCCAATGCAAAGTACCAGAGATCTGTTGGCTTTTATAAAGGGGATTTATTTGGGGGCAAAAACTTACAGTTTCAAGGCTGTGAACTGTCCAAATCTAGTCACCATCAGAGATGCTGTCTCACCAAAGTCAGCTACTGTTGATCATGTTGTCCAGCCATGTGGTGAAGCAAGATGGCCACTGATCTCTGCCAAGGTCCCTGCCTTCCCCTCCAGAATCTACCATCTCCTGGAGCTCAGCTGTGGATAACCAGGCATAGGGCTTATCTCTTTCTGGGCCTCCTCTATCAGTCTTGGCTGCTCTGCTTTCTTCCCGAGTTCAGCTGTGAGTTATCAGGCATATGGCTCATCTCTCCCTCAGCCTCGGCTCATTGGGCCTCTCAGGGCTTCTGTTTTCCTTCAGTCCTCTCTCTTACATGGCAACATCAATATAATATGGCAAAACTCCTTTTTTCTGTGTATCCCTCTCTCTGTGTCTCCATTTTTATCAGACCCAGCAAGAGGGCAGAGGCTCAACCTGAATCACTTCTTACTGGTGTAGTCCAGTCAAAAGGGTCTCACATACAAACAGGAATGGATTCGTTTCTTTTGGGGATTCATAAAGAAAACTTCAAACTGTCACGCTGTGGTACCCAGCTATCAAAGTGTGCCCCAGTCATGGCACACCTACAGATCCCAGCAATGGTGGTCATAGGAGGCAATGATGAGTGTATTGGTTTGAGTCTTTTATGTGGACCCCTGAAAATTATGCTTTTATTTTATTTTATTTTATTTTATTTTTTTTATTCTTTAAGAAAGCTTTAATACAGAAATATTAGATTACACTTAACTTGTGCTAAAGTAATAAACATTTGCTCTTTTTTTTTGTTTGTTTGTTTGTTTTTCTTTTAAAATTATGCTTTTAAATTAAACCTATTGTGGGGGATGGATGTGGCTCAAATGGTTGGGCATCTGTCTCCCATATGGAGTGACCCGGTTCGATCCTTGGGAACTCCTGGTAAAAAAAAAAATAAAAAAATAAATAAAAATAAATAAATAAAACCTATTGTGAACCTTTGATTAGAGTTAAGGGCCATTTGATTAGATGGCTCCAATAGGGTGTGGGCCAGGGTGGGTCTTAATCCTCTTACTGGAGTCCTTTATAAATGGAGGAGTAAAGAACTGCAGGCACAGAAAAAAGCAGCAGTGACAGAGAGATGCCTCCCGAAGCTGAAATCAATGAACCTGGGAGAGAGAAAAGTCACAGATGGAACAGCCCAAGGCTGAAGCAAGTGGCTGGGAGGAGAGGGGAGTAGGGAGAGATGAGTGGGCCCTGCCATATGCCTGATTGCCACAGCTGAATTCAGGGAGAAAGTGAGCCTGGAGGAGAAGGCAGAAGCCCACAGAGCTGCCATTGCACCTTGCCTCATGGCAGGAGTCCAGGATTACCTGCAGCCAATCTTTGGTGAGACAGCATCTCTGATGATGCCTTGGTTTGGACATTTTCACAGCCTTGGAACTGTCAGCTTTTAGCTAATAAAATTCCATAGTAAAATATGCCCATTTCTGGTATATTGCATTGACAGCCTTTAGCAAACTGAAACAATGGGACAATTTCCAACTGCCTGGTAGGCAGCGGCCATCTATACCCCTCAGGGACCTAGGAGGGCACAAGTAGGATGATTAAAGGAGAGTTTAATACAGACAATTTACACAGGTGTGGACAGTGGGCAGGAAAGCCACAAGGGATTAACAGCAGCACTGAGGCCACCCTTGGGCCTGATGGGGTAAAGGGGGGACTGTTGTGGGAATCTGGAAAAAGAGTATCTTGAGGAGGGCACCACATTGAGAGGCACAGTGACCTTCCACCAAGGACCCAGCCAGCCTGAGGCCACCCTGCAGGCAGAGAGCCTGGGAATAATAAATAATAGACCACATTCTCCTTCTTCCCAGAAAAACATGTTCTTAAGCTTAATCCATTCCTGTGGGTGTAAGTAGGACCTTTGGATGAGGTTGCTTCAGTTAAGGTGTGGCCCATCTCAACCTGAATGGGTCTTAATCCTATTACAGGAGTTCTTTATAAGCAGAATGAGATTCAGAGAGAGAGAGAGAAAAAGCCACAGGAGGCAAGAAGTTGAAGGTCAGCAGAAGCCTGAAGAGAATGGAGAGCCCAGGAGAGGCCGCCATGTGCCCAGGAGCAAGAATCACTGGCAGCCAGCCCCAGAACACCAGTCTTTGGGAAGAAAGCATTGCCTTGAAATGCCTTGATTTGGACTTTTCCTAGCCTCAAAAGCTTGAGGTAATAAATTCCCATTTTTAAGCCAATCCATTGCATGGTATTTTCCTGAGCAGCCAGAAAACTAAAACAAGTTCATACAAGAGAGCTGGACGGGGAAGGGTAGAGAGAGAAGATGGCGGAACAAATGGAAGACCTGGAGCCAGAGCCCATCCAGCATTGGGCACCACGGAGGATTGGAACAGGAAAGGAAAATCCTACAGAAACCACATGACTGGGGGCAGCCTTTATGAGCACAGATAAAATATTTCCCAGGGAACCCCCAGGAATAATTACAGGGAGAGTGTATTTGAAGGGGGCTGATATTTTTCAAAACAAGTAGAAGCTTCGAGAGCCACTGAAATAGAGTTGTTGGGGTTACTGTGACCTCCTTTTGAACTCTGGCCTAGGGACCCAGGGAAACAGATATATTTGGCCTGGAAATATTTCAGAACTTCCAGATGTTTTTCTCTTGGACATCCACTATCTACTATTAATGTAATTTCTCTCTGTTAGGGCTGTGTTCTCAAATGTCTGTACTCCCTGCCACTGTTTTTTTCCCCAGGGTCTTTGAGGGGTCCTGGAAGAAGGAATAATGAGAGGAAGAATGTGGTTATCAGCTCTGTGTGCTTTTGAATTAAATGAAGCAACAGTGTGGAAAACAGCTGTACATACACCTTCTTTTGTTGGTTTCTCTACTCTTGGGTGATTTGAAAAGCATGCCTCATCTGTGAAAAATGGCTGCTGCACATGGGGCATGTGTGTAATACACTAAAATTATATATTTTGTTTTATTTTATACGTGATTTTTAAGTATTATCTGAAAAGGTAATACACATGCATGGGTTCCAAAATGGAAACAATATAAAAAGTATCCCATGAAAAGCCTCACTTTCATCCCTGCAACTGCCCCAACTCTGATCACCACTTTTTTTTAAAGATTTTTGTAGATCTGTCCAGAGTTTCTTTGTGAAAATACAAGCACATTCGAATAAATTTATTACTTCCTACATTTTCTTACAAAAAAATGAGAGCATTTATACACAGCTTATACTTTGCTTGGCTCACTTAACAACAGTGCTTAGAGATTACTCTGCATTATTATATACAGAGCTTCCTCACGTTTTAACAGCTGCATAAAACTCCATGGGACAGATGCCTACGATATATTTAACCTGTACTTTATTGGGAACATCATTTGGGTTGTTTGTAATCATTTACTTTTTTTGTTATGGCAACATAGATATAACACAAAATTCCCCATTTTAACCATTTTAAAGTGCACACTTCATTAATAGTAATTACAGTCACAATGTCATGCTACTATCACCAGTACCCATGACCCCAAACAGAAACTCTATACCTACTGAGACCCTGAATCTGGCCTCTGGTAACTGCTAATCTACTTTCTGTCTCTGTGAATTTACTTATTCTAGATATTTCATATAAGTGGAATTGTACAATATTTGTCTTTTTGAGTTTAGCCTATTTTACTCAACATAATGCTTTCAAGGTTCATCCATGTCGTAGCATGTATCAGCACTTCATTCCATTTTATGGCTAAATATTATATTACCATATATTCCATAATAGATACCACATTATTTTACCTGTTCTTCTGTTGACAGACATTTGGGTTATTTCCACCTTTTGGCTATTGTGAATAATGCTGCTATGAACATTGGTGTACAAAGGACTCTTTGAATCCCCACTTTCCGTTTTTTTTTTTGGGGGGGGGGGTATATTCCTAGAAGAGGAATTGATGGGCCATGTAGTAATTCTATGTTTAACTTTTTGAGAAACTGCCAAACTGTTTTCCAAAGTGGTTGTACCTTTTTACAATCCCACCAATAATGTAGGAGGGTTCCAATTTTTCCACATCCTTGCCAGGAGAATAATAACACTTGTTATGAAATGCCAAACCAGCTGAAGGCTTTTCTTTATAATCTCCAATGGTTTGGTTTTAGCCGTTTTGGTTTGTGGCTAAAGGTTGGTATCACCCTAGAAGGGCTGGGTGTGGAATGCATTTGAAAAACCTTATCGAAATCTGTATTTCATAGTTTAAGCCACACCTAGGAAATGCCACTCAACCAAAATTTCTTGATCTGAGTGTAGATGTACTAAAAATGTTGGATGGTTCAATAAAAGTTGAGAACTATTTTGACTTTGAATATATCACGTACTACCTGGCCTTTTGAAGCTGGTGCCCTGCAGCTGAATGGACTGTCAAGTTTTTCTGGATGGTTCAGGGCCATACCCTTGAAGGTGGGTCATGGCAGCATCCTGCAGGTCCCTTTGTCTGTAGGGAGCCCTAACTGCTGCTAGTGGCCACAGAGGGCGAGGCTTCTGAACTGATTTTTACAGCTCTGCGGTGCGCGGGGCTGGGAGGTGGCCAGGTCTCTTTCTGTGGTTTGCTGTTTTCAGGGTTTCTTCCCGGGCCAAGAGTCAAACGCCAGCTTCCCCATGCCTTCATCTCATTGGTCAAGATGGTGATCCTTCTTGTCTGTAAAAAGGGACCAAAGCATACCCTTCTGTGACCGTGTTCCTGGTAAAGAAAGCAACTTCTCAAGTACCTGAATTAAATATTGTACTGCTGGAAATCCAGGCAGCAATTTCTGCCTTCAATACTGATTCCAGGCAATACAATAAGAGAGATCACATGATGTAAAATAATACAGAAGAAACAGGTGTCCTTGACGTACAAAAATTAAATAAATAGAAGTTTTTTATACTGAAAATTGGAAATTAACTTTCTACATACTTATAAAGAATCTAGATTTAGAAAAAAAAAAAAAAAAAAAAAAAAAAAGAAAGCAACTTCTCCTCACCTGCCCCTTTCTTCACACTCTCTCCATTAATATTGGAGAGAAGAATTTACAATTGGCTAGAGAGTGGGTATTTAATTTTAAAAAAACACTAATGACTTAGTATTTTGATGAATAATATTTAACATCAATTAATGACGGTTTAATATGTATAAAGTATTCAGTGTCAATACCAGGATATCAGAATATTCTCATAAAATAAAACAGAAGGAAGACTTTCCCATCCAGGCCATGTGCTCCTCTCACTCGCAGACTGGTCCTCTCTTCTGTGTTGGTGGCATTTTGGAGCCTACACAGCTCAATGCCTTTTGTAGGGTATAGGGGTTAAGAGTCAATACCTGGAATTAGGTAGACGGGGATCAAATCCCATTGCCATCACATACTACCTGGATGTCTTCAGTTAAGTCACCTGACCATCTGTCACCGTGTATCAGTCTGGATTCTTAGTTATGTCCAACAGAACCATCACCCAGTCGTTTATTTAAGGATATTAGGGTACTCCAGAATCTCTGAGAGGGTGAAGGAATTAGGCAAAGAGGCAGGAATGACATCCAAATTATATCATTGGTCCATTTGTGAAGCTGCTGCCCAGATCTCTGGGCAAAGGCCCTGAAGCCTGCACCTTGGGCATGCTACCCAAGACCCTACAGTCAGAACCCAACCAATGACACCTCTGGAAATGCGATGTCTGCCACGCTCAGTTTCCACTCTGTCAAATGGGCATGGTAATGATGTCAACCTCATGGGCTATTCTGAGGATTTAATAACATGATGGATATACAGTAATGAACTCAGTGTAGTGTTTGGCACACACTAAACGATCAGTTAATGTCTCCTCTTCCTCTCCTCCTCCTGCTTCTTGCCTCCTCCTCCGAAGAGTAGCATATGAACAGTTCAGCTTATGGAAACAATTCTTCCTCTTTCCAGGGCCAGAAGGAGTTGTGAGGTACAGTGCTCAAGCGTCACCAGTGTTAAGTAAAGCCAAGTGACCACCTACACTGGGGTGATTGCTGGGAACAATCCCTTTTCGGAGAAGTTACTTTCTAAAGAGTTAAAAATAAACATGGGGGCTTTCTGAAAATAGCCAATCTATGGTCATTCCCTTCTTTGTAAGACCATCCTTTGTAGTAAGGAACTTAAACGTCAACCAATTATGGTAACTTCCCCTTTGAAAATCCCCTAATTGCCTTTATAAGCCAATGTAACTTGCTAAGTTTTTTTTTTTTTTTTAAGTTTTATTATGAAAACTTTGTTTCAAAATAAACACATGGAATCAAGTGCATTGGAGACTCTTCTCTTTCAAAAAACCTGTTATATTGATTATTATTGGTCACTGATTTTCTCTTGACACCATTTAGTTGGAAAGTGCCAGCAGACACCACGTGGGGAGCGGGTGTGGCTCAGGCCATTGGCCGCTCCTCTCTCATGTGGGAGGTCCCGGGTTCGGTTCCGGGCCTCCTGCCGAAGGTGAACAAACAGTGAGCAGACAATGAGCAGACAGACAAGAGAACTATCCGGGGTGGGGGTGGGAGTGGGGATTTTTTAAAAAAGTAAATAAATAAATCTTTAAAAAAATAGTAATAATAAAGGATACCACGGCAGTTCTGGCATTTCAACCTCAGGTAATGTTGGCCATCTTTTGGTTTATGTTTCAGCCAGCCACCCGAAAAACTGTTAAGAGCGCTTCCTAACCCCTCAAGCTACAACACTGAATCCAGAATCTCTGCTTAGTGGGCTCATGTCAATAAACTCAGCCTGATCCAGCTTTATCTTCGTTCCCCCATTATCCCAGACCCTTAATATCCTTTCCCACCCAACTTCCGCTGATTTCTGTCTAAATAAATAGGAGAATCATGCAGTTCTTTTGGAGTGTAGTGCACCTCCTCATGGCTCGCACGTTGTACCTTTCCTTTTCGGGTCTGTTGGGACTTCAGTCTAGTTACAGGTCTGGAAGAAAAGAAGGTGGTGGGAATGGGTCTTGCAATCCAACTACCTCAGGGCATTCCACTGCAGTTTCATCTGGGGAAACAGGATTACTCTCTTCAGACAGAGATGTGAGAGGGATGTTTCTTCCAGGGAGATGTTTATAGGTTTATCAGGTACAGCATGGTTAATCTCTTCAGGTGGAGGTTGGATGGCTGACTCCTCAGGGCAGATTAGACTCTGGGTGGCTGAGTCCTTGGGGCAGGCCACTGCAGGTTTATCTGGCAAAGACTCAGCAGAATAATCGCAGTAACAGTCAGACCAGTGCTTGATCAAACAACTTGACACCAGAAGCTGACCAAGTGGAAACATGAACTTAACGTCACAGCGTGTGATGAGCAGGAAACACAACGTGTCTTTTTATTTGTTTGTTTTTTAGAAATTCTACATGAATGTAGTCCACGTAGATATGCTTTTTTAAATTATATATCCTTAAGGAACTCCACTGGAGAGAAAACTCTAGGTAAGGGATCACAGACTATAAATAATCAGCAGAATCTAGGCTTAGTGTGCACAAGGAAGCCCTGGAAAGGAAGAATCCCCAAACAGGAAATAAGACAAGATATCTTTACCAGAAATTTGAAGCCTTGCATTAGTCAGGGTTTTCTGGAGAAGCAGATCTGACAGGAGATGTGCGTAAATAGCATGAAAATTTATAAAATTGGCTCACATGACCGTGGGATGCACAAATCAAAATCCATCCCTAATGCACTCCCCAGGAGATACTGCTGTCTGAAGTAGAGCTGTAAATTCTCTTCACTGCTGAAGTCACTCCTCCTTTTAAGGCCTTCAACTGATTGGATGAGGTGTCACTCATTGCAAATGGCAATCTCCACAACAATAGATGTAATCAGCCATATATATGCAATCAACTCACTGGTGATTAAAGTCCATGAAATGCCCTTGTATTACAATTAGCCCAACGATTACTTTACAAAACAACTGGGCATCACTACCTGGTTGAGTAGACACATTAGTCTTACCATCACAGTCCACCCCTTGTCAACTTGGCAGCTATATACATCACCTTAAAACATACTATTCTCTAAATAAAAACAACGTGTGTGTGTGTGTGTATTTCATCTAACAATACTCAACTGTCTTGCATACAAACAGAAATGCACTAAACCCCTCCAGAACAGGGTGCAAGTCCTTTAGTAATACTGACTCTTAAACTTGGCATCCTTAAATACTATGACATGAAACCAATACAACTAGGTCATATGATAAGGAAAAATGGTAGGGAAGAAAACAAAGATAATCATTCTATGTACATATACAAACATACTCATAACAAAATGAGGAGGAAATATTCATGAGCATTATATTCCTTGTTTCTGTAACTGGTCACATGGTCGACTACCTTCTTCCACAATCCATTCCATATTCCCTTTACTCTCAGCAAGCACCTCAGCTGGCCATTGTTCTTTGCCTGGTGGGGTGACCCAAACCTTTATTCCTTAAGATTCTGGGTCATTGTTAGCCCTGCCTGGATTGGCTTCTTGGAGTTTTCCATTGACTTTAATCACAGGGCATGGCAGTACTAAGAGATGTCCTAGGGGATCTCCTGTATTTCAAGTAAATTCTTCTTTACTTCTATTGTGCAGAACCATCTGTAAACCAGACCCAAATTTTCTCTTCCTCAGTCAACTGATTGTAAGGAGCTCCTCAAGAGGCCATAGCTGTGGACTTTGAAAGAGAAGGTAATGTAGAAGGAGTGGGTGGCCATAGGCATGTGGGCCACTTCCTCATGTAGCTTTCTTTTTTTTTTTTTTAAATACATTTTTAATTTTTTTTTAAAAAGGTATTTAGATTACATAAATGTTACATACAAATATAGGGGATTCCCATATGCCCCACTTCCTACACCTCCCACATTTTCCCACATTAACAACACCTTTCATTAGTGTGGTACATTCATTACATTTTAGAGCATTGCCACTAAGCATGGATTATAGTTTACATTGTAGTTTATACTCTCTCCCACACAATTTTGTAGGTTATGGCAAGATATATAATGGCCCGTATCTGCCACTGTAATGTCATTTAGGAAACTTCCCAAGTCCCCAAAATGTCCCCATATTTCACCTGTATTTCCCTTTCCCTGCCCTCAAAACCTCTAGTAGCCACTGCCTCTATATGAATGATATAATTTCTTCCATTGCAAAAATCACAACAAGTCTATAGTAGCATACCAGTAAGTCTACTTTAGTCCATAGTTCATTCCCCAATCCCTAGGATTCTGGGGTGTTGTCCACTCCACCTCTAATTGAGAGGAGACTTTGATCCCATGGGGCAGATAGATGGGACTCTGTTGCTTGCAGTTGTAGACTCTCTCGGTTCCTTGGGATGATCATTGTCCATCATCATCTCCTTGTTAGTTGTCCTGGGTGAGTCCAATGAACTGGAGAGTAAGCATTGCAACTCCGTTGAATTTCAGGGCCCACAACGTGTTTTGAGCAGGAAAAAAACCACCGTAATAAATGTAATTTTTAACAGGAAAAAAAGAATAACATTTCTAGATTGTTGAGGATGTTCTTGATAATTAATATAACTTGGAAAGTTGAGTAAATTTTTTTCTGCCGGAGTTTTAATGAGTATTGCTTTAGAATATGTTTTAATTCCTAATTCCTTTTGATTTTTGTCCTTTTTCTTTTAACATTAAGAATAATTTGTTCACTCAAATTCCAGAAATTTATTACAAGAAAATTGTAAGGGATGTGCACAGAAAATTATTTTTAGGATATAGTCACAGTACAACAAACAATTGGATGTATTTGAAAATGTATAATGGTTAAATAAATTATAGTATGGCTATACCATAGAGGATTATGCCCTATTAAAATGCAATTTATGAAAAATGTTTAAAGATTAGGTGAAATTTCTATCAAATAATTCTAAGCTAAAACCCTAGGATATCAATTCTGAGAAAATCATACACACACACACATATAGAACACACCAAAATATTGATACTATTTCTGAGTTATGGGCTTATGGATAATTTCCACTTTCTTCTTTGTTTTTTTTTTTTTTTTTTTTTTTTTGAGGTACTGGGGGCCAGGGATTGAACCTGGGACCTCATATGTGGGAAGCCAGTATTCAACCACTGAGCCACATCAGCTTCCCTGAGTTGGTTTTTCTGTTTGTTTTGCTTGTTGTTTGTTTTTGTTTTTTCAGGAGGCATCGGAACCGAACCCAGGACGTCCTGTGTGGGAGGCGGGAGCTCAACTGCTTGAGCCACATCCACTCCCCGAACTCTTCTTAATTTTCAAAATTATATGTGAGCACAAAATTGCTATTATAACCTAAAAAAAAAAATTATTTGAAGCGATTGCTACTTTTTAAGAACAGATACCTTTCTGAATTCTGAATTTGAACTTTGATGACTAATTACTTAATAATATAAACAGAACTCTGCAATTTACTAGATTGTAAAAAAATTAGCCTCAAGAAACAACAAAACAAAACCAGAGAATCAGTGGATGGTATTCAGTATCCTCACTTTCAATAAATTCTATTTCTATCCTTCTTAGGAGCTGTCTGTTCCGTTTGTTTTGTTTTCAGCTTGCCCAGAAGGTTGCTAGGTCGAGAAAGCGTAGCACAGTTGCCTTTTAGATATTCAAGAATGTGTTCCTCCTCCCAGCTGAGCTATTTGCCCTTTAGCCTCTTTGTATTGGGAAGTAAGAATGGAGAGCACAAGGGTCCAGGAATTCAAGTAAACATCTTATAAGAAAATCTGTTGAGAACATTCTTTTTTTTTTTTTTTTTTTTTTTTTGTTGAGAACATTCTGGCATGAATTTTGGGGTGTCCTCGGGTGGTTTGAAGTGCATAGGTGGAATGACTGCTGTATAAACAAACGTTGCCAGTGTTGCTATGAGGCGGCAGAGCTTGACATCAGGGAGTGTGCTTTTCTGTTGTTTGTGCTCTGTGGCATCTATTATTCACCCTTCTTCTGCTGAGGCTACCCTGATTTTCCTCCGAGGATATCCCCTTGCCTGCCTTCAGCCCATGTGTGCTGCGTCCCCAGCCCAGGCTGCAGCAGGACTTTATCTAATCAGCTCCCAGCATCCAGTGACCACACTGATTGGCTCAGAGATGGGCTCAATCAGAATGATTGGCAAGGATTTTGCTTAAGTGCCTTGTGTTTGTTCAGCCAAGAGACAGCACAGAGTAGAAGCCTACTGCTTGGATGTGAATCCCAGGTCCACCAACGACCAGCTGGGTGACCTTGGGCAAGTCACTGGTACTCTCTGTGCCTCAGTCTCCTGTGAAACGGGGCCCAGGAGAGTACCTACATCATGGGGATGTTTGGGGGACTGAATGAGTTAAAGTTTGTAAAACCTGGCAGGGTACTTGCTTCCTCAACATTTCCACTTGGTAATGGAATGGGCAACTCAAACTTGACATGTCCCAGACTGATTCTCCTTTCATAGCCTTTTTCAACCATCCTTCCTATTGCTCACCACAAACCTTCATTTTGTCTTCAACTTTTCTCTTTACTCCATCAGCACATCCTCTCAGTTCTATTCAAAATATGCCTGGAATTTCAACCTCACCTGCCAATGCCAACCTGTCCAAGCCACCGTCATGTCTTGCATGGATTGTGGTCTGATACCCTCTCAAATGGTCTTGCTGCATCTGGCCTTGCCCCACTTCAGTTGATTCTCAACAAGCAGCCAGAGTGAGCCTGATAATTATCTAAGTCAGATAATTTCACTTTTCTGCACTTGTTGTCCCCCCGCCCCACCCCAGGCAGTTACAGCTCTGTCCTCATCTACTGCTACTTTCTTTCTTGCTCTATTGGTACCAGGCACCTGTTATTTGAACCTTGCTGTTCTTTGAACATATTAGGGCTTTTGTACTTGCTGTTTTCTTCTCTCCCCCTGGAGCCATTTCCCCAGATATCCATGTGGCTCCCTTACCTCCATCAGGTAATGTTACCTTCTCAAGAGAACTTCCTTGGTCCTCTGTCCAAAGTTGCAGCCCTTCCCCCATTCCTTATCCCATTCCCTGCTTAGTTTGTTCCTTGCCATTTCCCACATACTTATCTTGTCTGTTATCTGTCTGCCCTGCCCCCCTTAGAATATAAGCGCTATAAGGACAGAATTGTTTTTACCTGCTGTATCCTCAGAACCTACAGTAGTTCATGGCCTATAGTAGGTGCTCAGTAAATATTTACCGCAAGAATGGATGAATAGTTCCGGGAAGATGGCGGACTAATAAGACACGGGAACCTCTTCTCCAGAAAAATAGCTAGAGGACAAGCTGAAACAGCCCGGAAAAAGATCTTCTAGGGTTTAGGTCAGCAGATGAAGGCTGCACACCACCCAGAGGAGAGAGGGACAGAAGAGGGAAATCGCAAAGACAGAACCCTGAGTTGGAACCAGCAGCAGCTGCTGCTGCCGGCACCCTCCCCCACACTCGTCAGAATTCTCGGGCCCCTGGGCCTGCGACCACAGACAAAGGGGGCTTCAGGGATCTGCCACTCCCGGAAAGGGGAGAGAGAGGGACACAGCCTGAGGCTGACTCAGGTTCGGACCTGAAATTTGGGCTGCAGAGCCCCACGGACCCTTCCACACGGCGGTTTGGCCTGGGAGCCCGGAAAGGACTGGAGAAATCCGGTCCTCGCCACCTCCCTCTCTTCTAGCCTGGACTAATTGTTGAAGACACCACAGGAGAGGGGAGAGAGAGCCTGGGGCTGACCCTGCTTTGGACTTCCAGGTTTGGTCTGCCCTGTCCCGAGAGCCCTTCCAGGCCGGGTAGGGCTGCGCCATTGTTTGCCTTGGAGCCTGCAAGGGGCTAAAGATATACAAACCTCCCAATCTCATCCTCTACAAACAGGGACTGATTGTTGAGGATTCAGAAGGGAGTGGAAATATTTCCTGGCTGGGAAAAGGGGGGCGCTACGAGAGAAGTCTGGAGAACAGTCTCAGAAATTTTAAATTACAAGGCTCTTAGCCCCCGGACTTAGGAAGCTCTATCACATTGATCTGGTCTGTGTCACAACAAATACGCTCCGACCAGGCATTGAATTGAGAGCAGCCAACAAGCGCCATCTCCTGGCAGACCAAGGAAGTACACATAAGAAAATTAATAAGTAAGAGAGTCTTTTCCTGGCCTCTATAGCCTCCCAGCCCAAGGCCCGGGGAAACGACTCTACAACCAATTACTGGGTCCAGTGCCCAGTTTTGAGCAACCAGCAGAACAATCCTAACAATCAAGGTTGAGCCAAAAATCAAAGAGCGGTGGTAACTCACAGCCTCCTGCCACTAAAACCCCATAAAAGAGAAAGAGATAGAGCATCTAAGTAAAATACAAACTAACCAGATGCCTAAGCACCAACAAAAAATTATGGGCCATACTAAGAAAATAGAAGACATGGCCCAAGAAAAGTAATACAGCAAAGTCGCAGAAGAGATGCAGAATTTGAGAGAACTAATCAGTGAGATGAGCACACATTTCCAAAATCAAATTAATGAGATGAAAGAGAAAATAGTTAAAGAGATCAATGGCATCAAGAAGTCATTGCGCGAATGTAAAGAATTTGAAATCATGAACAGAAAAGTAACGGAGTTCGTGGGAATGAAAGACACAATAGGTGAAGTAAAAAATACATTTGAAGGATACAACAGCAGACTCGAAATGATAGAAGAAAGAATAAGTGATACTGAAGACAGAGCAGCTAAAATTGAAGAGAGAAAAGAACAGAGAGAGAAAATAATGGAAAAAATTGAGCAGGGGTCAGAGAGTTGAATGACAACACAAAACGCAAGAACATACGTGTCATTGGAGTTCCAGAAGGAGAAGAGAAAGGAAAAGGGGCAGAAAGAGTATTTGAGTAAATAATAGCCAAAAATTTCCCAACTCTCACGAAAGAAATGAACTTTCATGTCCAAGAAGCACACCATACCCCAATAAGAATAAATCCAAATAGACCTACGCCAAGACACATATTATTCAGAATGTCAAATGTAAAAGATAAAGAGAAAATGCTCAGAGCAGCAAGAGAGAAGCAAACGATCACGTACAAAAGACGTCCAGTAAGACTTTGTGCAGATTTCTCTTCAGAAACCATGGAGGCGAGAAGACAGTGGTATGATACAATTAGGAAACTGAAAGAGAAAAACTGCCAGCCGAGAATTCTTTACCCAGCAAAACTGTCCTTCAAATATGAAGGTGAATATAAAGTATTCACAAACAAACAGAAACTAAGAGAGTTCGCAAAAAAGAATCCACCTTTGCAGGAAATATTAAAGGAAGCCTTAGAACCTGAAAGAAAAAGACAGGAGAGAGAGGCTTGGAGGAGAGTATAGAAGAAAGAAAAGCAGAAAGGATAACCAAACGAGTAAAAAGAAAGGCAAAAATAAGATGACATATGAAAACTAAAGAATAAAATGGAGGAAATAAATAGTGCATTTTCAGTAATATCATTCAATGTGAATGGATTAAATTCCCCAATCAAAAGATACAGGCTGACAGAATGGATAAAAAAACATGAGCCATCCATATGCTGCTTACAAGAAACTCATCTCAGACACAAGGATACAAGCCGGCTGAAAGTAAAAGGTTGGAGAAAGATAATCCATGCGAATAGTAAACAGAAAAGAGCAGGGGTAGCTATACTAATATCAGACAAAACAGACTTCAAATGCAAAAAAGTGATAAGAGATGTGGAAGGCCATTATATATTAATAAAAGGGACGATCCTTCAGGAAGATATAACAGTCATAAATATCTACGCACCTAACCAGGGTGCCCCAAAATATATGAGACAAACTCTGGCAAAACTGAAGGGAGAAATAGACATTTCTACAATAATCGTCGGAGACTTCAACACCCCTCTCACATCATTAGATAGAACAACTAGACAGAAGATCAACAAGGAAACAGAGAACTTGAACAATATGATAAACAAGTTAGACCTAACAGACATATACAGAACACTGCATCCAAACTCAGCGGGTTATACATTCTTCTCAAGTGCCCATGGATCTTTCTCCAGGATAGACCACATGTTAGGTCACAATACAGCTCTCAATAAATATAAAAAGATTGAAATTATACAAAGCACCTTGTCAGATCATAATGGAATGAAACTAGAAATCAATAACAGACAGGAAAAAAGGAAATTTGCAACTTTGTGGAGACTGAACAACACACTCCTAAATATTCAGTGGGTCAAATAAGAAATTGCAAGTGAAATCAGTAAATATATTGAGACAAATGAAAATGAGAACACAACATATCAAAACTTATGGGATACAGCAAAGGCAGTCTTGAGAGGGAAATTATAGCCCTAAAAGCCTATATTAAGAAACAAGAAAGAGCTAAACTCAAAGATTTAACTGAACAACTTGAGAAACTAGAAAAAGAACAGCAAACCAATCCCAAAGCAAAAAGAAGGAAAGAAATAAAAAAGATTAGAGCGGAAATAAATGAAAATGAGAACAGAAAAGCAATAGAGAAAATCAACAAAACCAAAAGCTGGTTCTTTGAGAAGATCAATAAAATTGACAAACCCCTCGCTAGACTAACGAAGAAAAAAAGAGAGAAGATGCAAATAAATACAATCAGAAATGAAAGGGGGAAAATTACAAATGACCTCACAGAAATAAAAAGAATCATAAGAGGATATTATGAGAAACTATATGCCAACAAACTAGACAACCTGGATGAAATGGACAAATTTCTAGAAACTCATAACCAACCTACACTGACACAACAAGAAATACAGAACTTAACAAACCAATCACAATTAAGGAGATTGAATCCATCATCAAAAATCTCCCAGCAAAGAAAAGTCCAGGACCAGATGGCTTCACAGGTGAGTTCTAGCAAGCATTTCTAAAAGAATTAACACCAATCCTGTTTAAACTCTTCCAAAAAATTGAAGAGGAGGGAAAATTACCCAACACATTTTATGAAGCCAACATCACCCTAATACCAAAGCCAGATAAAGATTCCACAAGAAAAGAAAATTACAGACCAATCTCTCTCATGAACATAGATGCAAAAATTCTCAACAAAATACTTGCAAATCAAATCCAACAGTATATCAAAAGACTTATACATCACGACCAAGTGGGATTTATTCCTGGTATGCAAGGCTGGTTCAACATAAGAAAAATCAATCAATGTAATATACCACATTAACAAGTTGAAGGAAAAAAACCACATGATCATCTCAATAGATGCAGAAAAGGCATTTGACAAAATCCAACATCCTTTTTTGATAAAAATACTTCAAAAGATAGGAATAAAAGGAAAATTCCTCAATATGATAAAAGGCATATATGAAAAACCCACAGTCAACATCATACTCAATGGGGAAAGGTTGAAAGCTTCCCCCCTAAGATCAGGAACAAGACAAGGATGCCCACTGTCACCATTGTTATTCAACATTGTACTAGAAGTTCTAGCTAGGGCAATTAGACAAGACAAAAAAATTAAAGGCGTCCAAATAGGAAAAGAGGAAGTAAAACTCTCACTGTTTGCGGATGACATGATCCTGTATTTAGAAAATCCTGAAGTATCCACAACAAAGCTCCTTGAACTAATAAATGAGTTCAGCAAAGTGGCAGGATATAAGATTAACACGCAAAAATCAGTAATGTTTTTGTACACTAGTACTGAACAATCTGAGGAGGAAATCAGGAAGAAAATTCCATTTTCAATAGCAACAAAAAGACTCAAATACCTAGGAGTTAATTTAACCAAGGAAGTACAGGACCTATATGCAGAAAACTACAAAACAATGCTAAAAGAAATTTGAAAAGACCTAAACAAATGGAAAGACATTCCGTGTTCATGGATTGGAAGAATAAATATCGTGAAGATGTCAATCTTGCCCAAACTGATTTAGAGATTCAATGCAATACCAATCAAAATCCCAACAGCTTACTTTACAGACTTAGAGAAGGCAATTACCAAATTCATCTGGAAGGGTTAGTGCACCCGAATAGCCAAAAGTATTCTAAAAAAGAAGAGCAATGTGGGAGGAATTTCACTGCCTGATCTTGAAACATAGTACAAAGCTACAGTGGTCAAAACAGCATGGTACTGGCATAAAGATAGACATATCGATCAGTGGAATAGAATTGAGAATCCAGAAATAAACCCTCACCTATACAGTCAACTGGTTTTTGGCAAACCTACCAAGCCCACACTGATGGGAAAAAACAGTCTCTTCAACAAATGGTGTTGGGAGAACTGGATATCTATAACCAAAAGAATGAAAGAGAACCCCTTTCTCACCCCCTATACAAGAATCAACTCAAAATGGAACAAAGATCTAAATATAAAAGTCAGGACCATAAAACTACTAGAAGAAAATGTAGGGAAACATCTTCAAGGCCTTGTAGTAGGTGGTGGTTTCTTGGACTTCATACCCAAAGCACATGCAACAAAAGAAAAAGTAGATAAATGGGACCTCCTCAAAATTAAACACTTTTGCACCTCACAGGACTTTGTCAGAAGGGTGAAAAGGCAGCCGACTCAATGGGAAAAAATATTTGGAAATCACATATCTGATAAGGGTTTAATATCCAGGATATATAAAGAGATGTTACAACTCAACAATAAAAAGACAAATGACCCAATTAAAAAATGGGCAAAAGACTTGAATAGACATTTTTCCGAAGAAGAAATACAAATGGCAAAAAAACACATGAAGAAATGCTCAACATCACTCATGATTAGGGAAATGCAAATCAAAACTACAATGAGATATCATTTCACACCTATCAGAATGGCCACTATTAAAAAGACAGAGAACTACAAGTGTTGGAGAGGATGTGGAGAGATAGGAACACTTCTTCACTGTTGGTGGGAATGCAGGATGGTACAACCACTATGGAGGACTGTTTGGCAGTTCCTAAAGAAGTTGAATATAGACTTGCCACGTGACCCTGCAATACCATTCCTGGGTATATACCCAGAAGAACTGAGAGCAGTGACACGAACAGACATCTGCACACCGATGTTCATAGCCACATTATTCATCATTGCCAAAAGTTGGAAACAACCCAGGTGTCCATCAACAGATGAATGGATAAACAAACTGTGGTCTAGTCACACGATGGAATATTATGCAGCTGTAAGAAAAAATGAAGTCATAAAGCATATGGCAACATGGATGAATCTGGAGGACATTATGTTGAGTGAAGCAAGCCAGACACAAAAGGACAAATACTGTATGAATGCATTACTATGAACCAAATATATTGTGTAATATATTGTTTGATTCACACACACAAAAAAACAAAAAAACAAACAAAAAACAAAACAACAAAAAAATTTACATGTATCCGTTACATTTAATTGAGACATGTATATATTTATTCATCTGTGTTTACTTTTTAGTTTTTTATTGCTTATGTTTTCAATTACTAAATGTACAAAATATGGGAAGCGGCTGTGGCTCAATCAGTGGGGCTCCCGTTTACCATATGGGAGGCCCCGTGTTCAGTTCCCGGGGCCTACTGGTGAGGGCAGGCCTGCCCACACGGCGTGGTTGGCTGACCCAGAGAGCACAAGCAGTAGGGGAGGGGATAAATGAATAAATAAAAAATAAATAAATAAATAAATAAAATAAAATAAATAAATAAATGTACAAAATAAAGTTAAAAAAAAAAAGAATGGATGAATAAATGAATAAAAGAACAAGTGTGTAATTCATCAACAAGTAGTTTTGGAGGGTCTACTTGCTAGTCACTGGGGATGTACCTAAGAAAAGACTGTTTTGATGTCCATCTACAGTGTAAAGGCAGAGGGGTTGGGGAGATGGTCCTCAAAGAGGTAATTAAAATTAGGATGTGCACAGACAGAAGGGAACCCATGACAGGAGCTTGCAACCCAAATGTGGGAGCTCAGAAAAAGTGTCCCAGAGACAGAGTGTCTCAGTTTCCTCGGGCTGCCCAAACAGAGCATCACACACTAGAAGGCTTAAAACAATAGCAATTTTTGCCTTTCACTTGTGAAGCCTGGAAGTCCAAAATCAAGGTGTTGGCAGTGACAGGCTTCCTTTGAAGCCTGCCGGGTTTTGGCATTCCTGGCATAATGCTGTCTCTGCCACGGTCACATGGCTATTTTCTATCTGTCTGTCCGGGTGCATCCAATTCTCCCCTTCTGATAAGGGGAGACTAGCCGTATTGGATTAGGGCCCACCCTCATCCAGTGTGGCCTCATCTTAACCAATCACATCTTCAAAGACCTAATTTCCAATCTGGGTCACATTTATGGAGCCAGGTGTTAGGACTTGAGCATAGCTTTTTGAGGAGGCACGATTCAATCCATAACAGAAGGTGGGTGAGCTGTCACCTGAAAGTGTAGGAAGAGTAACTAGGTGAAGGGGGTGGAGGGGTGGGAAGGGTTGAGGAGCCCCCAAATCTGTTAAGCTGAGGTTAGCACTCACTGAGGAAGGGGCTGAGAAGTTGACGTCTTATGCACTTAGAACTCTACCCAGGTTAAATAAGCGAGCAAGATAGTACACTACGAGGAAGACAGAGGTCCAAGTGAATTAAAAGCATTTGGGGCATCCTGCCAAGCCCTGTTTTGTTTGTTTGTTTGTTTGTTTGTTTCATTAAATATAAGGAATAAACAGCAAATACAATCTTTGATCCTGCTCAGTTTCAGGATGTGGGAGGAGAAATCATGCATCTTTCCTTTTCACAAGACTGTTAGGAAAAAACAGATCATAGGCACCGACCCTTCCTAAGTCAACCCGGAGCTTCCCAAAGATGCTCAGAGCCTGGGAGTTGCCACAGGCCTGGGCCTAAGAATATGCTTCCAGAGAAGTTCTGGCCGTGGGATGCTAAATCCTTTGGGAGCACAGGCTGAGTCTATCAACTCTGGGCTGCCACAGAGTGGGTGCTTGTATCAGAAAGAGCTCTCCAGAGAAACAGAACCAAGAGCCAACAAGATGCACACACACATAAAATAGAGATTTATTATAAGGAATCAGCTCACTTGGGGGGCGGGTGCTGGCAAGTCCATAGGGGAGGCTGCAGACTGGGAAACTGCAGTAAAGATGGTGTAAAGTCTTCAGGCAGAAGTTCTTCTGATCTCTGGAAGCCTCGGCTCTTGCTCTTCAGACCTGCAGCTGATTGGATGAGGCCCACTCACGTTATTGGGGATAATCCCCTTTCTTAAGGTCAACTGATTGTAGGTGCTAATCCCATCCACAAAACACCTCCACAGGAATGACTAGACTAGTGTTTCACCAAACAAATGGCACCATAACCTAGCCAAGTTCACATTTAAAATTAGCCATCAAAGTGACTGTTAATTATTTGTTGCCTGATGGCATAGATAGGGTTAATTGAACAGGCCTGAAATAGATGGAGTGGGTTCAAAACCCTTCTTGATGGACTCTAACTTTGGCCAAATTACTTATCTTTCTAAGCCTCTGATTCCTCTGTAATAGGGGAATAAGAAAATGCTAATATTATGGCAGTGGTGTGGGTTAAACTAAGATATCGTCCATGAAGTTCAACACTCAAAGACGCTAGCAATTATTGTTGAAGGAGGAAAAAGAATTGTGCCACTGATTTGTGGCATCTCCCCCTCTTCTCTCTTCAACACTGCTTTTACTGCTTAACAGACAAGTGGCAGATGCTTGACAGAGGATGGGTTCTGCCTGGTGATTCTGAGCTGGAGCTGGGATCCACTGATGGGTGCCGCTGGCAGTGGCTGAGCTCGGGCTGTAGGGGAGCGAGCTGTTCATTCCACAGGCATTGCGTGAGGGCCTCCCACAGACCAGGCATGGTTGTGGTGCTAGGGACAAAGTGGTGAACAAAAGTGACGAGGCCATGTTCTCCTGAAGCTGACCTTGTGGGAGAAGCGAAGAGAGCAGGAGCTCCCATTTCTGGAGGCTTTACCAGGAAGTTGGCTGCTCTTTGTTTTATACATCTGCTCACATGTCCTTACAGCAAGGCTGAGACACACGGAGCTTAGATGACACGCCGAGGATCAAAGAGCTGCCGAAGGATGGAGAGCTGGGGTTTGAGCCTGTGTTCTGGTAGTCTGGGGGCAAGATCATGGCTTGGCAGGGTCCATGTCCACACAGTAGGGTGGAAAGTCAGAGCTCAATATATGCACACACACAGGTCGATCCTCATCACTTGAGGCAGTTACGTTTTATAACGGAACCGCTCAGGAACACCGAATTAGCAAATCCTGAGCCCTTGCACCTAGGTACCGGGTTCAGTTCCTGCTGGCCTCTGGTCACAACATTCCCTCAATCCATTAATACAGAACCTTACCTTGTGTGTGTTCCTGTTTAAAGACAGCTTATATCTTTTGCTTCCTCCTTAAATTTGCATACAAGGAAGGAAGTTTTTGTTTCACAGGCCTTTTAGAAGTTGCCTCCATTTAATCCCATTTAGAAACAATATCATTACCTTCCAACATTTTAGAGCAACATTTAAAGAAAGACTTTGGACATAAATGTAAGCCAGTTTCATCACAAATTGCACTGGGTGGGCAGGTAATTGGAGTTCATTCAATAAGTTACTGATTCATTATCACTGAACGCATAGACAAAGGCACTGTAACTCCTACCTGAACGAAATTTATGGAAGACAAGTGTTTTCTCTGTAAAGCACATTACAGCCTTCTTGGGCTTAGAAACAAAAAGCATGTTTGGGTCCCGACCCCTAGGCCTGTGGGTGGGAATCCACTTGTTTAACAGGCCCTTTGAAGAAGTGATTAGTTAAGGTGAGCCCACATTGAATGAGAGTGGGCCTTAATCCCATGTGGCTCAAGTCCTTAAAAGCAAAGGAAATTGAACACAGAGAAGATGCCACTGGGATCAGCCAGAAGCTGCAAGTCACTGGAACTGGAAGAGAAAGGAAAAGACACAGCCAGGTGCACAGTCATGTGCTCTAGCTTCCTAGGCTGCTCAAAGCAGATGCCACCAAATGGGTTGGCTCAAACAATGGGTATCTATTATCTTACAAGCTTACAGTTTTGAGGATGTGAAAATGTCCAAATCAAGGTATCAAGTAAATAAATCTTTAAAAAAAAAGATTAGGTAGAGCAATATGCTGATATGGAATGTCTTCAAAATATGTCACCATGTGAAGAAAGCCAGTAGGATATGTGACATGCTACGCTTTTATGAAATAACAAAGGCCGGTCATTCTGTGTATATATATATATATGCTGCCTATTCATTGATACAATTAGAGGGGAGTCCAGGGTGGAGAAAGAATGATTTTCTCTGCACATCATTTTGTTATGTTTGACTTTTACTCCATATTCATTATCAAAAACACATACAATTTTTAAAGGGGTTGTTTTTGTGGCAGGTCTTAAACCTGTCATTTTACTGGCCAGAAAGCTATAATTCCAGACTATTCAGTTCAGTAAGGGATAAGTAGGGGCCCAGCATCAGGATGGGGGTGGGGGAAAGAAGGCAGAGAACAGCAAAGTCAGAGATGAGGGAAATGAACCAAGGGGCAAAGCCAATGTTTCTCGTCCTATTTCCAGATTCTTCTTTAGTTTAGATCTGGGATTGCTTGACCAACCCTATGAGTCTGGTTCTCCATTTTTTCAGAAAGGGTGGAGTAATGGGTGCCAGAAATAAAACTCTGGTCATTATTTGCTCATAAAGCAGTTATGAAAGTCAACTTGAGTCCCAGGATACTAAAAGAATGAACTTTAATTTCTGCCATTCTTGTTCTGAGGAAACTCCTGGTCTAGTGAAGAGGGGACACCTGAAAGATATTCTCAGAGCCTCTAAGATCTATACATCCCAGAAGATCTATTGGCCTCTATATTACATAGTGAGGAAGTGTACGATTTGGAGACCTAACCTAGTTTGGAATTGAAATGGTGTCAGGAAAGGCTGCACGGAGAAGTCACATTGAAGCTGAGACCTGAGGATATTTGTGAAGGCCCCAAGGCAGGAAGAGCTGGGCTTGCTTGGAGACAGACAGAAGGCCAGCAGGACCCAAGCATCATGGCGGCTGGGAGAGAGGTGCTATGGAGACTGGTGAGGGAGGCAGGGCTCACATGCCTGCTAGCTGGATCTGGAGGCAATGCAAACTCATCGTAAAGGGTGGTTACATAATCAGAGATTACCCTGGCTGTGGTGAAGAAAATGAGGTCAAAGACCATGGGTTTGGGAACTGGTTGGGATACTCTTCTGAGGAGAGAAAGAGGGAGGTAGGACTAGGATAGAAAAATAGATAATGTATAATTTGCAGGTAGAAATAAACAACTTCTCTGTGGATGTGGGGAATGAGGAAGAGGGAAGTATCAAATAAGACTTGGAAGTTTCTAGCTTGAGCAACTGGTGGGATTCTGGAAACCTTTACTGAAATGCAGATGACCAGATAAGAAGCTGGTTCAAAGAAGAAAGACGAGCAGTTCGGCTTTAGACAGAGTAAGCTTGCAAAGCCTACAAAACCACTCAGGTGGAGACATCCCCCTCCTCTTAAGAACTCTTCAGGCTTAGGACCTTCCGGTCCAGAGATTCTCTCATCCTCTCACTGCCTCTCATCCTCTTTTTGCTCTCCTTTTCTCTCTATGGATTTAGAATCCGTGGTCCATTAGTAATATTCCATCTTTGCTTACATTTTCATCTTCCCTGTCTTTCTTTCACTCCATTGTACTTACCTGGCAAACTCCAACCTCATCCAATCCAACTCTCTGCCTTCTCAACTCTTGCATCACAGCAGTAGGGAGGGGCTGGACAAAAGCACCCAACCTCACGGACATCCTGGGAATCCTGCCCCCATTTCCCCCATCCACTGGCTCTTCCGGTGTCCTTCCAGCACCATCTGCCCTGCCCTGATCTCGGTGGATGGCCTTCTCATTTTACTGAGAAGCAAGCAGAAGAGAACTTCCACATCTCACCATCACTAAATCCACTAACCCCCAACACCTCAAGCCATCTTCTTCATCTTCTGTCTTAGTTTCCTAGAACTGCCATAATAAAGTCCAAGAAACCAGGTGTCTTAACACAACTGAAATTTATTGTTTCACACTTGTGGAGGCTAAAAGTCCAAACTCCAGTGTTACAGGGCCACGCTCCCTTTGAAGTCTGGAGGGAAGGATCTGTTCCATGTCTGTCTCCTGGCTTCTGGTGGTGGCCATCAATCCTTGGGCTTCAGTCTCTGCCTCAGTTGCTACATGGTGGTCTTCATTCTTTGTCTTCCTGTGCCCCCTCTCCCCTTCTTACAAAGACACCAGTCATATTGACTTAAGGGCCACCCCTACTCCAGTAAGACCTCATTTGATTAGCATTGTCATTCCATCTGTATTGGCCATATTTCCAAATAAGGTCACATTTCGAGGTTCTGAGGATTAGGACTTGAACATATCTTTTGGGAGACAAAGTCCAACCCATCACACCTTCCTTCTATGAAGCTCCTATCCATTCCCTGTGTTTCGTGCCCCTTTCACCCATATATGAGTGTTTTGCTCCAGCAATTTCCCCCTCTCCTGCATTATCAATTGTTGCCTGTCTACTGGATCATCCTATCATCCTCCAAACATACTGTCACAGGTCCCATCTCAGAACAAAATGTTCTGTCTTGACTGGATGTCTTGCTTCTGTTCCTGCACACACTCTCCACCTGATCTCTGGAGCCTATCCCCCATATTTGTGTCTCTGGCACTGACCTCTCACCTGAATTCCAGATATTCATACCCAATTGGCTACTTGATGTCTTCTCTTGGGGGTCCAATAGTCATATCAAACTAACATCCAAAACCACATTCTTTTTTTAAAATATATTTTTTATTTATTTTTAAAAGATACTTAGATTACATTAAATGGTATATAAAAAAAATATAGGGAATTCCCATATGCCCCAATCCCCACACCTCCCACTTTCCCCCCACATTCACAAATTCTTTCATTAGTGTGGTACATTCATTGCAATTGAGGAACACATTTTGGAGCATTGCCACTAAGCATGGATTGTAGTTTACATTGTAGTTTACTCTCTCTCCCACACAATTCTGTATGTTATGGCAAGATACATAATGACCTGAATCTGTTGTTGCAACATCACTCAGGTCAATTCCAAGTCCTGAAAATGCCCCCAAATTATACCTCTTTTTCCTTCTCCCTCATTTCAGCACCTCCAGTGCCCACTGTGTCCACATCAATGATATAATTTCTTCCATTGCTAGAATCACAATAAATCTATAGTAGAATACCAGTAAGTCTACTCTAGTCCATATTTTATTCCCCAATCCTGAGAATTCTGGGATGCAAAACCACATTCTTGATCCATGCCTTTTCCCTCAACCCAAATCTACTTCACGCCCAGTTTTCTCATCCCGTAAATGGTAATACTGGTCTTCCAGTTACTCAGCCCCCAAACCCTAGAGTCATCTTTTTTTAAAAAGGCAGAATTCTTAGAATGTGCTTTTGTTCACGTGAAAAATAAAACTTTTCTTCTTTTTAAGGATTCACGTTTTAAATGTATTTTTTTAGTTTTTCTTTTTTGTAAACAAATGATTGGTGAAATAATGCAACACCTTAAATTTCAGAAAATGGCTTGGTTTTCCAACCTTCTGTGGCTACGGTGCCTAACTAATGTATTATATAGGATTAATACAAGTTCATACTTTTAAAAATAAAATTTTAAAAGACTGTACAGGATTTTTTGAGTACAGGTATCTCTTAAATGGCTGAATTATAAGTGATGCTTCTGAAGAAGGCTGCTTGGCATCACCCTGATGGGTGTCTGCAAACCAGAGCCTGCAGAACGCGCCCAGCAGCAGCCTTAGTGTCGGCAGCAGCCCCGCACAGTCAGCGTGGTCCCAGTCCAGCTACAACCCCTTCGAGGATGAGGACATCGTCAGGGAGACGGAGGACATTAAAGCCAAAAATGTGAGCAGCTACGAGAAGACCCAGAGCTACCCCACCGACTGGTCAGATGATGACCCTACCAGGCCCTTCTCCTCCACAGATGCCAATGGGCACTCAAATCCATTTGAGAAGGGCACCATCTGGGGGACAGAAGTGCAGGTCTGGCCCTTTTACAACCTCAAAGGGCAGGAGCAAGACGAGCTGAGCTTCAAGGCGGAGGATGAGCTGACCAAGATGGAGGGTGGGGATGAGCAGGGCTGGTGCAATGGGTTTTTGGACAATGCACAGGCTGGCCTGCACCCAGCAAATTATGCCGAGGCCATCCAGGGACTGGGGCCCGTGGGCAGGCTGGCGGAGCTGCGGCGGTGGCAGAGCTCTGTAAGCTGTCGATCCGGGCCAGCAGCACCTCTGGTGCCTCCAGCTGGCTGTGTGGGGCGTCCACTCTTTTTCCTACAAAAGATGATGGGTCCATTGCCCTTGGCTTTCTGGTGTTCCTTGAAGTCAGACGAGCTGGTCATTTCACCTGGGACTTGCCACCCTTTCCACTTGCACATGGAGAGATCTGAGCACAGGCAAGCGCAGTACAACAGAGAAATAGGTGATGGCTCCGTGCTGCCCCAGTCCGCTGATAGCTTATCATGGATTCATTCTTCACCTTGTCTTCCCTCCTCTCCTCCAAGTCATTGGTGGGTTACACTGATTTTTGTTCCATTTTCTGGGCATTCTTTTTTTAAAGACTGTGTACAGTTATATTTAATATACTGTTTTTCCATTCGTTTAAATTTAAATTATGGCATAGGTTGATGTACACCAGTCTTGACGAGATGATATCTCTATTTCCATGCTGTACTGTTAGTCACCCATGCCCCTGCGTGTGTTAAACGGCGAGAAATGTAGCTCAATTAGATCAAAGATGTATTGATCTCAGTAGAAAGATGGGAACCTGTTGTGTTTGGATTTCTATTGTGAATGCTTTTATGCGATTGGGACATCTGAATGTGAGCTTCAGAAATAATCTTAGGTAGTACTTGTAAAGGTCGCCATATTTAAAAATTATTTTCAGTTTATTCTTGCTTAAGACTTTATTCTTTCACAAATTATCAATTTTATCAGTCATTTGAAAGATTAAAAAAAGACGAACTTTTTAAGCAAATGCACCTGTAAAATAAAGATGCTTTATATTAGACTGTCATGTCTTGGTATATAACTGTATATATTTGATATTCAGAGAATCTAAAGAGCTTGTCTCCTGTTTTAATGGGATTTCATGGCTTTTGACAGTGGGTTTAATTTGGTAACTACTTGAAGCCTGTGACATGCACGTACGAGTCTGACTGGTCAGCTGGACTCTCCCCTGCCCCCCAGTTCAAGCCCTGGGCCTCTCTCAAGTGGAGGCTGCTGAGATCTCATCCTCACTGGCCTGCTCTGGGTCCAACCTTAACTAGCCTTAGTCCTTCCAGCAGCAGAACACTGTAAAATTCCCATGTCTTTCCAGTAGTTGCAAATTTACAGTCCTACGTATTTGTGAGCAAAGAAAGCTGTGCCTCATTTATAATACAAGGATCTCTTCTGACGTCCTTAGTCAGGAGGGGAGCAGATATGCTGTGGCAGGAAGCTACTGCAATGACATGGTGGGGGGCAGGGGAGGGAAACCTTTATTTTGTGTAACTCAGGTATTAGTGACATGACTGCTGCCTTCCTAAGCTATGCATTTGCTCAGCGTTTCCAGTGAGCTTGATGTCTTGTTTGGAAAGTGGATGTGTGTACAGGTTTGTCATGAAAACGTACCAGCAGAAATCCTCATTCCTATGCTACAGATTTACAAAAAATTGTCAAGTCTTTTAAGTTTAAGAGTTTCTTTAAATGTCTAGTATTTTAGAAAATCAATAAACAATTGATCTTGTGAGTAAAAAAAAAAAAAATGTCTCTGGTCATTTTCACAGCAGAACTGAAGTTAGTGTCCCAATTCCAGGGAAGGCTTTAGGAAGTCAGAAGGCCAGAGCTTAACTTGCTACTGGTTTCTTTAGCTCCTTTGATCCAATGTAGATATTAACAGTCCAGGATAGGGGCTGGGGAAGGGACTTCCAGATGTTCTCCTGCAAGTTCAAAGGGTTCTTGAAATGAGATCAATTTACCAATTATTAAAATACGGAACTAAAAATTCACACCGTAAATACAAATTATAGGTTATTATTGAAGGTATAAAGATGGCATTTTATGTTTTGTCCCCCATTCCCACACCCACCAAAATTTTAAAAGGCCTTATGACAGTTAGAAATTCTTTTGTGAATCCCCAAAAGAGAAAGATTATGTTTTCGAACTAATCCCTGTGGGTGTGAGACTCTTTTGATTGGACTACATCAGTGAGACGTGACTCAGGTTGAATCTCTGCCCTCTTGCTGGGTCTTATATAAATGGAGACACAGAGAGAGGCACAGAGAGAAAGGAAGTTACCATTTTTAAAAAATATATTTTTTATTTATTTCTAAAAGATACTTAGATTACATAAAAAAATATAGGGAATTCCCATATGCCCCAATCCCCACACCTCCCACTCCCCCCCACCCATTCACAACTTCTTTCACTAGTGTAGTACATTCATTGCAATTGATGAAAACATTTTGGAGCATTGCCACAAGCATGGATTATAGTTTACATTGTAATTTACACTCACTCCCACTCAATTCTGTAAATTATGGCAAGATATATAATGGCCTGTATCTGTTGTTGCAATGTTACTCAGATCAATTCCATGTCCTGAAAATTCCCCCATATTGCACCTCCTTTTCCCTCTCCCTGACTACAGCACATCCAGTGGCTACTGTCTCCACACGAACGATACAATTTCATCCACTGCTAGAATCACAATAAGTGTATAGTAGAATACCAGTAAGTCCACTCCAGTCCACATTTTATTCTCCAATCCTGAGGATTCTGGGATGACAATGCCCACTGCACCTCTAATTGAGAGGGAGTTTCGATCCCATATGGCTGATGGATGGGACTCTCTTGCTTGCAGTTGTAGACACTCTTGGTTCCTTGGTGTGGTGGCTGTCCATCCTCACCTCCCTGCTAGTTGTCCTGGACGAGTCCAATGAACTGGAGAGTAGGTGTTGAAACTCCACTGAGGCTCAGGGCCCAGCTGGCACATGTACGGCCCAGAGATTAAAGTCTCTTGGATGTACACCTACCAAACCCAGCACCAAATATAGGTTCAAATAAAAGGGACAGAAGAGGCATGTGTAGAGAAGTCACATCTGGGCCCAACTCTGTCACACTCGGGAGCACAAACTCCAAAGTAAGGTCCACTGACAAGGCACCAAACTCCAGAGCTATCTGCCATGACTGTAGGACCTGGATGTCTCCAGAGCCCTCAGGAGTCCCATTATTTGGGGTAGTATCTACCTTGGCCGTCTATGAGATCTTGCTGAGACATGCATAAGCGTTACCTCTCTGATGCCTCCCAACTCACTTTGAAGTCTCTTAGCCATATACACTCATTTGTCTTTATCTTTTCCCCCTTTTATTCAAGGTCTTTTTCCAGTTGTATCACTAGCTGGTGCTTGGTAATAGTCCCTCGGTGCCAGGGAGGCTCATCCCTGGGGGTCATGTCCCTTGCTGGGGGGAAGGTAATGCATTTATATGCTGAGTTTGGCCTAGAGAGAGGAAGCAAGCATTTTTGATCCTGCCATGTGAGAGAGAACTCCAGGCTTGCCTACAGCTGCAGAAAGGCAGAGAAACCCTGAGAGACTGAGAGAGGAAGTCTAGAAAGACACAAGCCCTATGCTTGGTTGCCCACAGCTGAGCTCTGGCAGACAGCAAATTCTGGAGGGGAAGGCAGAGACTTTGGTAGAGATGGCCCACCATCTTGCTTCACCACGTGGCAGCTGACTTCGGTGAGAAAGCATTTCTGATGGTGTCTTGATTTAGACATTTCATGGCCTCAGAACTGTAAACGTTTACCCTAAAGAAAATTCCCATTATAAAAGCCAACCCATTTCTGGTCCTATACATCGGCAGCCCTGTGGCAAACTAAGATAGGCCTCATAGACTTCCTAATGACTAAAGTCCGAGTCAGCTGCTAAGAAATCTCCAGCCATGAGACCTTGGGGATGCCACCAACTTGCCTGTAGGCTAGGACAGTTCAGTTGCTATTATCTCTGCCACAGCAGGTCATGGCTTACAGCAAGGCTGCAGTCCTGTAAACTCAGATCAGAGCTAACTCCAGAAAACTGGAGAGACAAACTGTTTCAGGACTCAGGAGAATAAGGTTTTTGTCTTTCTTTTAAAAAATGCCTCATTCCCAACAAGGAAACATTAAGAGGCTTGATATCTTGTTACTACCCACATTCAATTTCCCAAAAGCAAGTGGCAGAAGGAAATGGAATCCAAATTGAGGGAGTAAATTTCTTGCTGTTCCAGAACTATACAGATGTCAGGCCCTTTATGTTTCTTATGTGCTCAGCAAAGGTGTTGGCATCATATAAGTAGGGCTATCAGGAGAGGTAAAGACAAGCTGATTTAACCTCCCCATGGTTGGTCTGTCAACTGGCTGTTAGAGCTATGTGTACTTGAATGCAGTCCTGAGATGGAAGTCCACCTTCTAGTCCTTCTGATTCTATGCTACATCTCAAAACCAGAGAATGGTGATTAAAGCTTTGGTTTCACAACTGATTTCACCCCAAGGTCAGGTCTATTTTGTCACTACAGGTCCAGGCTCAGAAAAGAGAGGAAGTCAAGAGTGACTACTGGATGAAGACAAGATCTTGAAGATCAGAGCAACCACAAACACCTGCCGGAACCGCCGAACCCCTTCTTTCTCCCGCGCTGGGGAAGGCCGGGTACCCCGCGGGAGTGACACGCGTGGGAGTGAACGCTCCTCCAGGACCCCAGCCCGATCTTCAGTCAAGGTACCGTGATTCGCTGGGGGTCTCGAGGGTTGACCTTCCAGTTCTGTGCTATGCCAGGACCCCAAGCCATAAGGGGAGTGGGAGGAGGGGCGGGGGGGGGTGGGAGGACTCTACTTACAAAAACTTGCTGCTCGCTCTTCCTAGCTGGACTCTGAGGGAAGGCCAAGGACGGAAGCACAGAGGCATTGCTCCTTCCTTTCCATCTTCCCTGGCTCAAATCCAGATGCTTAAGGCTGCGACAGGGAGCCTCTTTATTAGGGACTCTAGGGTGGGAAGAGGAAGGGACCTGCCCCTGCCCCCACCTCACCACTGCTTCTGCTTCTCCTAAGGGTTTCCACAGTCATGCCAACAAGTCTAAGAATGGTTCTACTCTTTTGTGCAAGAATGTAAAAAACCCATCTTTCTGAAATAGGAGGGGAGTGGAGAGAAAGTGAGTGATGAAAAACAAACCAATTCTATTTGTGCCTTTCTGGCTAGCTGCGCTTTGGGGCTAGCAAACATTTCTTGCTTGACCCCATCAGTCAGTAGCTACCCAGGGTGTGGGAAAAGACAGATAGTTCTATGTAATGATAGCTTCTAGTGCACATGTCAAAAACTATATACCTGTATCTATAAATCAAATGCATCTGTGGCCACTGCCATAGGCTGGCGTACCTGAGCTCCACTACTTGTGGTGCCCTCCTCCTTGTGAGAGCTTCAGCTTAATAAGAGCCGCTACAGCACCCTCTTTCCCCTGAGTCTTGGGGGAAAGCCCGAGTCGCCCCTTCATGTAAACTACGTAAGAGCGAGCAACACAGAAGCGTGGGGTGCTGTGAGCTCCCCACCCCTCCTCCCACTCCCCCCGCCCCTCCTCCCACTCCCCTTATGGCTTCGGGTCCTGGCATAGCACAGAACTGGAAGGTCAACCCTCGAGACCCCCGGCGAATAGCGGTCCCTTGACTGAAGATCGGGCTGGGGTCCTGGAGGAGCGTTCACTCCCACGCGTGTCACTCCCGCGGGGTACCCGGCCTTCCCCAGCGTGGGAGAAAGAAGGGGTTCAGCGGTTCCTGCGCGTGCCGCCGCTGCCTGCTGGTCCTTGAGCGGCCCTGGCCCGTGTGGGGGCCGGGTGCTGGTGGCAGGGGCGCCCCGGAGGCACCGGCCGCGCTGCCTGTGTTGGCGGTGCCTCACACGGCCCCTCGAGGCGGAACCACCCTGTGGCATTGGGCCCTGCCACCCCCGAAGTCCTGGACGGGCCCTAGAGTGTTTTTTTTTTTTTTTTTTTTTTTAGGTCCTGGGGTCAGGGATTTGAACCCGGGACCTTGTATGTGGGAAGCCAGTGCATAACCACTGAGCCACATGGGTTCCCCTGGGTTGTTGTTTGTTGTTTGTTGTTTTTTCATTTGTTTGTTTTAGGAGACACCATGAACAGAAATGGGACCTCCCATGTGGGAAGGAAGTGCTCAACTGCTTGAGCCACATCCACTCCCGCACAGAGAAATTTTAGACAACCCCTCTCTGCCGCAAACCTCACATTCCTTCATCAGCAAATCCTGTGGCTCCCGCCTTCAACCTATATCCAGAGCAGCTGTTTTTCTTTACCACCTCAATTACTTCTTTCCTGGTTAAAGTCACCAGCATTTTTTTTTTTCTAGATCACTGCAAGAGTCTTGGCACTAGTCTGTCTTTTCATCGTTGCCTTCCTCCAGTTTATTCTCAATACAGAAGGCAGATAGAGCTTTTACAAAGTCACACCAGATCAAATCACTCAGTGACCTTGATGGCTTAAAAATAAAACCCACAGTCCAAGGTCCTTTTCCTGATCTGCAGATCTGGACTCTTGACCCACTCTGAACTTCTCTCCTATTCTCTCTTCCCCAACCCTCCGCACCAGCCTCAGTGGCTTCCTTGCTGTGCCTGGAACAGCAAGAAATAGCGAAGGGCTGAGACTTTGCACCTGCTATTCCCTCTGCTTAGAAAACTTTTGCCAGAGACAGTTCCATGGCATGTGCCTTCACTTTACTTAATTCCCTGTTCAAATGTTACAGATGTGCCCAGTGCTACAGGAACCCTGAGAAACAAGAGGCAGGAGATGTATGGGATAAGCCACTTGATTATTTATTGAACCACCATGTATACTGTTTACTTCACGTCAGACTCTGTTCCAAGCCTGTTCCATGGGTTATCAAATTGCATCCCCTCAACAGTCCCTCGGAACAGGTCAAAATAGCTAACATGTTATCGAGTGCTTAGCATGTGCCAGGCACTGTGCTAGGCACATTATATGTATTAACTCACTTAAACCTCAACCACCCTGTGAAGTAGGTACTGTCATTATTCCCACTTTACATGTGAAGCACAGAGAGGTTAAGTAACTTACCCCATGTCACCCAGCCAGTGAGAGGCAGAGCTGGGGTTTACACCCAGGGCATAACCACTGGTGCCACTTGAGAGAAGAGGTCAGGCTTAAACTGTGCCTTAAGGTTGGCTGAGCAGGCACTTGTCAAAGCTAAGAAGTAGAAGCAGACCTTCCTTCCCAGGCAAGAAAGCACTGAACAAGTGCAAAGGTGCAGGGGCAGGCAGGCAGGCAGTCCTCACACTTTCCAGGAAGAGAAAGAGGCTGCTGTGATTAGGAGGTAAGGTGCAAGGTTTGTAAGGAGAGCCGGCTGGGCAGTACGACTCTGATTTTCAGGCATTTACAGAGGGTTAAGGTGGCTGTTTCTCCCTGCAGATGACGAATCGGAGTCCGCCTGCTCAGGAATCTGGAAGTGAGTGCTGGAGGAGTTGTTGAAGTCCTTTAAACCCTTATTGGTCCAGCTGGAACTTTGAAGGAGGGGGTCGGGGGTGGGAGGGGAGGCAGAGAAAAGGCAAGTGGAAGATGCAGGGGAGGTGCATTTTCAGAACCCGGCTAACTCTGTCCTCTCTGGCTGCCCAGCAGCCGGGGGACCCCTCCTGAGCCCCCGCCCCGCCGACATCGAAGACGGCCCCATGGAGCCAGAGAGCTCCTCCGGCGGGAGGCGGTGGCGCTACCTCCTGATCTGCCTGGTCGTTCTGGCCGTGATCGGCGTCTTGGTGGCCGGGATCCTGCTGCGCCTCCGGCACCGCGAGCTCTCCAAGTGGCAGGGGCCGGGCAGCACGCTCCACCTTCCCGAGATCGTCCTGGGGCGATGCTTCATCTACACACAGCTCCTCCGGCCGGAGCTGAGGTGAGCTGTCCCCTGGGGCGCTAGACGATGGCCCCCCTCAACCATGGGGCCGAGCATCCCACGCCAGGGGGCGCCCCGCCCGGCTGCGCAAGGCTGGACTCTGCGCGCGGGCCAGCAGTCTCCACTGCCCCAAACAAAGCAGCTTGTGTTCGGGGGGCCGCCGGGAGCCGGATGGGGGCTGCGATAGGAGCCGAGCCGGGACTGACTGCTCCGCGCCAGACTTGCAGGAGCGGCTGGCCTTGACCCCGAGCGTGCCCGCCGAGAGGGCGATCGCTTCTGGCTGGCTCAGCGCGGTCAGCGGGTAACCCCTTGACCGAGGTGCCCGCCCGTGGGCAAGGGTCCCAGGCCGCAGTCCACCCTCACAGCCCCGCTGGAGGCACAGAAAATATCCTGCAGAAGCGGGGGCGGGTAGGGGGGAAGCTGAGCGCATCTTCTACTTTGCATGGGGTTTCCGTTCGCTGCCTCTGCCCCGAAAGGGCCCGGGAAGGTGACAGATGACACCTGGTTGAGTGGCTTTCGGAGCCGACCGTAGGGGAGGAAGATGTCAGAAGGGCCAGACCACGAAAATGAGTTTTGTTCATTAATATAAAGCAGCACCCGACTTCTAGTGTGCCCTGGGATGCATGTGACCAGAAAAGACATGAACAGAATCAAACAACAACAAAACCAACTTTAAAGATTGAGCTATAACTTAGACCTCAGCGTGCGCCAGGAAACTTTCCAGAAGGTTCCTCGTGCTCCCTCCCAGCTACTAACCGCCCCCAAGGGGAACCGCTATTTGACTTCTATTCCTGAGATAGTTCGCCTAGATCATTCATCTCGAAGTTGTTCGCAATGTAGAACCAGCTGGGAAATAAAAAACTACTTCTCAGGCTGCCAAAGGAGGGGAGGGGAACTGCGATTTTAGGCTCTGTGCTTGAGATCGCTCAGTTCTTCCTCCCAAACTCCCCCAATCTTGCGATGTGAGCGATAAGACATCTTCCGCCTCTGGGTGCGCGCTCAAAAGTTTCCATTCTAATGCAGACACCTGAAGTCTTGCAAATTGCTCTAGATCAAAGATTCCTAGGGGTCGCATTAAGTTTTGTTTACAGATAACGAAGTACTTAATTGAAAGAGAAAGGAGAACTAGAAGCCTTCCTTCTGGCTGCACTTTATCAGTTAAATTGAGGGAAATCCAATTTGAGAAGGTAAAGATTAACCGCAATCCAATTTTTATTCTCACCTTAATGTAAGGTGCTTATTATTGTTCAATCATTTTTGGTAAATTCACACAATTGATTAAATTAGCACAAGCCAGTACAGCAAAGAGGATGCTCCATACAAAGTACATGACTTAAATTTTCCTCAGGATGCAGGCTCATTACATGTGTGTGTATATATAGGCATATGAATGTATATTCAATGTATAGACACATGTATATGTGTATATAAGTACACATTCAACAAAATATTTACATGGGATGTTCCATTATTAACAGGGATATCCCATGTTAATATGTTGGTGAGTATCCTTCCAGATTTCTCACAATGCATGTACACACATGTGCACACACAAACACGTTTTATATAACTGGGTCAGTAATAATATGGTGCTTACTCTATGGGAGGCACTTAAAAAATATCAAATTATTTAGTTATTTAACAACAATGTACTGTAATTGCTATTGTTATCCCCAATTTACAGATGAGCTAACTGAGGTAGAGAGTTGGAGTAAATTGCCCAACATTTGGCTCCAGATGCTGAACTACAGCTTACTGCCTAGGTATGTTCTGTCAATGGAGAAAGAAAAAGCTAAGCTGCAAGGCAAAAAGGCATTTATTTGGGGTCTTAGAATTGCAGTTTGGGGAGCACAGATTCAGGTAGCAATCCAAATTGTGTCCCGTCTTGGGTCTTCCAGGTAAGGGTTTTTAAAGAAAAAGAAGAGGATTGCATTAATTGTGACTGGTGCACATTGGCCTTAGATAGTTTACTGAGTTCCTTATCTTGCGTCTGGGCATCCTTAGTGTTTTGAGTGTTTGTTGCTTGAGGGTTTGCGTACTTCAGCAGTTTCACTGTTGCCTGAGGGTTTACATACTTGGGCAGTTTCACTGTTGCCTGAGGGTTTATATACTTGCTTGAGGGTTCCCATACTTTGGCAGTTTGTCATATCTGGCTGAGACAGTGCATAATAGTAACCTCCGGAATGACCTCCTGACTCCATTTTATTTTTTAAATTTTATTTTGTACATTTAATACTTGAAAATATAAACAATTAAAAACTAAAAAGTAAACACAGATGAATAAATATATACATTTCTCAATTAAATGTACTGGATACATATAAATTTTTTTTTGAATCAAACAATATGTTACACAATATATTTGGTTCTTTGTAACGCAATTATATAGTATTTGTCCTTTTGTGTCTGGCTTGGTTCACTCAACATAATGTCCTCCAGGTTCATCCATGTTGTCATATGATTTACAACTTCATTTCTTCTTACAGATGCATAATATTCCATCGTGTGAATAGACCACAGTTTGTTTATCCATTCATCTGTTGATGGACACCTGGGTTGTTTCCAACTTTTGGCAATGATGTATTAATGTGGCTATGAACATTGGTGTGCAGATGTCTGTTCATGTCACTGCTCTCAGTTCTTCTGGGTATATACCCAGTAGTGGTATTGCAGGGTCACGTGGCAAGTCTATAGTCAACTTCTTTAGGAACTGCCAAACAGTCCTCCATAGTGGTTGTACCATCCTGCATTCCCACCAACAGTGAAGAAGTGTTCCTATCTCTCCACATCCTCTCCAACACTTGTAGTTCTCTGTCTTTTTAATAGTGGCCATTCTGATAGGTGTGAAATGATATCTCATTGTAGTTTTGATTTGCATTTCCCTAATCATGAGTGATGTTGAGCATTTCTTCATGTGTTTTTTTGCCATTTGTATTTCTTCTTCAGAGAAATGTCTATTCAAGTCTTTGGCCCATTTTTTAATTGGGTCATTTGTCTTTTTATTGTTGAGTTGTAACATCTCTTTATATATCCTGGATATTAAACCCTTATCAGATATGTGATTTCCAAATATTTTTTCCCATTGAGTCGGCTGCCTTTTCACCCTTCTGACAAATTCCTGTGAGGTGCGAAAGTGTTTAATTTTGAGGAGATCTCATTTATCTACTTTTTCTTTTGTTGCACGTGTTTTGGGTGTGAGGTCCAAGAAACCACCACCTATTACAAGGTCTTGAAGATGTTTCCCTACATTTTCTTCCAGTAGTTTTATGGTCCTGGCTTTTATATTTAGATCTTTGATCCATTTTGAGTTGATTATTGTATAGGGGGTGAGACAGGGGTCGTCTTTATACTTTTGGTTATAGATACCCAGTTTTCCCAACACCATTTGTTGAAGAGATTGTTTTATCCCACTAACATGGACTTGGTAGGTTTGTCGAAAACCAGCTGACTGTATAGGTGAGGGTTTATTTCTGGGTTCTCAATTCTATTCCACTGATCTATGTGTCTATCTTTATGCCAGTACCATGCAGTTTTTTGTTTTTTTTTTTTAGATTTTATTTATTTATTCATCCATCCCCCCTTTGCTGCTTGTGCTCGCTGGGTCAGCTAACCACGCCGTGCGGGCGGGCCTGCCTCCACCAGGAGGCCCGGGGAACTGAATCCGGGGCCTCCCACATGGCAAACGGGAGCCCCACTAATTGAGCCACAGCCGCCTCCCTACCATGCAGTTTTGACCACTGTAGCTTTGTAATATGTTTCAAGTTCAGGCAGTGAAATTCCTCCCACATTGCTCTTCTTTTTTAGAATGATTTTTGCTATTCGGGTGCAGTTACCCTTCCAGATGAATTTGGTAATTGCCTTCTCTAATTCTGTAAAGTAAGCTGTTGGGATTTTGATTGGTATTGCATTGAATCTATAAATCAATTTGGGTAAGATTGACATCTTCATGATATTTATTCTTCTAATCCATGAACACAGAATTCTGTTTGTTTAGGTCTTTTAAATTTTCTTTTAGCATTGTTTTGTAGCTTTCTGCATATAGTTCCTGTACTTCTTTGGTTAAATTAACTCCTAGGTGTTTGAGTCTTTTTGTTGCTATTGAAAATGGAATTTTCCCCCTGATTTCCTCCTCAGATTGTTTAGTACTAGTGTACAAAAACATTACTGAATTTTGCATGTTGATCTTGTATCCTGGCACTTTGCTGAACTCATTTATTTGTTCAAGTAGCTTTGTTGTGGATACTTCAGGATTTTCTAAGTACAGAATCATGTCATCCACAAACAGAGTTTTACTTCCTCTTTTCCTATTTGGATGCCTTTAATTTTTTTTTTTTTTCCTTGTCTAATTGCCCTAGCTAGAACTTCTAGTACAATATTGAATAACAATGGTGACTGTGGGCATCCTTGTCTTATTCCCAATCTTAGAGGGAAAGCTTTCAACCTTTCCCCATTGAGTACAATGTTGGCTGTGTGTTTTTCATATATGCCTTTTATCATATTGAGGAATTTTCCTTTTATTCTTATCTTTTGAAGTGTTTTTTTTTTTTTTTACTTTATTTTGTACATTTAATAATTGAAAATATAAACAATTAAAAACTAAAAAATAAACACAGATGAATAAATATATACATTTCTCAAGTAAATGTAATGGATACATGTAAAATTTTTTTTGAATCAAACAATATGTTACACAATATTTTGGTTCATAGTAACACATACATACAGTATTTGTCCTTTTGTGTCTGGCTTGCTTCACTCAACATAATGTCCTCCAGGTTCATCCATGTTATTGTATGCTTTACAACTTCATTTCTTCTTATAGCTGCATAATATTCCATTGTGTGACTAGACCACAGTTTGTTTATCCATTCGTCTGTTCATGGATACCTGGGTTGTTTCCAACTTTTGGCAATGGTGAATAATGTTGCTATGAACATTGGTATGCAGATGTCTGTTTGTATCACTGCCCTCAGTTCTTCTGTATATATACTCAGTAGTGGTATTGCAGGGTCATGTGGCAAGTCTATATTCAACTTCTTTAGGAACTGCCAAACAGTCCTCCACAGTGGTTGTACCATCCTGCATTCCCACGAACAGTGAAGAAGTGTTCCTGTCTCTTCACATCCTCTCCAACACTTGTAGTTCTCTGTCTTTTTAATAGTGGCCATTCTGATAGGTGTGAAATGATATCTCATTGTAGTTTTGATTTGCATTTTTTGAAGTGTTTTTATCAAAAAAGGATGCTGGATTTTGTTGAATGCCTTTTTTGCATCAATTGATATGATCATGTGATTTTTTCCCTTCAATTTATTAATGTGGTGTATTACATTGATTGATTTTCTTATGTTGAACCAGGCTTGCATACCAGGAATAAATCCCACTTGGTCGTGATGTATAAGTCTTTTGATATACTATTGGATTCTATTTGCAAGTATTTTGTTGAGAATTTTTGCATCTATGTTCATTAGAGAGATTGGCCTGTAATTTTCTTTTCTTCTAGTATCTTTATCTGGCTTTGGTATTAGGGTGATGTTGGCTTCATAAAATGTGTTGGGTAATTTTCCCTCCTCTTCAATTTTTTGGAAGAGTTTACACAGGCTTGGTGTAAATTCTTTTCTAAATGCTTGGTAGAATTCACCTGTGAAACCAACTGGTCCTGGGCTTTTCTTTGCTGGGAGATTTTTGATGACGAATTCAATCTCCTTAAATGTGATTGGTTTGTTAAGTTCTTGTATTTTTTGTAGCGTCAGTGTAGGTCGTTTGTGCATTTCTAGGAATTTGCCCATTTCATCTAGGTTGTCTAGTTTGTTGGCATACAGTTTCTCATAATATCCTCTTATGATTCTTTTTATTTCTGTGGAGTCATTTGTAACTTCCCCCCTTTCATTTCTGATTTTATTTATTGACATCTTCTCTCTTTTTTTCTTTGTTAATCTAGCTAGGGTTTTGTCTATTTTATTGATCTTCTCAAAGAATCAGCTTTTGGTTTTGTTGATTTTCTCTATTGTTTTTTTGTTCTTATTTTCATTTATTTCTGCTCTAATCTTTATTATTTCTTTCCCTCTGTTTGCTTTAGGATTGGTTTGCTGTTCTTTTTCTAGTTTCTTTAGTTGTTCAGTTACAACTTTGAGTTTTGCTTTCTTCTTTTTTAATATAGGAGTTTAGGGCTATAATTTCCCTCTCAAGACTGTCTTTGCTGTATCCCATAAATTTGGATACACTGTGTTCTCGTTTTCATTTGCCTCAATATATTTACTGATTTCACTTGCAATTTCTTCTTTGACCCACTGATTATTTAGGAGTGTGTTGTTCAGCCTCCACACTTTTGCAAATTTACTTTTTTCCTGTCTATTATTGATTTCCAGTTTCATTCTATTATGATCTGAGAAGGTGCTTTGTATAATTTCAATCTTTTTATATTTATTGAGAGCTGTCTTGTGACCTAACATGCGGTCTATCCTGGAGAAAGATCCATGGGCACTTGAGAAGAATGTATAACCCGCTGTGTTTGGATGCAGTGTTCTGTATATGTCTGTTAGGTCTAACTTGTTTATCATATTGTTCAAGTTCTCTGTTTCCTTGTTGCTCTTCTGTCTAGTTGTTCTGTCTAATGATGTGAGTGGGGATGTTGAAGTCTCCAATGATTATTGTAGAAATGTCTATTTCTCCCTTCAGTTTTGCCAGGGTTTGTTTCATGTATTTTGGGGCACCCTGGTTAGGTGCATAGATATTTATGACTGTTATATCTTTCTGGTGGATTGTACCTTTTATTAATATATAATAGACTTCTGGATCTCTTAGAACTTTTTTGCATTTAAAGTCTGTTTGTCTGATGTTAGTATAGCTACCCCTGCTCTTTTCTGGTTACTATTCACGTGGAGTATCTTTTTCCTACCTTTCACTTTCAGCCAGTTTGTATCCCTGGGTCTAAGGTGAGTTTCTTATAAGCAGCATATGGATGGCTCATGTTTTTTATCCATTCTATCAGCCTGTATCTTTTGATTGGGGAGTTTAATCCATTCACATTCAATGATATTACTGTAAATGCACTATTTACTTCTTCCATTTTAATCTTTGGTTTTCATATGGCATCTTCTTTCATCTGTCTTTTTTACTCTTTTGGTTATCCTTTCTACAATACTTTCTTCTATACTTTCCTCCAAGCCTCTCTTCCCTGTCTTTTTCTATCAGGTTCTAGGCTTCCTTTAATATTTCCTGCAAAGGTGGATTCTTTTTTGCAAACTCTCTTAGTTTCTGTTTGTTTGTGAATATTTTATACTCACTTTCACGTTTGAAGGACAGTTTTGCTGGATAAAGAATTCTTGGCTGGCAGTTTTTCTCTTTGAGTTTCCTAATTGTATCATACCACTGTCTCCTTGCCTCCATGGTTCCTGAAGAGAAATCTGCGCTAAGTCTTACTGGATGTCTCTTGTACATGATCGTTTGCTTCTCTCTTGCTGCTCTGAGAATTGTTATCTTTGACATTTGTCATTCTGAGTAGTATGTGTTGTGGAGCAGGTCTATTTGGATTTATTTTGATTGGGGTATGGTGTGCTTCTTGGACACATAAGTTCATTTCTTTTGTGAGAGTTGGGAAATTTTCAGCTGTTATTTCCTCTACTACTCTTTCTGCCCCTTTTCCCTTCTCTTCTCCTTCTGGAATTCCCATGACACGTATGTTGTTGCATTTTGTGTTGTCATTCAACTCTCTGAACTCCTGCTCAATTTTTTCCATTCTTTTCTCTCTCCGTTCTTTTCTCTCTTCAACTTTAGCTGTTCTGTCTTCGGTATCACTTATTCTGTCTTCTATCATTTCGAGTCTGCTGTTGTATGCCTCAAATGTGTTTTTGATTTCACCTATTGTGTCTTTCATTCCCATGAACTCTGTTAGTTTTCATTTATTTATTTATTTTTTATTTTTATTTTTTTTTACTTTTTTTTTTTTTTTTTTTTTTTTACCGGGAGGTCCCGGGTATCGAACCCGGGTCCCTCCATATGGGAGACGGATGCCCAACCATTTGAGCCACATCCGTCCCCTCTGTTAGTTTTCTGTTCAGGATTTCAGATTCTTCTTTTCATTCACTCAATGTCTTCTTGATGTCATTCATCTCATTAACTATATTGCCTTTCAACTCATTAATTTAATTTTGGAAATTTGTGCGCATCTCGCTGATTAGTTCTCTCAAATTCTGCATCTCTTCTGGGACTTTGATGTATTTCTTTTCTTGAGCCATGTCTTATTTTCTCAGTATGGCTCATAATTTTTGCTGATATCTATGCATCTGATTAGGATGTAGTTTATTCAGATGCTCAATCTCTTTCTCTTTTGTAGGGATTTAGTGGCAGGAGGCTGTGGGTTACCACTGCTCTTTGATTTTTGCCTCAATCTGGATTGTTAGGATTGTCCTGCCTGTTGCTCAAAACTGGGCACTGGACCCTATAACTGGTTGTAGAGTTGCTTCCTAGGGCCTTGGGCAGGGAGGCTATAGAGGCCAGAAAAAGCCTCTTATACTTATTTTTAATTTTCTTGCATGCACTTCCTTGGTCTGCCAGGAGATGGCACTCTTTGGCAGCTCTCATTTCAATGCCTGGTGGGAGTGTATTTGTTGCAACACAGACCAGATCAATGTGATAGAGCTCCCTGTCTGGAGGCTAGGAGCCTTGAAATTCAAACTTTCTCTGAGACAGTTCTCCAGTCTTCTCTGGCAGCTCCCTCCCTTTTCCCAGCTAGGAAATATTTCCACTCCCCTCTGAGTCCTCAACAACCAGTCCCTGTTCCTAGAGGAGGAGATTGGGAGGGTTTTATATCTTTAGCCCCTTGGGGGCTCCAAGGCAAACAATGGCGCAGCCCCACCCGGCCTGGAAGGGCTCTTGGGACTCAGCAGACCAAATTTGTGAGTCAAAAGCTGAGTCAGCCTTAGGCTGTGTCCCTCTCTCTCTCCTTTCCTGGGGCTTCCTCAACAACTAGTCCTGGCTAAAACAGAGGGAGATTGCGAGGGTCTGATTTCTCCAGTCCTTCGCAGGCTCCCAGGGCAAACCACTGTGTGGTCTCACCTGGCCTGGAAGGGCTCATGGGAAACAGCAGAACAAATTTGTGGGTCAGAAGCTGAGTCTGCCTTGATGTGTCCCTCTCTCCCCCGTTTCCTGGGGTGGTAGCTCCCTGGAGACCCCTTTGTCTGTAGTTGCAGGCCCAGAGCCCCGAGAATTCTGAAGTGTCTTTAGTGTGGGGGAGGGTGCTGGCAGCAGCAGCTGCTGGTTTCAACTCACAGTTCTGTCATCGCAATTTCCCTCCTTTGTCCCTCTCTCCTCTAGGTGGTGTCCAGCCTTCACCTGCTGTCCTAAACCCTAGCAGATCTTTTTCAGGGCTTTTCAGCCTGTCCTCTAGCTATTCTGGAAGAGAAGAGATTCCCATGTCTTACTAGTCTGCCATCTTCCCAGAAGTTATTTAATTTATTCTTTTAGGAAGTACTGGGGATTGAACCCAGGACCTCGTACATGGGAAGCAAGCACTTAACCACTGAGCTACACCCGCTCTCCCAACTCCATTTTAAATCTCTTAGCCATAGTAACTCTATTTCATTTTATTTCTTTTTACAGTTCCATAGGTAGAGTTACCATGTCTGGAGGATTTTGGGAAGAGAGAGGATGCTATCAATGGTTGTGCTCAATCAACAGGCTTAAATGGGGACATATGGTCACCCTACCTAAGGGTGATTTAAAAGCATGAACTCTAGAGTCACACTGCTTGGGTTTAAGTCTTGGCTTTCTCACAGTGTGACCTTGGCATGTTGCTTAATTTCCCTGTGCCCCAGTGTTCTCAACTGTAAAATGGAGGCAGTAATGAAAGTACCTACTACATGGGGATATTATGAGGATTAAGTGGAAAAATCCTGCCATCTAGTAAACACTCAATAATTTTTTTTTTTGAAATACAATATCACAGACACCTTTCCAAAATAATCATTGGATTATTTATTTATATAAAAATTCAGGAAATCAGCCCTCCAGTGATGGAATTTAGGTTATTTCCATTTTTCACTGTTGTTCTTTCTTTAAATATATATATTATTATCTTAACAATTGGCCTTGGGGATTTTCTATGCCAGTACATATAGATCTACCTCATTCTTTTTTACAGTTCATAGTATTCCATAGGATAGATGTAACATTTATTTAACATTTCCCTATTGATGGAAAATTAGTTTGCTTCCAATTTTTTTGTCTCATTCATTCGTTCAACAAATATTTGCTGAGCATCTACTATGTACCAGACAGCTATTGGTGATATAGGTGTGAATGATAGGATTCCCACTCTCATGACAGCTTTCTTCCTAATTGGGGGTAATGTGCCAGTGGACATCGTTGTACATATATTTCCGTATGCATGTGGGAGTGTTTCTGTAGAGCAGATTTCTAGAGGTAGAATTGTTGGGTCAAAGGGGACATATGCATATTTTAAGTTTTGATAAGTATTTCCAAATTCCCTCCAAAATGGCTATACCAATTTACTCTCTGCCAATCCATCAGGTAGCCTGTTTTCCCAAATTCTCTTCATCGTTGGTATTTTTACGTTTTTAGTTATGAAAAAAATAGCATATATTGTTTCCTGATTATCATTGAATCTAAGCATCTTTTTTCTTTAAAAGATTCATTTATTCCTGCCCGTCCCCCCATTGTTTTGTGTTTGCTGTCTGCTTTCTGTGAGTTCTTCTGTGTCTGCTTGTCTTCTCTTTAGGCAGCACCGGGAACCAATCTTGGGACCTTCCAGAGTGGGAGAGAGGCGCTCACTCTCTTGTGCCACCTCAGCTCCCTGGTCTGCTATGTCTCTTATTGTCTTCCCTCTGTGTCTCTTTTTGTTGTGTTATCTTGCTGCACCAGCACTCTTGCGTGGGCCAGCACTCCTGCGTGAGCCAGCACTCCTGCACAGGCCAGCTCTCCACATGGGCCAGCTCTTCACTCGGGCCAGCTTGCCTTTTACCAGGAGGCCCTGGGAATCGAACCCTGGGCCTCCTATATGGTAGATGGGAGCCCCATCCATTGAGCCATATCCATTTCCCCTAAGCATCTTTTGTATGATTATTGGCCATTTATATTTTTTATCAGTGAGTCTCCAGTGTAGTTCCTTGCTCATTTCTATTGAGTTGCTTGTTTATTTCTTGTTATAGGAATTCTTTATTTGTTGTAGATAGTATTCATCATACACACACACACACACAAATATGTATTTATGTATATTTATATGAAATGTTTTCTTTCTCTCTGTCCATTGTCCTTGTAACCCTTCTATTTTCTGTTACCCCCAAACTTTAACCTCAAGATCATGACTCTTTGATTAAAGATTTTCTCTTTCTTTCTATGTCATTGAAAGTCTGGCATACTATTTCCCTTATAGTCATACTCTCTTATCCCATTATGGCATCAGGCTTGAAGTTCAAGATCTTATCATTTGAACCAGGCCCAGGTATGTACAAGATTCTTCTCAATATGTTTATCTTGAACTAGAGAGACAAGCTATGTTCCCCTTACCCCCAACATCCAACAAGTGATGGTGAGATAGGGATAGGAGAACTTCAATATGCACTCTCATTCAAAAGGGGAGGAGTAGGAGGTACACAGCAGTTATTGGTCCATAGCGATTCTGAAATCCAGCTGGACGTGTCATTATTCCTTGATTAGGACCCAATCCTGTTCCCTGGTAATTTCTCCCTGGTTCTTATTTATTATCTCTGATATCTTGGTTCCAATCTCTGCATTATCTTGATCTTTCCTTAGGAAATGGCCTATGTGTGCAGCAGTGTTGCTTCTTCAGCCTTCTTCACATCTGTGGGAAGTTGGAGTCCCAAAGACCTCTTTTCATTTTGAATGGTTTCTCTCCCTTTCAGTATAAGCTGGCACAGTTTCTTTAAAAATTTTGTGGTCTTCTGTGTATCAAATTATAATCCATTCTACCTGACAAAAGACACTTCTATAAATCTTGTTGAGTTAGGTCTCTCTCTATCTTGGTCTGAGAGCCAGTACTGTGAGACAATGTTCTTAAGGTCCTTAGAAATCCAATGCCTAGCGGAGAGCTTCTATATGGTACTCTTAAATCTTCCCAAGGTCTTAAGAGAGAGTCTTACAGCCAACCCCCTGAAATTGTTTTGATCATTGCCTCAAGGTCATGTCTTACTTTGAGATTCTTTTACTAGGAAAGATGTTGAGAATCTTTCATCAGCAAATCCTGACTTGGAAATGCTTGCTCTTGTTTCTGCTTAAAAACCGAACAGCTTTTTGTTTTTTGTTTTTATTTCTTCTCTCTCTTTCTCAGTTTGTACCTTATCACATGTAAATAAAAGAAATGAGTTGGCACTCTCACATTTACCATGGAAATGGTCCTTAGCCAAATCCACAAGTTCATCCAGTATATTTTCTGCCATCTACATTACTGTGGGTGACCGTGTTACCAAACTTTCTACCACGACATAACATGGATCACTCTTTTTCTAGCCTCCAGTAACAATTTCCTCCCTGCCCATCCAGTCTTTACTAATAGTCTCCCTGAGGACTTTCTTCCTTCTGCCTGCCACCCACTCCCAATGCTCATGCCACATGTTTTAGGTTTTTGTTAGGGCAGTACCTCACTTCCAGGAATCAGTTTCTGTTTCTCTTTTGGTTATCTATTGTTATGCAGTACACTTCTCTAAAATTCAGTCACTTAAAAGAACAACCATCTCATTATCTCTCATTATTCTCTGGGTTCTCTGCTTCACATGATGTCACCTGGGGGGCTGACTTGGTGGCTTGTTCAGACGTCTTGAGTCGTGGTGACTGGGCTCAGTTGGGAGGATGGGGTCTCTCTGTCTCTTTCTCTAGTCTCAGGGCTTCTCCCTCTCCATGTGGCCTCACCACGTGGTCTCTCCATGGTGTGATGACAAGCTTTCTTCAGGACAGTCCATGGCTCTCAAAAGTGGAAACTGCCACTTAAACCTTTAAACCCATTGCTTCCACCGCACTCCATCACACTTCCAGCATCACTTCCACCACACTCTATTAGATTCAAGGGGAGGGGAAACCAACTCTACCTCTCAATGGGGGGAGTGCCAAAAATTTTGTGGGCAGCTTTAATCTTTCATAGTTGATTATGTTAGCTTTTTTGTTTACATTTCCTTTGGGTCTTTTTTGTTAATTTTTTTGTTCTATTATATTACCTTTTATTTACTAGTTTAAAAATGATAAAATCTAACACATGTCTCCTGGAATATAAGTTTCTTGAGTCTAGGGAGTTTTTGTTTAGTGACATATCCAAAGGACCTAGAATAGTGCCTGAAATATAACAGGCACCTGATATTTTGCTGAATTAAATGAATGATATGCAAGCCAGTAAATTAGAAATAAACAAAGTCATACAAAAAATATACCTCATTGAACTTCTCAATACTATTACTCCCAAATCCATCAATTTCTATTTTGGGCATATGAAATATTCATTTTTCTTTTGTGATATAGCATTTTGGTGTTTATGTATAGGTTGTAGGCTGTGTCTTCTTTACCTGTTTCTTTGGTTGTCATTTGCCAACATCTTTCACCCCCACAGAACTCCTTTTCTACCTGACTTTTAGTGTGAGCAGGTGAGGGTTGAAGTTTGTCCTTGGTTTTCAGCTGGACCTTCTTTGAGGTGAACCAGGAGTATTAAACACAGAACACACCTAGGCAGATCCCACCTGGTTCTCCTGTCTTGAAGGCCAGATAGAAGAGCTACCTTCTGAGCAAGATGGCCCTGGCTCACCAAAGTTTGCATAGATTGTCAGCACTGAGAACACCTCTAGGCACTGTAGAAGAGGATCAGGTATCTGGGCAATTGTCAGGACCCAGGAAATGTGCAGGGGTGGGGCAGTGCCTAGAGGTGGGAATGGAGAGTGGGCACTCAGAGCAAGACGGGCCTCTAGGGAGGAACCAAGATGGTGCAGCTTCAGCTCCAGGAAACTTCTCCCTATGGGTGATGGTGATTGCAAGCACTGGTGAGTGCTACAGACTGCTGGCTCTCTAGGCAAGAACTCAGAGATAGGGCTAGGCATTTCTCTCCTCATCTCCTGAGCCCCAGGACACACTGGGGTCCTGGAAGGGAGGGACTGTTTTATTGCCCTCTGCAAGCCTGGCTGTCTAGCATATTACTTGGCATGTTATAGTCTCTTACGAGGTCCTTCTACATCATGCTAGTTGAATGCCAAGTGAGAGACTTAATCCGACAAAATTCTTCATCAGTTTTTATCTTCTAATAAGCAATTCATGCCCATATTCACCATCTTTTCGGTTTTCTTTACTTTCATTTCAGTTTCTTTTTGTTTCTCCTTCCTCTTCAAAATTTCTGGTAAAATTTCCATTCTTACTTCCCCATATGTCCCACTTTAATGATGTTAGCATTTTATTGACTTCCACTCAGTAATCTTCACCAGGGCTAAATTCACAAACTAGTGAATTCATATAATACCTCCTGAGTAAGGACTTATTGTGTGCCCAGTACTGGGCTGGCATGGGGCATTCAAAGAGGATGAAATCACAGAGCCTGCTCTCCATGCCTGCATGGGAGGTGGGGAAAAAACTGACAAGGAAACTGAACCCTTCAGAAAACTGATCTCTGACAACAAAGAGGTTGTGCAAGGAGGAGAGGGGCACCACAGAGGGGGTGATTGCCTCTGCACTGTTAGCTTTTTGCTGGATTCTGCAAATGTGTGTAAGATGTACTCAGGTATCTATCAAACAAGAAAGAATATGTAATAGCCATGAGCTGAGTGCCAGCACAATGCCACAGAGATTCAGAAGTGGGCGTGACCCTACCAGGTAGAGGAGAGTCAGGAAAGAGTTAATAAAAGCAGTAGCCTTTGAGGTCTTCTTTTGAAGATCAAATGTCAACAAAGGGGAGCTCTAAAGAGTGTTGAAAGAACTATTTTAACTGTTTCACTCTTCAGCTATTGTACTGTTGAAAGAAACTATGGATGCAGATAAGATGCTACTGCTTGGGAGATGGGCCAATTGGTTGACCCAAACTCTTGAAAAGTGGTGGGATCTTCTTTGGGGAGGATCCCACAAGTGAGAGGGTCTGGGACTCATCTTGGCCTGTGTACAACCTGAATTTCTCAGCATATAGAGAGGGTCAGGGCAACCATATTTACACAGGACAGAATTCCAGCATAGTTTTCCTTTGGAGTGATGAAATGACCACTTGCTCAAGATTTGAGTTCCCAGCTAGATTGTGAGCTCCGGGAAAGTGCTGGATGGTGGCTTAGGGTTCCAGGGCTGTTATAACAAAGTACTACAAACTGGGTGGCTTTAAACAATGGGCGTTTATTGTCTCAAGTTCTGTAGGCTGCAAGAGAGAGGGCCAGGCTTCCTCTGAAGTCTATAGGTTTTTGGTGCTGGCTTGCCCGCAATCCATGGTGTTCTTTGGCTTGTAGGTAACTCACTCCCTGCCTCTGTCACATGGCTGTCCTCTCTCTGTCGGTCTGTCTGTCTGTGTCCAAACTTTCTCTTTTCATAAGGATGCCAGTCATATTGAATTAGGTCCCACCCTAACTCAGTTTGGCCTCACTTTAACTGGTCATATCTTCAAAGTACCTATTTCCAAATAGGCTCACATCCACAGGACTGGAGGTTGAGGCTTGAGCCTGTTTTTAGGGGACACAATCCAATCCACAACAGATGGCACTGCATTGAACTGCATATCTCTAATGCTCAGCAATATGAGAATTAGGCTTCCTTCAACCTCATGTTTCATTCTGAGGTTCCGAGACCAGTGGCCAGAAAGTTTTAAATGCACCTGATCGAATGTTGGAAGGTGAAATAGTAGAAGTGAAACAGGGCTCCAAAGCGTGGTGTCTGGGTGCTGCTGTGTTTAGAAATGGAGACTTCAGACCATAGAGCTGGGTTGACTGAGGAAGGAAGGACGGGGTGAAGTACACAAGCAGGTGAGCCGAGGTGGGGGTCGGGTGGGGGACTTGAGATGCCACCAGGACAGCTGAGAGGCTATAGCTCTGGATCAAATCATCTGTAGAAGATTCCAAGCTGAGGTTGCTGAGCCAGAGAAGGCAAGAGGAGAGAGAGGAGAGCCACTACTTCTATGCTTTTTGAACAAATGCTTTGCTTTAGATGCTGTTCCTAGACAGGTCAGTGGTGTCAAGTGCTGAAGGCTCACCCATGTGAGTGGGAGGAAGTGGTGGCGTTCAGCCCAGAGAAAAACTTTGGTTATTTCATCACAACACTCACAACTTCTCAGTTTCCTCCTCTCTCCTTTGCTTTAGGAGCCTTGGAAAACAGCTGCTGCAAGTCATTTCAGCTATTTTGAAGGGAGGAATGTTGAAAATCAGTGTTTATTAGCTGTCCACAATGTACTAGGAACTCTATATGTTTTATTCATTTTAACTTTATCATAATCCTGTCAGGAAAGTCCGAGGAGCCACATCTTATGGACAGGGGAATGGAGCGTGGTGGTAGTTACAGTTACCCGATTTGCTGATATCACACAGTAAGCCAGGCTAGCTATGGAATTTGAAGGGCCCAGTGCAACATGTAAATGTGAGGCTTATTGTTCAAAAAGCAGGAGAAAGGCTTTTTCTTTCGTCTGTTCTCTCTCTGTTGATCGCCGGGATGCTTTTATTTGCTGTTTAATGTTGAGCCCCTCTTGGGCAGTAGGGTATATGTAGGGAGGGTGTAGAACCTCACAGGAGCTGGGTCCTACTTAGCAGCTTGGTGTCCATGGAAGGTGCGCCTGACCCCAGCCGTTCCTGCACCCAGGCTCCAGGGGTGGGGGGTGGCAGAGGATGGCTGAGAACCTGTCCTAGGGAGACAGAGAGGAGCAGGAGGTGGGAGCAGGAGGTGGGAGCATGTGAGAGCTGCCGCTTCAAGCCCCCAATGCATGCTCCATTGTCTCATTGGACTTTACTCACAAAACACAAATTCAAAGACAAAGTTATTAAGAACTTAAGACAGTGACCGCAGAGCATTAAACTCCAAGTGTGGGGCCCTATGTGATTATACTGGATGCAGGCCCATGAACTTGGCTTTGTTGTTAGCACATGTCAGAGCAGGGATTGCAACCCATCTCTTTCTACTTCTAAAAACATCATACCCATTATACAGGTGAGAAATCTGAGGCATAGAGTGATTTTTCCAAGGTCCAGAGCTAGTAAGTGGTTGTCTTAGTTTGCCACGGCTGCTATAACAAATGCCACACAGTGGGTTGGCTGTAACCACAGGCATTTATTATCTCATGGTTTTGAAGGCTGGAAGCCTGAAGTCAAGATGTCAGCAACACCATCAAGGCAGGTAGCATTCTGGTGATGGCAGTCCTCTGTCACATGGTGATTTCTCTCCTCACTGGCTTCTTCTGATTTCTGGATTCTACTGTCTGACTTCACCCACATTTCCTCTCTTTATAAGGCATCCCATCGTATGGATTAAGACCTACCCTGGGGGGGGAGGGCAGATGTGGCTCAGATGGTTGGGCGTCCGTCTGCCATATGGAGGGACCTGGGTTCGATCCCCGGGACCTCCCGGTAAAATAAAAAAAAAATATATAGAAGGCGCATGGGCTGTCAGGCTCTGTGCTGGTGAGCCGCCAGGCCCCGGGAGCCATGCAGCAAGATGATGACATAACAGGAGAGAGATGCAGGGGAGAGTCAAGACGAGATGCTCCGAAGGCTCTGAAAACCAGGAACCGAGGTGGCGCAGGTGGCAGAACACCTCTCTCCTACATCGGAGGTCTTTAGGATCGAATCCTGGTGAAGACTGGAGGAGGAGGATGAGAAGAGATGGCAGGAAAAAGACACAGAGAATTGCCCAGCGAATGGACACAAAACAGCAAATGGGGAAGGGGGCGTTTAAAATGGATAAAGTAAGTAAATAAATCTTTAAAAAAAAAAAAAAGACCTACCCTGATTCGATTTGGCCATACCTTAACTAATAATGACATCCTGTGGGTCCGCACCCACAGGAACACAGATTAAGACTTGCACATTCTTTTTTGGGTACATGATTCAATCCCCAGCCAGGGTGCAGCCAGGTTTTGAACCCAGGCAGCAGTCTGACTACACAGCCTGGAGCCACTGCATCATATGGACTCAAACGAGTTTGTTTTCAGAGCCTGGAACACCAGATTCCAATTGTGTTTGCATTTCTCTAGCCTCCAGATAGAGGTACCTGGTTCTTTTTCTGTCCACCTCGATAGTAAGTCATGAGGCTACAATGTGAGGTCCTCAATTTCCTGTTAGGGAGGCATGATCCTTGAGTTCGGCCCTTTTGTGTTTGTGACTGTGGAAATATTAGGAATCTAGCCTAATAAAGCAGCAGGATGGTGTCCTCTCCTGATTGCCAGCACATGTTCTCTGTGGTTTATTCACCCTTTTAAGAGCCATCTCTTAGAGCAGGGTCAGGAAATATGCAGCACATGCCCTGCTCCCCTCATTTGGTGCCCATGCAAGGATGGCTGATTGATCACAGCTCAGTTCAGCACTCCAAGACAATGCTACCAATTGGCTGGAGTTGTTTGGAGAGATGCCATCGATTTGAGATTCTGGGGTTAGAATCATGTTGCTTGTCAGACTAGGTCAGCAGCTATAAAATAGTATTTACTCTTACCCGGGGAATTCCATCATCATGGAATATTCAGTTCTGGGTGTTTAAGTTTAAGAAAGGGTCACTAGCAAATGAGAATGGATCTTGAAGTTGGAGGGGAAGGTGGGGAAAATGAGAAGTAAGATGGAGAGAGTTCAGAGCCTGGGATTGCTGGACTTGGTGGAAGCTGACAGAGCTGTTAAGGTGTCCTGCACTGGTTGAAGAGCGTCGCGTTGTAAGGGACAAGGTGTGGTGTAACTCTACAAGGCAGAATGAGAGCTTGTAATGAAAAAGCATCAAGAATTATAGCCAATATTTGCACAGCTCACCACAGTCTCCATTCATTTGTCAAAGTATAATTTTCAAAAAGTTAAGAAAATGACTTTCATAAACTGCTGAGTAAACACATGTCAAAGATGGATTTATTCATTTTTGAAAGACCCAGTAAAATGATAAAGCCAGTTCAAAGAACATTTTGAGGCACTGGGTAATTATCAGTAATTGTTTTTTTTGTTTTGTTTGTTTTTATTTCTTTTTGTGCTAATTATTTTGTTCTTTTTTTCTCCTTTCTTTATATCAGTATTAATAAGGAGTATTAGAATAAGATTGGCAGCTAGATCTAAAACTGGTTAATGTTCCGCAGGGCATAAAAAGCCATAGGCTTTGGGATATCTTTTCTATGAGACAGAAATTATTTGCATCTCTAACAGACAAGATCTACAAGTTAATGTATAACTTAATAAGATTTGAGCTTTTATTTATTTATTTATTTATTTATTTTTATTTTTTATTTTTTTTTAAGGATTTTATTTATTTATTCATTTATCCCCCCCTTGCTGCTTGTGCTCGCTGGGTCAGCTAACCACGCCGCGCGGGCAGGCTTGCCTTCACCAGGAGGCCCCAGGAACCAAACCCCGGGCCTCCCATATGGTAAACGGGAGCCCTACTGATTGAGCCACAGCCGCTTCCCTGATTTGAGCTTTTAATGATTAGTAAATTACAATAAAAACAAAGATACATTTTGCAAGATAATTAAATAATTCTTGGATAAATCAAATAGTGCTCCAGTAAGACGTTGAAAGGGCAAACTTTCCACATTTCTGCCTTATTTTCGAGCTTTAAATAATTAAAAATTTTTATTGTGGTAACACGTATACAACAAAAAAGTTCTCATGTTTACCGCTACCATGTATACACTTCAGGATATTCATTACATTCACAATATTGGGCTAGCAACACCAGCATCCGTTACCAAAACTCATCATCACACCAGACAGAAACTCTCTAGCAATCAGGCAATAGCTCCCCACTCTCACCTCTTTCCTGGCCCCGTCAGATCCTGGTAACCTTGATGATCTCTCTGTCTCTATGTAGTTGCTTGTTCTAGGTGTTTTAAATAAGTGAAATCAAGTGTCCTTTCGTGTTGGGCTTATTTCACTCAACATAATGCTTTCAAGGTTCATCCACTCAAATTGTATCACAATTTCTCATGGCGGAACAATATTCCATTTTGTGTATATACCACATTTTGTTCATTCATTTATCTGTCGATGAACGCTTGGGTTGCTTACATCTTTTGGCTATTGAGAATAATGCTGCTATGAACCTTGGTGTGCTATGCTTTAAATGATTATTTATACATTGTTTTAGTTTCCTGGCTGCTAAAACAAATGCCATGAAATTTATTAGCTCATGGTTTTGAGGCTAGAAGAAGTCCAAAATCAAGGTCAGCAAGGCAATGCTTTCTCCCAGAGGACTGAGGCACTTTGGCTCCATGGTCAGGCTCTCTAGGCTTTGTCTCTCTCCCTGGGGCTTGATTGTCTCTGGACTCAGCTGCTTGTTCTCTCCACAAGGTCAGCTGTAGACTATCAGGCGAATGGCTCGTTTCTTTTCCCGGAGCCTTCTCTCCTTCCTCATGACCAAGCTCCTCTGTGTCCTTATTTCCTGGGACTCTGGCTCAAAAACTCCAATTCTGTCTTTTGCCACATCTTTTATTTGTGAGTCCCCACCCACCAAAGGGTGGGGACTCAATGCCCTACTGATGTGGCCCAATCAAAGCCCTAATCATAATTAAATCACACCCGGAGGATGAGACCAGTTTACAAGCATAATCCAAGATCTGTTCTTGGAATTCATAAACAATATCAAACTGCTACAATATGGAAATGTAAATTCAAGGTTGTTAATTTATAATCAATGATAAATTTATAATATGTTTAATTATAGGCTCTGAGAGGGTAGTGTTTTCCAAGATCTTCCCCAAAATAAATTCACAAGAATACATTATCTGACATAAATGCAAGGAAATTAGAAATCAATTACAAAAGGTAGGCAGCTCTTCCTATGAATTTGGAAATTAACATAGCTTTTTTTTTTTTGCTTTTTAAAAAAAAATTATTTATTTATTTCTTCCCGTCCCCTTTTGTTTGCACTTGCTGTGTCTGTTTGTTGTGTGCTCATCTTTTTTTTTAGGAGGCACCGGGAACTAAACCTGGGACCTCCCATGTGGGAGGGAGGTGCCTAATTGCTTGAGCCACCTCCACTTCCTGCTTTGTTGTGTCTCTCATTGTGTTTTCCTCTGTGTGTCTCTTGTTGCATCATCTTTTTGGGTCAGCTCACCATGCCAGCCCATCACGTCAGCTTGCTGTCTGGCTCATCTTCTTTAGGGGGCACCGGGAACCAAATCTGGACCTCCCATGTGGTAGGTAGGAGCTCAGTCGCTTGAGCCACATCTGCTTCCCTAAAAGAGCTTTTGACATGATCTCCTTGGTGATAATTTAAATGATTGATTATTGGTTCACATCTTCCTTGATCAATCAGGAGCATTTGATATAGTTGATCGCTTCCTCCTGCTTAGTATACTTTCTTTACTTGGCTTCTAGCACATTTCATTTTACTGCTATATAGATATATATATACCATTCCAGTCTTTGCTTGTTCTTTTTCTTCTCCCTTAATGTCCAAGTGCCTCAAGGCTCAATCCCTGGTCACCTCTTCTTTATCTGTTGAATGCTGATCTCATAGACTCTCATAGCTTTCTTTTTCCTGAACTTCAGACTCTTATACACATCTGTTTATTCCACATTTTCACTTGTATGTCTGTGGCAGTTTAATATAGTTATGAATTCCAAAAATAGATATGGATTATGCTTGTAAACTGTTCTGTTCCTCTCAGTGTGATTAAATTATGATCAGGGCTTTGATTGGGCCACATCAGTAGGGAGGTAAGTCCCCGGCCCTTGGTGGATGGAGACTCAGAGATAAAAGACATGACAAAGGACAGAGGTGAAGTTCTGATGTGGAGTTTTAATTCTGGAGCCCAGGGAAGTAAGCACACAGAAGAGCTTGGTCATGAGGAAGGAGAGAAGGCCCCAGGAAAAGAGATGAGCCATTCGCCTGATAGTCTACAGCTGGACTTGTGAAGTGAAGCAAGCCTGAGCCTGGAAAGAGGCAAGCCCTGGGAAGAGAGGAACCCAGGAAGCATGAAACCTGGCAGATGTCAGCAGCCATCTGGCTCCAACATGTGGCAACAGAACTTTAGTGAGGGAAGTAACTTATGCTTTGTGGCCTGGTAGCTGTAAGCTTCTACCCCCAAAAAATATCCTTTTGTAAATCCAGTAGATTTCTGGTAATTTGCATCAGCACCGCTTTGGCTGACTAATACAATGTCTTATAGATATCTTAAATTCAATATGTCCAAATCTGAATCTCTTATCAACAACATCTCCAACCAAAGTCTTCTCCATCCCAGATGATGGCAACTCCATCCTTCCAATGTCTCAAGCCCCAAACCTTGGAATTTTCATTGATTCCTTACTTTCTCTAATGCTCCACATCCAATACATCAGGAAATTCATCGTGTGTACTTCTCACTACCTCCACCACTGCTATCCTTGACCAAATCACCATCAGCTCTTGCCCAGATTACTGGTCTACCTGCTGTTGCCTTTTCTTTCTTTCAGATGATCCTTCACAAAACAGCTAGAGAGTTCCTTTGAATCTTAATATCATGTACCTTCTGTGACCAAATCATATGTGGCTCCCTCACTTTACCCTGAGTAGAAGCTACAGTCCTTACAATAGCTTATGAAGCCCTGCCAAATCTGATATCTCTCCTTCTGACCTTATCTCAGTATACTGAGATAAGACTGAAAATATAAAAATTTAGGGCCTTTGCAAAGGTTGTTCTCTCTGCCTGGAATGCACTTCTCTAGATGTCCTTATGACTAAGTCCCTCACTTCCTTCAATTCTCTGTTCAAATGTTACCTACTGTCCACCCTATTTAATGCTGAACAGTACCACTTCCTCTCCAAGTACCCCTGGCCCTTTTTTTACTATGCCATTTTTCCTTTTTTCCATTATACTTGCAACTTTTTAACATACTCTATAATTTACTTATTCACTATAAGTGAACTATTGGTCTTGCTCTGGTAGAATGTAAAATACCATAAGGGCAAGGATCTTAGTCTTAGGATACTGCTGTATCATAAGTGCACATAACTGTGCTCTCAGCATAGTAGCTACTCTGAGTATTTGTTGGATAAATAAATTAATGATTTCTAAGCTTGCATTGGCCTCAAAGAGTCTCTGATGCTAAGACTCTAAATACTTAGAAAATCTCAATAACTTCAGTGAATCTCACCAATCACTTACTTCTCCCACACGGTGGCAGTCTTTACCTTGAATACAAGCTTTAGTGGACAAATTTGAAAATTTGAAAATTAATAGCAGCATTAACCTGCTTGTTTACTTTTTGGTTAAGACCATCTGTCCTGCAAAACTTGACAGAAGGATTCATAGAATGTCCTCGTGATCTAAGTGATTTTAGGGAAGTGGATTTAGGTGTGAGTGCTTTTCCTGGGAGTAACCCATTAAGAAGGCAATTTTGAAATATAATTGTTATTTGTGAGTAGGGCATAGATTTGGAGACTGTGACAGCATAGACTTATGATTTACACAAAGTAAATCCAACCACCAAATATACCTGGTTTTTCACCTTAGCCAAGGACATTAATCCCTTCTGCCCTATCCTCTCTTGTCCCACTTAATTTACCCCAGCACCTGGAAAGCACTGGTCCTTCTTCTAGCTTTCAGCCTCTCACGTGCTCTATAGAAGTAGCAACCCCTCCTCATTTCTGTTAGACACAAACATGCTCTGGATATAAGTCCATGTTTTAAATTTCTTCTGGGAAGCAGCACTGTTAGAAAGTACAAAGTTTGGAATGGCAGGTAGTTCTACCACTCACTAATTGTTTGACCTTGGGCAAGTTGCCTGACTTCTCTGAGCTTCAGTTTCTTCAGCTCTGAAACAGCGATAATGACAATATCCTCCCCATAGGGCCAGTGTGAGATTGAAATCATAATCTAGGTGTGGGCTAAGCACTTAGAGCAGTGGCTTGCACGCGGTGGTCTCCATGTCCTTTACCTTCCTCCTGCTAACGTTACCTCCTGCCTCTGGGCACCTGGAAACAGCTACCTTGGGCAGTTAAAGGTAATGAGAAGGGGTGAGAGGGGAATAGGAGGGAACTGCTACTTGAGCCTCCAGGTCATCATTTGAGGATGAAAGCAGAAAACTGCTATCAGACTAAGGCTCCAGACGTCCATGAAAACTTTCTTATTAACAAAGTCTGTCAGAAGCTGCGCCTGGGGTTTTGGCCAGTCACAAACACTGATAAAGGCATCCTGGTTTTCACAGGCCCGTTGATTCTTTAATATCCCACTCAAGATGGCTTGTTACTGCCAGTGCCCCTAGCCCAAGACCACCAGAAACACACTGTAGTTGAACAAGATGGGTTTATTGCTTCTTACCAGAAGGGGAACACTCACCATGGGGCATCATGGAGGGTGGGCATTCAGTTTGAGAATGTTAGCGGACTTAAGGGATTTGGGCTTGGTTTTGGGATTTGGGGGAAGGGTTCAAGAAGGCTGGCTTTGTCCTGGATTAAATTATATCAGGAAGTGGTGGTGGTTGAGTTTGCTAGGCTGCCAACATGCAGTATACCAGAAATGGGTTGGCTTTTACAATCAGGATTTATTGGCTTGCAAGCTTACAGTTCTGAGCCTGGGAAAATGTCCAAATCAAGGCATCATCAGGTAATGCTTTCTCCCCGAACACAGTAGGAATTTATAAGCTCACGGTTTTGAGGCTGGAAAAAAGTCCAAACCAAGGCAATGATTTCATCCTGAAGACCAGCTGCTGGTGATCCTGGACTCCTGTCTCACATGGCAAGGCACATGACAGAATCTGCTGGTCTCTCCCTTCTCTGATGGTTTCGTTGCTTTCAGCTTCTGGCTTCAGTGGCTTTCTCTCAGTTCCTGTGGCTTTCTCTTCTTCTGAATCCATCCCCTTTATAAAGGACTCCGATGAGAGGGTTAAGACCCACCCTGGACAGCACCTTACCAAGGTAATCTAATCAAAGGCCCTTAGCTGACATTACCTAATCAAGAGGTCCCAACCAGGTTCACACCCATAGGAATGGGTTGGCTCTAAGACATGATTTTCTGGGGCCCATAAAAGCCTCAAACTGCCACAGTAGGGATGAGACTAATTCTCTGACAGGGAATCTTAAGAAATCTTATCAGGCTGGCAGAATGAAGCAAGGCTGACTCTGTCATTGATATAGAGGCAGCTGTCACTTGTTAGCCATTTTTGTGATTTGGACAATGTTCATGTTTTTGTCTGTATTCACATCATGTGCTATCACAGCCACAAAATGGCCTTATCTGATGTTGTTTTTTTTGTGAAATTGTTTATATTCAACAGAAAACCAACAAGGCCCAGCTGTGAGGGCCAGGCCAACTCCCAAATGTCAGGGGCTGCTTTTGCCTTTCACATGACGAGCAGCCTTAAAGCAGCTGGCCTGTGATCAGTTTACTGTCTTTGGGGAGAGGGATGCTCCTGAGGGAAAGAAAAGAAGACAGGCAGTTTGGCCTAATCTCCTTGCCAAATGGCCCTCCAGATAGGTAGACGAACAATATTTGCTAGAATGAAGAGACCTACATCTTGAATGCCTTTAGCAGGATGGCCTTGGCTAAAGGATTACTCATAGAAAGTATATTCAGAACCTATGGGGTATGACTCCCTAGAAAACTATGTAAGCTCTAGAGCTGTCTGGGGAGTAAAATGGAGATGTTTCATTAGTCAGATCCTTCTGACTTTGTGAGAAACCCTACAAAACCTCATACAGGGACCTTATCTGTTATTCTGGGCCAGGAAGCAAATGTTCCATGTAGAAAGGACGGCAGAATCTGGGAAAGCCTGTAGGATGGGCCACTCTCTCCCTACTCTTCTCAATTGCCTGTATCCTTGACCTTATTAGTAAAGTTTGATTCTGGTTAAGATCTGTGATTCGTGTAAGTGTCATTTGGCAACCCACTATTACTTAAGGAAGTCTTTAAAGTGGAAAAAGATCTCCGTTGGAAGAGGTCTGCAGCCCCAGCTCCCACCCCCACCCCATTATTATGACATTAGATTTTGGGAAGGGAGTCTAAGGTGGCAACAGTAAATCTTACCTAGTTATATGGTGCTGACTTTAACTGGATGAAAGGTGAGAAAAGACACATTAGAACTAAGAGGTATAAGGGGAGTACAAAAATAATAGGAGCAAGGGGGTTTGGACTTGAGGTGTTCCCATTTCCCAAGACCAGATTCTCAAATGTTTGATCTAATTTTTCAAGCAACTTACCAAAAAAAGTTTTGTTTTGACTCCTGTGATGTTTTGAAGCTGGATGGACCCCAGAAAATCATGTCCTTAGAGCTAATCCATTCCTGTGGGTATGAACCTACTGTAAGTGGGACGTTTTGACTAGGTTCAGTTGGGGCATGGACCAGGTGGGGTTTAATCCTCTTACTGAAGTTCTTTAAAAATGAGATGAATATGTAGAGAGAAACAGAGAGAAAGCCATGGAATCAAGAAGTTGAAAGCAACGAAACCCAGGAGAGAAGGTAGAGACCAGCAGATGCCACCATGTGCCTTGCATGTGACAGAGAAGTCCAGGATCACCAGCAGCTGGTCTTCAGAAAGAAAACATTGCCTTGATTTGGACTTTCTTCCAGCCTCAAAACCATGAGCTAATAAATCTCCATTGTTTAAGCTGACCCATGACATGATATTTGCTTGAGCAGCCAAGGAAACTAAAACACTGATCAACGTTTAATCAAGTTTCTTTTTTAAAAAATTTTGTTTTCTATCCTCTGCAATAGAAAATAGTCTCCTACTTATTGTGCTTTTCTCAATTTTTAGTGCCATGGGCAAGTCACCAAGACTCTAATGTAATTACCTTTGTTCTTTTCTCTTTTCTGTACCAGGGTATGAGTACACTGAGACTAAAAATGATATATCCCTCTTTGTAGGCCAGTGCTTCTTGTGAGGTGCATAGTGGGCCCTAAGTATGTATTTGTGGAATGAAAGAATGGATGGAGGAATGGAAAACAAGCCAGTGTTTCTGATGTGCTCAGGCTGGTGGTGTTTTCATTCTTTCCTTTCAAAGTAGAGAGGTTCGGCACCATGTACTTTCTCCTTCATTGCAACAACACCTTGAGAACTGGACAGCTTCTAGGAAAGCTTGAGTTTTCCAAAAGACGTTACATGGTCAGAAATCCATACGTGGGCAGGCGGGGCATGCTTTTATTGAACATAAGAACAAGGGGACTGTGAACAGCAGCCAGAAATAACTGTGGGTGGCTTTTGTGACATCACTTTTCTCTTGGACAGAAAATCCTTGAGGATGCCAAGATTTTAAGGTCTTATACTTGAGCAATTCAAAATGATTATTATTATCTTCAGATTCATTTGTTGATTGAACCAGACTAGGTGGCCACTTACTTCCAGCCTGGTGTCCGTGCCCCCTGGCTTGGTCCTCCTGGCTTTCCACATCCAAGAAGGAGCTATTTAAGAAGAACTTTTTTTTCTCTGACCCTTTCTTATTGGAAGCCGTGATTGGGATGGCTCTTGAGAAGTGGTTAAGAGCGTGAGCTCTGCACTGGGACCATGCAAGATGCAAATTCTGGCCTGGCCACTTCAGCTGAGACTAATAATAATAAATCGTTGTGGATGAGGATCTGTTGAGGTGACTGCAGAACACTTAGCATGACGCCAGCTCAGAGAAAACCCTCATGAAATGTTGCTTCTTGTTGTTACAATTATAAGCATTGCAGTGGTTAGTCATTGGTGGTTATCGCCTAGCTAGCAGTAAGCAAATGAAAGTAAAGTCAGGGAACTAGCAGTGGAGAGAGCAGAGGTGCTGGGGATCGGCCCAAGGTCTAGTTCCGACCAAGTTTCTGGCCAGTAGTAAGTGCTCAGTAAAATTCTGTTGAGTGACTGAATGCCTGGCACGTAAGAGTGTGTGACCTTGGGTTGGACACTCCCCCTGTCTGAACCCCTGTTCCTCGTTTGTGAAACGAGTGGGTTTAATTAAATCATTTGTCCTCAGCCCTGGTTGGCCATTAGATTTACCTGGGAGACTTTTTAAAAAATTCTGACCTCTTTCTACTTGCCCCATTCTGACTTGGTTGGTCTGGAAGCAGGTATCTTATCTTTTTCAAAGCTCTCCAGGTGGTCCTCAAGGGTGGCTGGAGCTGAGAACCACTGTATGGGACGGCCTCCCAGGTATGCCAGCTCAGGTGGGTGTGACCCGAGAAGGCACAGACTGAGCACAGACTGAGCTCTTACCCGCTAAAATTCATGGGTAAGACTTCCAATCATGGAAAGGAGCAATCGTTGAAGAGAAAAATATGGCCAACTTCCAGAAATGGTTCTTTTTCCTTCTATGCTGCTCTTTCAGTTTCCATCTCCACCAGACCCAAGAATTCTTATGGCCTTCCATTTTCTTTAAACTAGCCAACTTACTCAGAGAAGTTTTGGTTTGACCATCATTTGATTTGATGGAATTGTGCTCTATCCAGGGAACAAAAAATGAAGATTGTGGACTTTTGAAAATATTTGAATTAATGCTTTACCATTGTAGAGCTACATTTGTGAACTTGAGGCCCTTTTCTGAGATGACATATGTGAATTAGTACTAGAGTGCATCACAGTCCTAATTCCTTTTTATTTCAACATATATATTTAAATCATTAAAAATGCTGACTTGTGGAATGATTACTTTTGATTTCAAAGCTGTAAAGGAGCTTCATAAAGATTTCCCCAAACTTCTCACTGCATCTCCCTATTTTCTCTTATTTAACGGACACATAGGAGACCTTGGCCCATAAGATGGAGAAAGGGAAGACAGCAGAATTACAAACTCTTCCAAAGTCTGTTTCAACTCTAGTGTTCTGTAACTCTGCTTCTTCTGAACAAGGAACTCTGTTAAATTTTTACCTGGTATTTCTTGAGCCCTCAATGTCATGTATCTTGAACTGGGGTCTGTATCCCTAAGGAGCATAAAAATGATTTTGGGGCAGTGGATGTGGCTCAAGTGGTTGAGCACCTGCTTCCCATGTGGGAGGTCCTGGGTTCGGTTCCTGGTCCTCCTAAAAACAGACAAACAACAAGCAAATAAATGAAAATACCAACTCAGGGGAGCCGATGTGGCTCAGTGGTTGAGCGCTGGCTTCCTGCATATAAGGTCTGGGGTTCAATCCCCAACCCCAGTACTTTAAAAAAAAAAAAAAAGATTTTGGAGGTTTTGTGAGTTTGCTATGAAACTCCATCAACTTATTCATGATTAATTATAATATGCTCATGAAAGCACCTGGTCCATGTAGGTACCCAGTGCACATTCATTTCTTCTTCCTTACCGATGTTTTTTGGTTCAAATTGATTTTTTTTTTTTTTTTTTTTTTTTTTTTGCCACCCTTTGTCTGCCTCAAGTCCGGTAGAAGCTGCTAAGGAAAGAGGTAGAAAGTTTTATGAGGGAGTTGAAATCTGGAACAGGAAGTCCCTAAGAAGGCCATTGCATTCAACTAATGGAATTAAAACATGTTCCCCTAAAGGGAAATAGCTGCCAAACACCTTTTCTCTAAACTGCCCATGATGATGCTCCATAAATTGTGACTGATATTTATGTACATAATGCAACAACTTTTTTTTTTCTTAAAAAAGTATAAAATCCATGGAGAAATCCAGATGGATAATGGTTTCCTGGCATAGCTTTTGAAGGCAAACAGTGATGAAGTTGAAGTGGCTGCACAGAGTGGGGAAGTGGGGGAGCCCCCTGTGAAGGGAGCCTTGCTGGAAGCCAGCCCCCCAGGCACGTGTCACCTCCTTTAGTCCTTGTGAAACTCCCATGAGTGAAATGTTCTCATCTCCTTTTACAGATGAAGAAACAGGCTGGAGCAGTTTGATAACATGCCTGGGTAAGGTAATGCTGGAGTAGTGTGGTGAGGAGCTCATCGTTAGGCTCAGATTGCAATCCAGTCCTGGATTTATCGCTTGCTAATTGTGTGACCTCAGGCAGGTTGCTTAAGTTCTTGGCCTCATCAGTAAAAGGAGACACTGGTTAGCACCTACCCACGGCAGAGCCTGCAGGTTGCCCCTTTTTCTCTAAAATGAAAACCCAGAGATTAGGTGGGTGCCTGGCTGCCAAGATTAAAAGACTGCATTTCTCAGCTTCCTTGCAGCTAGATGTGGCCCTGCTTTAGAAAATGAGATAAGAGTGTGAGATGGCATCTTCTAGTAGCTGTCCTTAAAAAGGAGCTGGCACATACTCTTTGCTGCTGCTTTCTCCTCTCTCCTCCTCCTCTTCCTTCTCCCTTTCCCTCGTTCTTTTCTCTTAATCTTTCCTTCTGGCTGGAACGTAGTCACGATGGCTGGCACTAGAGCAGCCATCTTGGACTGAGCAGATGATCTCTAACATGTGGAATGTCATAACAGCCCCATACTCCTTACCTCCAAATTGTTATATGAGAGAGAAATACAGTTCTATATTATTTAGGTCCTTGTAGCACATCAATTCAAATTGAATCTTAATAGAAATGTTATAAGGTTAAATGAGATAAGCCCATGAAGCATAACCCTCCATAAATGCTACTTATTATTATTATTATTTTATCCCAGCCCACCCAGCTAGTGTGTGGCTGGTCTGGAATTTTGTCCTGTGGCTGTTTCACTTCAAAGCGGTTATATTTTATAGGCTTACACTTACTGAGGTGGGCACCCACCCAAAGAGGAACACATCAGGGCCTGTGGACAAGAGGTCAGGAGGGGATGTTACCCTCCGGCCTGGGTTTGTGCCTAGATCTAACCCAGAACAGTGAGTGTTCCCCCCACCCCAAACCCCAGGTGTGTCACAGGCCAGCCTGTGAGGTGTGGGCCACACCTGTGTCCCTCTGCTGGCTGGAGATGGTTGTTGACCTACTGCAAGGAAGATGTGAGCAGGGGGCATATGAGGGAAGGAAGGGCATATGTTGGTTTTGATTGAGCCTTTATTCTGTGCCAGGAGCTTTATTCAATCCTAACAACAACTATATTGGCTAGATACTATGTTCCCCACCTTATAGATGTGGAAATGGAGCAGAGAGAGGGTGAGCAAATTTTCCAAGGACACAAAGGGTACCTGGCAGAACCAGAAATACCATAGGCAACCTCACTTGAGGGCTTCCCAATCTGGTCTGAGAAAGGAGGACCTTCCCCACTTCTCCCCCTAAAAGAGCAGGTGGGCAAGATGGCCTCGTGCCGCACCAAGGTCCTATTATTCTTCAGAGCTGGAGGAGAAAGTGAGTCTGGGCCAGGGAGGACTGGAAGCCCCCTGGAATGGCTGGGTTTGTGCCCTCCATGGGGAGAGCAGGCTCAGGGGGGAACAGAAATCCGAGAGTCTTGTCTTTACTTCCCCCAGGTCAAGCTGGCCTGCCCTGGTCCTCTGCTCGGTTCCCAGCTCCAAAGGCTGGAGTTTACCCTGATGATGCTAAATCAGTTCTCCCACAGGAAACACACTTCCTGGTCCCGAGAAATCGGCAGGCTTGTGTGTGCTTTGTCCGCTGTTTGTTTGTTTAATGACTTCCTGGACTAATTCTGTAAAGTCTGTTTTCTATCAAGTTGAAAGAGTCAGTGGAGTCTCTACTTGATTAGCTTATGGTCAGCTAATGACTGGAAAGAGATTTTCTTAAATGTCTAAACGAGCAAGTCTCCCAGCCTTTGCTGAGGGCCTCTGTGTGGGTGGGTGGTGGATGAGCTTTCAATGCTCCACCTTAGCCTTCATTTTCTGCTTGTGCAAGTCTCAAGTTCAACCAGAGATGAGAATGCTGGGTCTTCCCAGTCTTTCCTGTGCATGAGCCTAACCCTGGTCATGCACACGGCTCTGCCTGTGTGACCCTCCCAGGGAGCTGATGCTGCCTTTCAGAGCCCACGTGGATACCTGATGCACTGGCTTTTCCTGGGTTTTTTGTTGCTCTTGGTGGTTGTGGTGTCTGTGTCATTCTCTCATCATCCCCAATGGGTAAGGCCACCACATGCCCCTGTGATTTTAAATAATTGTCATTATTTTGAACAAATGTTCTGTGGGTAGGGCTGTTCGCACAGAGCGAGTCAGATCAGTAAAGACAAGCCTAAGAACTGAGCTTTGTGGCGAACTCTCAGACAGGTCAAATGGTGGCAGTTCTCTGGAGATGGGACTTCTGGGGAGCTCCACGTCTCTTCTGCCCCTCCTGGGCTGCTATCGTAGTGGAGAGGCGACTGGCCTTTCAGGCTTCTATGGCTCCAGGGAGACAGAGATGGAACTAGAATAAGTTAAAATGCCACGGAGCTCGCTGTTCTTACGGAGATTCAACTCTTTTTCTTGACTCTTAGTTTGTTGCAAGCTTTTTGTTCATTTGAAGAGTTCTGAAAAGCTGACAGTTTTTGCTGGTGTTTTCATTGCTTTTATGGAGGAGCAGATTTTTTGGAGGTCTAAGGACCTTCTCCCTTTAATCTTATTTCTGATTTGAATGTTATTTGAGTGAGACTCAATTTCCACTCAGTCTGTAAATATTTCAGGGACTCTAGCTATGCAGTGATACACAATGACCGAGAGATGAAGCAGACATGGCCCCTGGCCTCAAGGCACCCACGTCCTGGGGGCATAGGCCTGGAGCTACCTACCCTTTTGAGGGAAGAAGAGTTCGAGGCAGAGTGGAGGGTAGCGGATTTACTCTTCCTGGGAGGAAGGGGAACATTCCCTGAGGAAGCCCGGCTTTGAGCTGGGTATGAGTTAAGAGGCCCTTAGATCCAGCCATGGATTACAGCCACACACACGAACGTCCTTCAGTCCTGGGGAGACTCATGGCATGAGAGGCGAGTGGCCTGGAGGCCTCCCGAGGGGACAGCAGAGTCATGTATCCCAGCCCTTCTCACTCCAGAATGTGGTCATGATGTGCAGGTAGGATTTCAGTGGGCGAGTCTGGGGAGCATGGCATCCTGGGCACTGGGCACAGTGTACGCAAAGAGATGGTAGACTTCAGGGAGAGTCCAGGCTGAGGAATGTGGACATTTTATGTGAAGGCAGTAGGAATCCTTAAATGTTTATCTGCAGCATGTTGTGTGAAGAAGAGAAAACTAGTTGTCTTCGTGTGTCTTAGTTTCCTAGCTCTGCTGTAACAAAGAACCACGGGCGTTTATTCTCTCCCAGTTCTGGGGGCAGAAGTCTGAAATCTAGGTGTCAGCTGGTCCACGTTCTCTCCGAAGGCTTTAGGGGAGAATCCTTCCTGCCTTGTGCTAGCCTCTGGTGCTGGCCAGCCATCCTAGCGTTCCTTGGCTTGCGGATGCTTCACTCAAATCTCTGCCTCCATCTTCCCATGGGATTCTCCCTGTGTATTCCAAGTTCCCTGTCCTTGTAAGGACACCAGTCCAACTGGATTTAGGGCCACCTTTACCCAGTATGACCTCATCTTAACTAATCACATCTGCAAAGGCTTTTTTCCCCCAAATACGGCGCATTTGTGGGTTCTTGGTGGACATGAATTTGGGGGGCACACTATTCAGCCCAGCAGTGCTCTTCTGAATTTTATTTAACACTTAGGTGACCGAGAATTAATAACTAGACCTCTTGGCCTGGGCATCGGATGGGAACAGTTCTGATCTTGACTCTACTGCATTGCCAGCTGTATGAACTAGGGCAGGTCATACTAACTGCACTGAGCTTCTGATCTTCATCGGTAAAGCTCATGGTGTAAAACGGTTCCAATTACACAAGATGGCACGTGTAACCCGCCCAGCACATGGAGGATACCATCTAAAGGAGTTGTTTTGTTTTGTTTTTCCCAGTAATTATGCTTCACAAATGTGTTTAAAATCAAATCATCCCCCTTTTTACTTTTCTCCTAGCGATAAAGACTGCCAGAAGATATGGAATGCATTCAAAAATGCATTTGTTTATAAGGACCCATGTAACATCAAAGAAGAAGACTATCAACCTCTAATCAAGCTGGCAAATCAGAGTTTACCTTGTAACAAGGTAACTGGGCCCAATTATTTATTTATTTATTTATTTATTTATTTATTTATTTTATTGTGGGTAAAAATCAAAATTTTCACAATACATACCAACATTTGCAAAATGATATATAAATGTATATGCATTTATGTGCATTTGCTTACAAAAATGTTATTTATGTATATATATAAATATATTTTAAGAGGTGCTTAGATACCCAAAATATTACACAGAACCCACTGGGATTCCCCCAATTATTGATTTTTAAACTGAGGATAAAAGCTGGAGGGAAGAGGCCACAAGGTCAGATTTTGACTAGGATGAGGAGAGAGGAAAAACGCAGACAATAGATTGTGGGTGTGGTTGAAAAGAGATGATGTGTGTGGGGACATTGGGGGTTCAGGGTGTCATCAGGGTTTAGGGCATCTGGGGCAGAGGTGAGAGGGATTGGGACATGGGAAGGGGAAGGAAGAATTGGCCAGAAATCAAACAAAACCACCCCAAATTTATATAATGACAAAACTTTTTTCTAGTCTCTGATGTGACTACTAACAATAATAATACTGACAAAAACAACAAAAATGCCAGTTTGTATCTGCAGAGTGCTTTCTCATTAGAGGAGACTCTCCCAACCATTATCTCATTAGATTGTCACAGCCATCCTGTGAAAGAGGCAGGTCGGATGTTGGCGTCCCCGATTCACCAGTGAGAAAGCTGAGCTTGGTGAGTTTAGGTGGCCAGTGGTTGCCCCAGTTTGGCCAGCTTGAAAGTGACCAGTTGAAATGAAATGTAAATGGCACAGGATTTGGAGCCAGAGAGGCCTGGGTTTTAATGCACTGATGGTACTGGAAAAGGTTTGTAACGGAATGCATCGTTCTGAAAGTTAGTGTTTGTGAAAATTCAATGTGCTCAAAATCGCCTTCTAAAAGCCCCTAAGTCCATCCACAAATGAAGGGCCTCTCATCCCATTGTGGGAGAACTGGAATTATTACGGAATTCCTCTTTGGTTCGCCAAGAACCATGCACTGCACCCAAACTCCATTTGTTGACTACATGACAGTGCAGTGGACACTGTGCTAGGCAATTTATTTGCATTATTGCATTTACTCTTCACAGCATCCTGTGAGCTTGGTACAATTATTTTTATCACCAGTTCACGGATTAGGAAAGTGAGGCTTAGCCATGCTTTAGCTGCTGCAGCTCAGACAGCTGATAAGCAGTGCTGCTGTGCTTCAGTAAGGCAGTTGACTGCACAGCTTTGAACCACTGTCCTCCGCTGCCTCCCACTAGGAACGAATAGATTCAAGGAGCAGAACAGTGTTCTGAAATGTGGCTTTCTGTACCCTTAAGAGGCACCCTGAAAAAAAACCCAGATCACTGCACTTATTCTTTGTGCATCTGTGCGCCTGTGCATGTGCGGGCGTATGTAGGGAGATGGAAGGGGGTGGGGAAGATTTGGGGACGGAGGAAGCAGTTACGGAGTTCTTTAAGAACCAAAGAGCACTTTTCCCCCCAAAACTTTTTGCAAAATAATTTAAGGAATTTTGGAACTTCCTAATGCCTCCTCCAGATGTGATCTGAATCCATGTTTATTATAAGGCTTGGATCTGTGGCTTTCAGACTTTTTCAACCATAACCAAGAATAATAAATTCAGTTTGTATTGTGACCTAGAAAACACACACACACAAATGTATGCATGTAAACACAAGGCACACACACATTCTTTCTCTCTCAGAGACATAGAAAACATGATGCATGAACCATACTTACCTTCACCCTATGTGATTTATTCCATTTTCTATGTTTTCTTTCATTAAAAAGATGTGTGTGTGTGTTGACCCGCTAAATTGATTTCAGGCACAGGTAATGTTCATTTTTCCTCAGAGCCTCTTTTGGAGCAAAACGAAGGAACTGGTGCATCAGTATTCGAGCTTGCAGCGGGACCTGTTCACCCTGGAGGACACGCTCCTGGGCTACATGATGGACGAGCTGAAATGGTGTGGGGACAAGGCCTCTTCTGGTGAGGATCCGGTGGGATTGCTCAGGACGTGTGGGGTGTGGAACCCTGGGCTCTGCTGTGGGCGCTGAAAGAGGAGGAGGGAGCCATGGGCACCCACCCTGATGGCTCAGGCTGGTGCAAAATTAGCGTTCACTAGACCCATCCTTGTTTTCTCGAAAAACTGACTTCAGAATTTGGGATTGTTCCCCAGGCCCTAATGGGTAGAGTTTGAAATCGTCTGAGCTCCCTGATTCCCTCCTTCTTTCTGAGCGCTCATGTGGCCTGCTTCTGGATTCTTGGTACTTCGCTTTCTGGAAGGGAATCATTCAGGAACAAAGATTCTAGAGTAGGGTGAGACCTCGGAGGGGCCCAGGCATAGTCCCTGTTTCATGGACCGGCCTTGGTGACCATGGAGTGGCCGCCTCGGCAGCTCAGGGAGTGCACGACTGTGCTGTCAGTTTTCAGACGGAGCTTTATTTTGCTCAGAAAAATCCAGAACACCTCACTGTGGGAAGATGTTTTCTACTCAGAAATCCCTAGTTTTCACTTTATGTTGCCTTACTTTATGTTGTTTTATTTGTATTTTTATGGCATTTGACCAATTTTAAAAGCATGTCTTATTGTAGCTTCTTCCCCCCTCTTTTTCATTATTTTCAATTAAAAATGAGACATGCTTATTTGAAAAAACACTTGCATATTACAAACATGCATAAAGGTAAAAATGGAAGGTTTCCCTGCATTCTTTCCCCACTGCTCAATCTCCATGCTGCTTCTGTTATCAACAATTGGGCACACACCTTTCCAGACTTTTCCCTATGCCCATATATATATATTTAAAATGTATGCATGCTGTTCTGCAACTTACCTTATTCATTTAAAATTAGTAGGCATAAGTAATATAGCCATCTTCTTTTAAAAGAGTTTACCATATCTGCTCTATGGATGTATCATAATTTATTTAACCAATCTCTTATTGGTGGGTGTTTAGTTTTTGTTTTAGTTTTTGTTGTTACTATAACCACTGTTGCAAGAAACACTTTTGCATAAACACACATATCTGCATGATTGTGGAATTCCTTCTGAAAGCTAAATTTCTATAAGTAGAATTTAAAGGATAAGTTGTGCTAGAAACTGATAAACTGTCATTCAAAAGGTGGTCACACACACACAAAACAAACAAACAAACAAAAAAACCCCACAAATAAACAAAAAACAAACCAAAAAAAAAAAACAAAAAAACCCCCCAAAACAAAAAGGTGGTCACAATTTAAACTCTCCTCAAGAATATATGAGAGTGCTCATTTACCCACACCTTCACTGACACTCATATACATACTTGAAAAAAATCTTTGCCAATTGGACAGATAAATACCTTGATTTGTTTGGCTTTTTTTGTGTGTGAGGCTGAGCATATTTATCTATTTAATAGTAGACATTTCTATTTTTTTCTCTAAACTGCTAGTTCATGTATTTTAACCATTTTATTGGGGGTATATATTATTTTCTTTTCAATTTATAGAAGCTATTTATAAATTGCTAGTAACAGCTAAAATTTATTGAGCACTTACTAAGTCCCAGGCACTGTTTTACTTGATTTATGAGCACTCGCTCATTTCATCCTCCTGTGAGGTTCTTCGATGACCCCATTTTAATACAAGAAGTCTGGGGCACAGATTTGTTGAATAACTTACCAGCTGGTAAAGGCCAGAGCTGGGAGCACAGTCAGAAAGACTGGCTTCAGAACTGTTTTCTCTCACAGAGATGGCAAATGTTTTGATCTCAGTTTGTACTTTTAATACTGTTTATATTCTATTTTTTGCCATAGAATCACAGCCAACCTGTCAATCCTTTCCTTTTGGCTTCTGGGTTTCATATCTTGCTTGTAAAGACTTTCCTCATCCCAAAATTAGAGAAACATTCTCCCATATTTCCATTCCTTCATTGTCAACATTTTTGCCTCTATTGGAAGATGATTCCAATTCATTGTTTGGCTCCACAGGAATTATTTCCAACTATACATGAGGCCATTCCTGTTTTTATTTGTGTGATTTTTTTTTGGGGGGGGGGTTTACTCTTTATTTATGACAAATATTCCACATCCATGGCTCTTGTCAGAAGTTCTTTGAGAAAATGCCATCACCTTTGGCCAGTCGGAGAATGGAATCATCTGATTCACCCATCCTACGAATGGCCCCACAGATGGCATAGGTTTTAAACTGGCCATTGAACCTGCCTGTAGCCTTGTCCACCTCGGCCACATTCATCTGGATGGACGCGTGATCCTTGGCGCCGATAATGGCACTTCCGCGGCACGTAGAGGTCCACGAACTCGCCGGCATTGTTCTGCATGTCGAGGCCGCGCCTGGTGCCACCACGACGAGCGCGAGAGAGAAAGGGTGATTTTTTTTTTAAAGCATTTAATCATTAATAAATACTCCCAGAATTATTTCATTGTCCCAGGAAGAGTTTTCCATCCAGAGCTTTCCTTGCTGTCACTGATGGTACTTGATACACAAACCCACATGTGTGTGTGGTCCACAGATGGAAGTAGAACAGTGGATGTTTCTACAGGGTGAACTCCACACATACCCAAAGAGGAAACAGGCAATGGCCACACTGCTTGACTTCTGGGGCACAAGAAAGGGTCCTGGACCCTCTCTCCATAAACCTTTCCTACCAGCTTGGCAATGCAAAGCTGAGATAAAATATTGCCAGATTCTGCCTTCTTTCTTACCCCCTTATATCCAATCAGTCCCAACCTGACCTGCTTCCTAGTAATTCATTCTTTCTTTGCTCCTTCCACTGCCTCTGTCCATGCACTAACACACTCTCTTTTCTTGCTTGGACCGTAGAAGGATTCTTACTGCCCGTTCCTCACCCCTGTAAGCTAGCCTCCAGATGGCCACCGCAGTGTTCTCCCTAAAATGAAAATGCGACTGCGTCCCTCTGCCACCTAAAACCTTCAATGGCTCTCTCTGCCTCTGGAATTAAGTCATAATTCCTTGGCCTCAACTCTGTTTTTCCTAGGCTCGTCTTCTACCATTTTCCTCCTCATCCCTTATGCTCTGGCAATACTAATCTAAACCCACCAGCTCTGGGCCTTGGCCCCTGTTTTCTGCGTGGAGCTCCCCTCTCTATCTTGTCTGTCTGAAGACTCCTCTTCATCCTTCAAAATCTCAACATCCAGGAAGCCTTCCCTGATGGAGCTGTACCCCGCCCTCCCCGCCCCCCCCCCCACATTCAAGTTCATCTGTCTCTCCTCTGAACCTTATACTCCTGCCACACAGTATTGTGATTTATTTGATTATGTGTCTGTCTTCCCCACTAGATCACGTGTTAAGGCAGGGCCCTTCTCTAATTCATCTCCCTATCCCCAGGATCGAACACTCAATAAATGTTTGAGTATTAAGGCAGATTTCCCTGAAGAAGACTCAGAAACTGTATTTGTGCTCTATGTCTGTCATGCCTACTGATGTCCAGGCCTGTGTTGTGGGGGCGAGAGAAGAAAGGCTTTGGGACCTTCTGAGATTGAGGGTGTGGGGACTTAGGGAGGTTTGGAGGAGAAGAGTCAACAAGAGAGAGCTGGGAGGGAGCAGAGAAGTGGGAGGGTAGAGCAAGAGTGACCCTCAGGGCCAAGTTTTGCCTCTAACTCTTCCTGGGCGCAGGGATGATGTTGGGGCCTTGATTCTGTCCGATGAACTTAGGCTGGGATTTCCCAGAATGATGACTGGAAACCAGTCACTGTGTTCCTGTCCGGGATTTGGAGGTAAGGTGAAAACTTGGATGGCGCTCAAGGGGCACTTAGTTAAATTGGGCTGAGATGTGTCTATTCTCCAGCCTCCCTCTTGGCAGTGATGCCATTTGAAAATGGTTCTGCTGTGATTGAATAGCCAGGGAAGAACAGACCTTATTCAAAACCTTTCTTCTCCACTTTAATTATTTTCTTTAATTATAAAAGACATAAAAACTATGTCTTTTAGAAATAAACTATGACTCTTGCCCAGACTGGAGGAAAGACTGCAACAACAACCCTTCTTCTATATTCTGGAATATGGCTTCTAAGAGGGTAAGTACCATAGTAGTAAAGTCCCAGAATTTTGGAAACCCCAGACTCTAAGTCCAGTGTTTGGCTCTTAACCGTTTTTGGAATCATAGGTTATTTTAGGAAAGAAACCTTAGGATCCTTTCCTGAGGAAAATGTTCATAACTGCATGCCAGATTTTCATTTAGGATTTTATAGTATTTGTGGAAGGTCCATGGGCTCCAGTTGCAGAATCCCTGCTCTTAACCACACTTTGGCCTTGGCTGGGGGCTTGGTCTAATCCTCCGATCCAGATAGCAGTCAGTCTTGGATTCCTGGAACTGTCTTGGTAATCTTCATTTATAGACCACTTATTATGTGCCAGGTATAGTACTGAGGGCCACAAGAACCCTATGAAGCAGGTACCATGATGATCACGCCCATTTTGCAGATGACAAAATGGAGGTGCAGGTACACAGGCAATCTACTAAATACACACTGTAAGTGCACAGCTGGAGGTTGGCCCAAGCAGTCTGACTTCAGATCCAGCATCTGGGCTAGGAAATGCTTCTCTCTTCTACTTCTGACTTCACTCTAAGCTGCCCTTATGCATATTTATATTTCTTATAAGTTGCTTCAATTCCTTCTTTACAAGTGGACAAGGAAAGAAAGGGAAAGAAAAGAAAGGAGAAAGAAATGAAGGAAAGAGAAAAGCAGGAGGGAGCCCAAAAATGATAATTATAATTCTCCAACGTTCAGTTTAGACATCTGAGGAGCCGAGGCAAGAGAAACTTACGTTTGTTAAGCATATTTGTGACAAGCCCTGGGCCAGGGGGCCTTAACTGTGTCATCTCATTTGGCCCTCAGAATAGGTGTTGTCATCAGTTATAAATGCCCACTTTACAGGGGAAGAAAATAAGACTCAGAGGTTAAGTGATTCGCTCAAGGCCACTAGACTATTAGGTAGCTGAGCTGAGTCTCACCCAGGTTGGCCTGACCCAGAGCCACCCTTCTCCTCAATTTTGATTTTCTCACTGGCTTGTTAGCTCTCTCTTATCAATGGCAGGTCTGATCATCTTTAACTCCCTAATAGGACCTAACTAAACCTCTTCCTTGAGGGCCATCAGGTAAACCCTGGTATGGTAGAGACAGAAAAAGAGGCTGGGGTTTGAAATAAGGAGATCTCGGGCAGATTCCTTAACTGTTCTGACTTTTGGATTCCTCGTTTGTCAAATAGGGAAAAATGATGCCCATCCTACTGAATTACTGCGATTTTTAAATGACCCACTATCCCCTTAACTAACTCAGAAGCCATTCATTTAACAAATATTTGTTCGATATCTGCTATGTGCTGTGAGAAACCAGGGGCACCGCGTGGTTTCTCTTGTTTGCCTTTTCCAAGAAAAGTGTCCCTTCTATCAGTCTATGATATGCTTGGGGGCAGTGCTGTTGCTAAAAAACTTTAAAGTCAAAATCACATTTTACATGTGGTAAGCACCTGCTGGTGTTCCCTACTCTGTACTCAGTGTTAGGAGAATGATGGTGCGGGCAATGGCAGCCACCCTGTCATTGTGAGGTTTTTCCTTTACCAAACACTCATGGATGTAGACAGCTTTCTTTTGTCAGACTAGATTTTTTTTTTTTTTCTGACAAGAGAGGCAGCACTGCCTGTTGGTTTGAATCCCCATCTCACTTTTTCACTTCCAAGTAATGTGACCTTGAAGCTAATTGATCCAGTACTTACCCTATGGATGCTCTTTTGAGATTTTTATACCCAAGGTCAATTCTTGGCCCCCTGTAAGCCCTCGCTGAGCTATCACTTGTGATTAATGATAACCATTGGGCCTCTGTCCTGTGCTTATCACCCCTCAGTGGAAAGACAGACACAGTATTGCATTTCCACAACTCACAGTTTCAGCAGTGCTTTCTTGTCACCTGCAGAATGAAGTCCAAATTCCTTGGCCACGCATTCACAGCCCTCCAAGAACTCACTTTATCTATCCGGCTACAGCTTCTGCTGGAGTTTTTGTAAAGACACCATTGTTCTCTCAACACTTTAGGTCTTTCCATTGGTGAAATCCTATTTATCCTTTAGGACTTGGTTTTTGTTGCCATCCATTAGGCTTTGCTCACCTTTTCCCAGTTCTTTCCATCAGAATGTGTTAGACTCCTTGTCACCCCTTTCCTCTCCCCTTCTCCCCCCTTCTTCCTTTCCCTCCACAGGTTCTCACCGGGCACCCACTCTGTGCAATGTTCCAGATGCAAGGCACTAGGGCTGTTGGGGCCAGAAGGAGAGCCAGGCTCGTGGCCCTCCCAGAGCTCTTAATACCAGGAGCTAAGCCAACATTAAGCTCATCACCTCAATGCAGTATTGTTTAGCAGTATGAAGGGGCCAATGTGGGATGCTTGGGAAGGGGGCCTGAGCTTTTTCCGGGTTCTGGAAAGGCCTCCTGGAACAAGCATATAGAATCACATTGTCTTGTTCATTTTGTGGTCCCAAGTACTTAGCAAATATTTGAGCTGAATGTTTTGCTGCATGAAGAAATGGAACTGCTTGCCCAGTAATATCCATTCATTCACCTTCCCCCTTTCTCTTGGTGCCCGTGCAGGCTTCAGTGTCATGTTCTATCTCCTCAGTTTCCCCTTTCTTGGTCCCCCATTCCCACTATCTCTGACTCATCCACTTTGCTCTCACTAAAGGAAATGTGCAGTGCCTAGGGTGCATGATGCCAAGGAAGTGCTTCCATTGTCCTCCATTGTTTCTAACACTAATCTGGGCTTCTGACATCAGGACCACCCGAATCTAGCAACTCCTAGAACAATGACTTTGCACCTTATTGTTTAAACGCTTGCAAACTGGGGCAAATGCCTCAATATTGTCATTCATGGGAACATAATCCCTCCAATGGTTGGAATGAAAATCTCGTAGATCTGATGTTCCCATCTGCTAAAACCATGCAGGATATTCCCTTATTAACCAGCTCATGCTGGAAATGTACAGATGTGGTAATGAAATTTGCATGCTCAAGAAATGGTGGGCTTTTTTTTTTTTTAAGTTTGCAGAAGTTGCCTGTGGTGAGGTCCATGTGATGCTCAATGGGTCCCTTCCTGAAGCCTTTAACAAAAACAGGTACTTATTTCTTTGCATCCCATTTGCAAGGGTTGTCACAGCCTCCTGCTGGATATTTCATCCCCAGGAGAGTATCCTTTTCATGTTTTCATTCAGTCCTGAAGATCTGGGCTAAAACGGGTATTAGCTCTGTATCCTGTAGAGAGATATGCCTTCCTAAGTCAGTGCTTTTGTCTGGTTTCTCCTTTACCAAAAACCATTTAAGGGTCCTGATAGTCACTGCACTGTGCCCAGCCTTGCTCTTGACTTCTCGAGGCGTGGTGTAATTTTCTAAGCTTTCTCTCCCATTACACTCCACCCTACCCTACCCATTCCCCACCTTTGCTCGCACTGTTCTCCCTCCTGATCTGCCTCCACTCTCCCGTTAGGCCTGTCTCAATCCTCACCCACCTCGAGGGGCTGGCCTGATCTCTCTCCTCTAAGAAGTGTCTGAATCCCAGTTCGGCAGTGGGACCTCTATTGGGAACATCAAGAACTGCACTGAGCTCTTGACCGCCATTTGTAGGCATTGTCAGCAATTTGGTGCAGTGGTTAAAAACAGGGACTCCAGAGGACTAATGTGACCCCAGGCAGGGCTCCTAACCTCTGTGAGCCTCTCTTGCGTATAGCTGATGAGGTGACGGTGATATGAAGATTAGCTGAGATAATGCGTGAAAGATGCTGAGCTCTGCACCCGAAACCCAAGACCTCTGTGGGTGTCAGCTCTTATCTCACAGCACCCTCGCCAAATCCGGCTGCTCCAATGCCTTCCTTTTCTGACCTCCTACACTTACAGTTTTGTCACATTCATTATCTTTCCAGTTTTTGTTCTCCAGTCTTTCCCTGGCTAAGACTGGATGGAAGGGAAGGGAGCAATATTAATTTGCCCTGGGCACTCTGGATGCTCAGAATTAATTTTCCCTTTCTCCTGTCTTAATGTTTAATTCCACAAAGAAGCATTTGGTCTTTTCTCTTCTGCCCCCAACCTTGAGGGCTTTTGAATGTAAACATTAACATTCCCAAGTTTTATAACCTGGTGTTAGTGATCCAGAGTGGCAGCTGTCAGAGACTGGGGAATGGGGTTAAGGCAGGACATCAAAGTCATTGAAAACAGGACCTGAATCACCTGTGGAGGGTTAAAATGCAGATTCTGATTCAGCAGGGGTGGCTGAGATTAACTAGCTCCCAGGGGATGCTTGTTCTTGGGGTCCCAGGGCCGTGTCCTGAATAGCAAGTCTTTAAAGAATCCATACCCATGTATGGGTTAAGAATCCTTTGCTCCTGTTGACCTCAAATGAGGGTCCCATTGAATGAGAGAAGGTGGTTGTCCAAGGGAAGGTTCTAACAGGGACCTCCAGTCCGCTGGTTTTTGGCAGCAGCTACGGGGGAATGAATGCCTTCGTTTGGGGATGACAGAGTTCTTTGTCTCTTCTGTCTTAGCACTTTTGGAAGTGTGGAAATCTATCATTTACATCCAGAGAAGGTTACTAAACTAGAGGCATGGGTGATGCATGACATCGAAGGAAATTCCAGGTATATTTTTTTCATCTTTGTACTCTGATATTGTCAGGGTTATTTTATGAATCTGCCCACAAAAGAACCCACAGTCACACAAATGTGTTGAAAACAGACTGGCTCAAGAAGTTAAGGGGCCTTACTCTACATTTAGCCCATGCCCACCACCTCTTAGTTTTACCTATAAAATAGGAATCTATATGGTAATAGGGAACTAATCGGTTCACACCTTTGATTCCCCTGCTGACCTGGGAGCTCTTAGATGCAGGCTTCTCTGTCACCTCTTTATCCCAGGGCCCACCACCTGGAAGAGATTCAGAATGTTGGTGAGATCTTATTTTATTACGTTCTTCTTTCTTTCCCAGGGACTCATGCTTAGGTTCTTCCCTATCTGAACTGAGCTTGATTCTACGCCAAAAGAAAATCAAATTTAACTGCCAGGATGACTACAGGTAATTGCATCTTGAAGATGACATGGCCGTCTTGCCTTCCACAAGCACCTTTTCTTGTCCTCATCTGAGAAGGGAGTGCTGGGGGAATCCTTCCTGGGCTTCTTTGGTGACCTGGCCCCCCTCCCAGCCTGGAGCAGGTGTTCCCAGCCAGTGACCCTCACTTGGTGGGCAGCGACTCAGCTCTGAAGCTGACTCAGCTTTGGAGGGCCATTTGTTGGGAGAGACCTGACCCAGGGCTTACAGACGCACTAGCTATGCGTTTTGCCAAGTCTTTCTCCCCAGCTGTAAAATCCCTGTCACTGGCCTACTTTTGCATCTCAAGTTTCCTTAGTTGGCTCTTAATGCACACGCCTAACACTTGGTGAGATGCCACATGGCAGTCTACCAAGCTTTATCTTTTTTTAATTAAAAATTTAAAATCTTTTAAAAAGTTTACAAGGGATATATGCTTACTGGGGAAAAGTTTTAAATTACACATAGTTTTTAAATTTTTCTTATGTCACTTATAACACTGTTATCAAAACTGGGACACCCCAGGCATTTTTAAGTACTTGTGGTCAACGATGTGGGCAGGGGCTAGTTGCCAGCAGCATCTTTGGAAGTTTTCCCATTCACAAGACTTAGAGCAAGACAAGACGGAGCAGGAAAAATTTGACAAGGTGTAGAAGGCAAGTGCTAGCATATTTTCCTCGACTCCTTCCTGATACCACCCATACCCAACAACCAATCACAAAAGGCAGGACAGATTCAAGGGTTCTAGCTGAGGATTCTTGTTTCCCAAATGACTTGAAGTTCCCCTCAGTCAGCTGGCTCCTATGTGGTGGCTGCCAGAAAGCAGGACCAACTTTCTACAGTGGTTAGATGGGAAAACAGAAAGAACCAAGGAAGAACTATAACAGAAACTTTGCCGGCCAGTCTATGTTGTTCAAAGATATTTTGCCCTGAAGAAATAGAGTACTAGGAACCCAAGAGATAATTAGGGAATGAAGCTGACACTTATCTCCAACAGTCCTTTGTCTTTTTTTCTCGTATTAATCATTCCCCTTTCTCTCATTCATGGCCAGAAGCCCTTTATATTAAAACCCATCAATCACCCCCACATTCCTACTCAGGCTTCAGGTGGGCTAATGTATTCCCAGCCAGAAAGAATATAAAGGTGTAGCTTCCATTTGGACATAAATAAGCACAAACCCTAGAGTATGTACATACAGTGGCCTGTGTAGGAAACGGATCATTTGTAAATCGATACCTTTCACCTCCACATTTTATCACCAAACATTCCTTTTCAGTATTTATTCCTATGGCTTTACAAGTGACTTCAAATGAAACTAAATTTGGCCACAGCTTAAGTCATTTACTCTGGGACTAGACCTTTCTCAGTGGTGTCTCTCTAGGAGAGGAACTTGTATGGATCCTAAGTGGTCCACGCATACTTTTGTGATTAATAAAGGGGCTTCTTTCATTAGTGAACTGAATCGCAGATGTATTGTGCCATCTCTTGATCTCCTTCTTTGCTTCCTTGTCGTAGTACCATCAAGTTACTTCGTTGTGTGACCCATTCTGAACACCCATCTTGCCGCTCTGAGATCTGACTTCCTTGACATGGTGGCTTCAGACCTTGACCCCTTGCAGTATTCACCAGCATGCATGAGTCAGGGGACAAGCTGGTGGAGAGATGAAGATTTTGGAGGGTCCTTTGTCATAATGTCAAGCCTGATCACCGAGTGTTTCCCCCAAAAGTCTTAAAGTAACTTTCATTGCCAGTGTAGTTTTTATTTTGACCTCCTAATATTCAAGGAAAAAAAGAATGATTTTATAAAGTTAGAATGAAAAATTTATTTAAAATTATTTCAATTTTCATGCTGTGATGCTTTCATGCTGTTTGTCTGTTGGTAATATCCTTTCTATCGGAAGTGACCACACCAAACTTCTCCTATTAGTACGGTCAAGTAACGAAAGGCAAATGCCCAAGCTGTTCAAAAAGCATTATGCTTTCACATGAATGACCTTGTCTCAGGAAATATATTTGTATCCTCAGATAGTCTAGTTATAAACCCCATGGTTATGAGTCACGCTGAAAAAAGTATTCTGTAGGATATAACCTCCCTGATATGGTTTGGAATGTGTCCCCCTAAAAGATATGTTAAAGTCCTACACCTCTACACTCCCACCAATCCCATGAATGTGACTTTATTTGGAAATCACGTCTTTGAAGGTTTGGTTGGTTAAGATGATACCACATTGGATTAGGGTGAGCCGTAATGCAAAATGACTGGTGTCCTTACAAAAAGAGGGAAACTGGGGCCCATGAGAGAAACGGGCCATGTGATGACAGAGGTAGGGAGATTCAAGTGCTGCATCTACGAGCCAAGGAACACCAAGGATTGCTGGCAAACAGCAGAAGCTAGGAAGAGGCAAGGAAGGATACTTCCCTGCAGATTCCCAAGGAAGGGTGACCCTCCCAGCACCTTGATTTTGGACATCTAGCCTTCAGAACTGTGAGACGATACATTTCCACTGTTTTGAACCAACCAGTAAGTGGTGCTTTGTTAGGCAGCCTTAGGAGAGTAAGACACTACACCACCGTGCTCAGGGCTTCGCCCTCGTTTCTGAGCCTTCCAGCAGCCCTGTGTTGTTGATGTTATTGAAAAGGAAACCTCAGAGTGGTTACAGAATTTGCCCAAAGTCACACGTTTAGTTCATGGTAGAAGATGGATTTAAACATGGCTTTGTTCAACTCCAAAGTACAGGTGCTCGCGGTCAACTTACAGTGTCTTATGTTCTCTTCCAACACTGAATTAAATTGAATAAAATTTCTGGAGTCTGGGAGTGAGATTTTTTGGGATGGTTTCAAACTTCCCTCTCTCCTCTTTCTCCTCTTCCTCATGCTTAATGTCTTATATATACAGTGAACAGTTAAAAATATTTGTTCCTGATCCTGACATTTTGTGTTTTTCCCCAATTCTTGATCAGTCTTGCTAAAGGTTTATCAATTTTATTACTCTTTCAATGAACCAACCTTAAATTTTGTTGATTTTCTCTATTTCATTGATTTTTTTCTCTTCTTTTCATTAATAATTTTTCTTCATTTTAATTTCTTTGGGTTTCTTTTTGCAGATTCTTGAGATGGAAGCTTAGATTATTGATTTTTTGGCCCATTTTCTATTCCTATACATTTTCCTCTGAGCACTACTTTTGCTGCAACTTATAAGTCCTAATTTGTCTCTTTTCATTATCATTTAGCTCAAAGTATTTTCCAATTTCCATTATTTAGAAAGATGTTGCATAATTTCCAAACATTTGAAGATTTTCTAGCTTTTTAAAAAAATCAAATATGTGTTGAATGAAGAATTAATAAACTAATTTGAAATTTCTCCAGGGAACCGCTTGTTTTGTCATATTTTGTTGTTAATTTGTGTTCTTGAGCAAAATAGTTAACCTCTCTGAACCTCAGCTTTCTTGTTTCCCAAGTAAGGATTATAAACTTACTCTCATTGAAGTATAGAGAGGACTTAAGAAGTCCAAAATTTACAGCCTAGCACAGTGCCCGGTGCATAAGCAAGCACTAGGTCAGTGTTAGCCCCTTCCACCTCCCCCTGCTTGACAGCCCAGGAAGACCATTTCTCATCAGGAGCTCTTGCTGCTACAGCCACTGTGGTCAGTCCAGGGAGTCTTCACTAGGCCCCTCCCCACTTATGTTCTCCTGGGGCTTCAGGATGGGTGTTTGGGACCAGCTCTGATTAAGATTCAACTATCTCCATGTGCAGCATGTCTTAGGAAACAGGTCCCATCGAATCGACTGGGCTGACCCGGCTGCGTTCCTCTCAAGACTTCCTGCCTAATTGTCGGACTTGGTTGCTTGACTTCTGGACTCTAAAGTACTTTCCTTGCTTGACACAGTACCCCTTGAAGAAACTGTGCCAGAACAAGTTTTGTTCTGTTCCTTCCTGAAGATGAAATGGGTAGAGTAGAAATCAATGTGCTAGAGGTCTTGCCTCGCTCATTTGAGCGTTAAAGTTCAGCACCGGCGGAGACCTGAGAGGAGCTGGTTCCAAGGTTTACGTACTGCACTGCAGAGGGCTCTGGGAGTCTCATGGGGGTGGCTTGGGGGCCGGGGTGCTCATTTTTCCTTGTACCACCTTCTGCATCTTCATTACCATGATGTCCATTTCTGCCTCCTTTCTCTCTGAAGTTCCGACTTTGGGTGTCTTTGCTATTGATCAGGCAGCCATCCCTTGTCCTAGGGACTTTCTGGCCTTCATATATAAATAGTTTCCCCTTATTCCTCTTCTTATAAATGACTTCTCTACTGAATTACCAATTATTATAAACCTCATACTTTACTCATAAACCTGCTATTCCCTGTCTCCCCTCCATTATTGTTTGTTCCAGAAACTTCTCTCACCATCCCACCATGCACCCACCATGGTACTTAACCAAAGGCTGTGGAGAAGGCCTAGGCCCCAATACCTCCTTTCTAGCTTCCTCAGCTCACTATTCTACTACTGCTATACTTCTCGACTTTGCAATGTTTGAGGCATACTTTCAAAAGCAGTTCTGGAATTTTAGGCTGAACATACAAAGACGGTGCCTCAATCCATGATATAGTATTTTGTGGGTCTTTCTTTAGCTCTGTGTCACTGAGTAGACCTGTTTAATGCTGTGTCTGCACCCAGCAGAAGAAGTTATTAAATGTTTTGGCAAAACACATTCTTTCTTTGGTTTTGGTTTGTCAATTTTGTATGCCTTTTAGCTCTTGTTTCATTGGGCTGGGGCGTGAGGCTTAAAATTAAAGTTTGCTATTATGTGTTGCCTTGTTATCTGGGGAAACTGGGAAAGCCTCAAATGGCCTAACCACAGGTTCCTCCCCCTCTTTACTCTGTTTCTGTGGTTAAGAGCCCCTAGCCAAACAACCCTCCTTATCATGGGGACCAGGCCCACTTCCTGCTTGTCCCTGAGTAGAGGGTTTCAGTTCCCTGCTAGCCTGCAGAATTGTTCAAACAAGCCAATCCCATCCTCCCGTAGGAACCAGGGGTCACCCCAGCCTCTTGTTGCTACACTCTCCTCCCACAGCCCTGGTTGTTCACTGCCTTCCTGGGTGCAAGCCCTGTGCAGCCCTGTGTGGTGGGCAGCGTCCTTCCCCGCCAGCTGTGAGCTTATGTTCTTAGTAAGCTACTGCCAACATCTCCTGTCCACTGTCAGGCATTGTGTGTTTGGCTGTCCCCATAACCCAAGGGCAGGGATCCCTCCCTCACCAATGTGGTGAGAAGGAGGTGATTAAAACATGAACTCAACCCATGGATACACACAGTCTGACATGAGAGGACACAACATGAAATCAACTTACTTTTTGGTGTCCCATTCTTCCTTAAAACCACTGCTAAGTTTATGGTTGCTTGTCTTAGGTAGGCTCCTTACTGCACAGAGAACGCTGTTCTTGTGTGTGTGTGTGTGTTTAAAGGCAAGCGGTTATATGCGCTAGATAATTTTCATGTATGTCAAATGAAGATTGCATGGAGTAAGATGTCAAAGTAAATCTAGAGTACTATGTATCTTTAAAAGGCATTTTAAAATGCAGTGTTAACCCAGAAAATTTTCCACGGTAGTTTTTTGTTTGTTTTGTTTTGTTTTTTTGAGTTACCGGGGCTGGGGATTATGGACCTCATATGTGAGAAGCTGACGCTCAATCAGTGAGCCACATTGGCTCCCCTGAGTTGGTTTTTTTGTTTTATTGTTGTTTGTTTTTTGTTTTGTTTTGTTTTTTAGGAATCACCAGGGACCAAACCCAGGACCTCCCATGTGGGAAGCTTGAGCCATATCTGCTCCCAGTTTGTTTTTTTTTAACAAATGAAGCAATTGATTTGTTTATACTACTAACCTAGAGTCAATATTTTGAGATATATAAAGTCCTTAAATATAATATAAGGATTTTATTTATTTATGTATTTATTTCTCCCCACCCCCTTGTTGTTTATACTTGCTGTGTCTGTTTGTCTTCTTTGTTTCTTTTTTAGGAGGCACCGGGAACCAAACCCGGGATGTCCAATGTGGGAGGGAGGTGCCTAATTGCTTGAGCCACCTCCGTTGTCTGCTTCGTTGTGTTTCTCATTATGGTTTTCTTCTTGTGTCTTGTTGCATCATCATGTTGCATCAGCTTGTCACGCCTGCCCATTGCGTCAGCGCTGTCTTGCTCATCTTCTTTAGGAGGCACTGGGACCCTCCGCTCTTTCTTTGTTGTATCTCTCATTATGTTTTTCTTCCTGTGTCTCTTGTTGTGTTATCTTGTGTCAGCTTGCTGCAACTGCCTGTCATGCCAGCTCACTGTCTTCTTTAGGAGGCACTGGGAGTTGAACCAAGGACCTCCCATGTGGTAGGCAGGAGCTCAATCACTTGAGCCACATCCACTTCCCTGATATATATATATATATTAAAGGTTTATTTATCTATTCACCCCACCTCTACCCCACACCCCCTTGTTTTGTGCTCACTGTCTGCTCTCTGTGTGTTCTTCTGTGTCTGCTTGTCTTCTCTTTAGGGACCTTCTGGAGTGGAAAGAGACTGCTCAATCTTTTGTGCCACTTCAGCTCCCCGATCTGCTGTGTCTCTCATTGTCTGTCTTCTGTGTCTCTTTTTTTTGCATCATCTTGCTGCGCCAGCTCTCCGTGTGGGCCAGCACTCCCCGCGGGCTAGCACTCCACGTGGGCCAGCACTCCACGTGGGCCAGCTCTCCCTGTGGGCCAGCTCTCCTCTCGGGCCAGCTCGTTGCGCGGGCCAGCTTGCTTTTCACCTGGAGGCCCCAGGAACTGAACCCTGGACCTCCTATATGGTAGACGGGAGCCCAATCACTTGAGCCATATCTGTTTCCCCCCTATTATATTTTTAAAGCAATCGATCAGGGACTCAGTAATTGGATGACATCTGAGATGCAGTGGCTAGCTGGCCCTCAGCTCCCACACTTAAAGAACTGAAGGCCTTTGCACTGCTTCCTGATAGAGAATTTATCCTTGAACTTGAGCTACATGCATACACATTGCCATTCTCATCCTCACTGAAATGCAAGCAGCACAGGGTAGTAAAAACCATGGAATTTGGAGACAGGTGACGCATTAGACTGGTTCATTAACATGAGTGAATCATCTGTTCTGAATATATTTAGAACAGATAAAGATGAATTATACAAATAAAAGAGGACCTTGTGCAATCATTCTTTCAAAAGCATTTGGCTTTGTGCTTGAAGGAAGAATTAAGGGGCATGTTAAGCTGGCAATGCACTGCCAAAAGCAACAGGACCACACCTCCTCCCACCCCAAGACTGAGTGAGGGAGGCAGCTGGAGAGAGAGCCGTCATCTTCCTGGGGCTGGGTCACGGCCGGGGAGGTGAGAATAGAAGACAAGAGCCCAAAGCTGCAGACTGTTAAAGGCCTGAACCTTTTCACTCCTCTTTATCCTCCAGGACATCAAAGAAGGAATGGAATTGCTTACTTTCTAGTAAGAATCACAGCTTTGCTCACCATGACACACCTTTGTCCTCTTTTAAGAAAACTCACCTTGTGACCTCTCAGGAGCCTAAGGTAGTGACATAGCAAAATGTGTGAGTTTTAATAAGCTACCAAAATGTGAAATGACATTTAAAGGCTTGATGCAAAATGCAGAGCTGAAGAGAAGGGGACACTCACATTTAGGGTGCCAGCACTTGGCATATTATACCATCCAGAGATTTCAGGTGCAACAACCAAAAACAAAGCAGGCTGAAAAGAAATTTTCCAAAGAATATTAGGAGTTTATAGGGTCTCTGGAAGGCAAGAAAAACAGTTTAGAAAGCCACCCAACCAAGAACAGAACCCCAAATCACTGCACAGACTGGTCAGGCAGAAAAGGCTCTGATTGCCCTGCTCACCTGCCACTGTCAGGCTGTCATTGCCTGAAAATGACCCTGCTGTTTCTGGGAAGAGAGGAAACCAAAGTACGCGGTAAGCGGTGTGTGGCACAGGATGCCTGCTTCCTTTCTCGCTGGTTTCAGATTCACGCTTGCACAATCCATGTGGTAGACATGGCCTGATACATGTAAATGGCTTGGAATAGAGCACAGCTTCTCTACCTGTAAAGTGGCGATGATAATTGTGCTGGCCTCTTTGGGTGTTTTGAGTGTTTAAACTAAATGATGTAAGTAAATGTTTAGAATATTACTTTATATTAAGAGCTCAATCATTGTTAGCTTTTGAAGTTAGAAAAAAGGTTTTTATGTTGGGCCTTGTTTTTGTTGTGGAGGGAATTCTTTGACAAGCCTACCTGGTTTAGAAGCTGAGACCCTGATACCCTGGGGGCAATGGAGAAGAAGGTAGGGAACGGCTGTCCTGCTAGATGATGGGTCAGCACAGTGTCCTGTACTGCAAGTACAGTGGTTGAAATTAGCTGTGCTGTTACTGCTGAAGCCACTGCCAACAATATATCTCCTTTACTTGTTATTGTAGTTCTTATTTTATGTTAACAGAATGATTATAACCTTGTTATGACCAGATGCTCCCCTTGGCCCTCCTTTGCAGCCAGTTTGTGATTACCCCAGCTAGCTTTACTCAGTTCTCAAGGACTTGCTTGGCGATCTTTGCACATTCCCAGCTAATAATGATTAAAAGTAACCCCAGAGCAGAAAGTGTCCTGAAAGTGGAGTTAAAGTAAACTGGAGCAACAGGAAGGAGGAGCATTGGCCCTTAATAAAGAGCAAGAGGTCCAGTGAAAACAAGTTCCTGAAACGTCGCAGCCCACTCCTCAGAAAAAGTAACCAATTAGCTATAACCACGCCCTAGCTAGAGATCATCTTACAGCAGATCCTACCCAAATCAACCTTAAAACCTCAGAGTTTCACCAATTTGGGGAAACAGATCTGAGACTTTCCCTCCTGCCTCCTTACGCAGCTGCTCTGTAATAAAGCTCCTTCTCGTTTTGAAACCCTGACATCACAGATTGGCTTTTGTGCACAAACTCGGAAGCAAACCTGGCTTGGCAACACTCCCTTGAGCTTTGAATCATCCCAGGTGGTTAGCACTTGCCCACCTGAGGGGAATGCGTCAGGCTTCCTAAGACCCTTTCCTAAGCTGGCTCCCATCCCAAGCTGGATGTTAACAAAAGTGCTACCTTAGTTTTCCAGAGCTGTTATGACAAATACCATAATATGGGCTCAGTTAAACAGGAGGAATTTATTGGCTTACAACTTTGGCAGCTAGAAGTCCAAAATCAAGCAAGGCTATGCTCTCTCCCCAAACTCTGTAGCATTCTGGTACTGGCTTGCTGCAATCCCTGGGGTTCCTTGTCTTGTATCCCTGTCTCCCAACAAGGGCAATCTCTTTCTTATGTCTGTTCTTCTGGTTTCTGCTTACTTCTGGTTTCTTTCTGTGATTTCTGGCTTTTCTCTAGAAGGCTTCCAGTAAGGTGGATTAAGGCCCACCCTGACTCAGTTGGCCACACCTCAATAGGCTCTTAGGATCCTATTCACAATGAGTCCACATTGCAGAGTGGGTATAGTTCAGTGGTTGAGCACCTGCTTTGCATGTAGGAGATCCTGGGTTCAATCCCTGATACCTCCTTTAAAAAAAAAAAGTCCACTCCATAACTGATAATAACAACATCTTCACAGGGCCCTATTTATAATGGGTTCACACCCAGAAGAATGCAAATTCAGATTAAGAACATGTTTATTTTGTTGGTGCACATGATTCAAACTTCCACAGGTGTCAGCAGAAAAGCCCCAAATATAAAAATTTAAAAATTGTAGTTTTCAATCTTTAAACTGACCAAGAGTTCAACAACCTCCTTTTGCATTGCAAGGGCTCCCCATCCAAATCTCAACTTTCCTAACTGGGGTGCTACTACCCTGGTGAAAATAAAGCTCTGCAGCTCTCCTTGTATAATAAAATCTGAAGACAAATGACCTGGGAGTAGAAGTTCCCTCTCTGTGCCATATTGAACTGAAAGAACATTGGAAAAGAGTAAGAGCTGAAAAGAAAAGGGGACAGCTGGCCCAAGCCAAGAACAAATCTCCTTTTGTGAATAATACTTGATAGTCAGTTCAGTTTTCACAGGGTTGCTTTCCAAGGGAATTTCCCTGAATGGGTAAATAACTAGGTCCAAGTTGGCTGCTGGAGGAAAAAGGCCCCTTTGGGAATCACCGAGTCCTAGATTATGTTTAGTTGCTCATAATATTTTGACTTTGTCTGGCCTTGAGCCACAGAGTCAACCTGGAGCCTGCTTGGCCTGTGGGATGGAAGGAAGGAGCACTGTGGGGGAGCATTGGGTGACCCTCTAGCCTTCTAGAACGTGGGTGTGAGTTATTGCATCGGTACTGTCAGATGGGATTATTTTAAAGAAGTATGTTTTTAAAGTGTCACCCATGACCATGAACATTTCAAATATCTTCACGATAAAAGTAACAAAAGAGACAATTCTGTAATAATTTATTGCAGAGTCATGAAAGACTTAAGGGACATTTTGGGTGGAGATCAGTGGTTGAACTTCTTTACAAGTAAAGTCTTGAACCTAGAGATGGAATATACAGATTAAGGATAACAAAGCTGAATGATAATAGAGAAGAGACTTTACCCCACCTCCCCAGACCATTCTCCTACTTTTGGACTGTAATGTGAAGAGAAGTACGTTTCTGTCTTCTCTAAGTGCTGTGTTTTGAGGACTCCTTCTTACAGCATCTTAGCTTGAACTCTAACTAATGCACCAAGCTTTCAGCCACACTCAGCTTTTCAGACAGCTGATGGACTGTTGGGCTTTGGAAAAAAATGTGTGAGTGTAGGTTAAGTGCTGAGGTGGATGTGTCAAAATGTAATTTTTACACGTTAAATATTTCAAAGTTTGACAGGGAAAACAAGGCAAATTGATGGTTTCCTTCCACATGCTGATAAATTTATTCAAACTACCTAAATTTCCACAGCTTCCCAAGGTTTAATCCAGGAGATCAGGTCAAGTTAGTGAAGTGACGTAGGTGGATGGGCTGAAGGTTTGGCAGAGGGGCAGGCTTTGATGAAGACAAGAGAGGACAAGAGACTGAAGTGGCCAGGAATGCAAGGGCAGACCTTGAACAGTCACTCATGCAGCCATCAAACATTTGCTGAGTTCCTACTATGTGCCAGGCCCTGTGCTGGGAAGGGTCTGAGGATACAAAGCTTCTGCCTCCCAAGAACTCAAGGTCTTCGTGATGAGTACTTTCCCCACTCTCACCACCCACCTCCTGGCCTCAGGGACCCATCTCAAGGACAACGCAGGCAAGACTGGAAAGCTGACCAAGGCTTCTCTGTGGTGTCCGAGGCCATTTCTAAGGACCACTCCTTCCTGTCTCCCATCCTGACCCACTTTCACCCAGAGTCTCAGTTCTCTGAGGGTAGAGACATTGTCTGTTTCATTCATTGCTGTATCCTCAGCTTCTGGCACACAGTAGAAGCTCAGTAAGCATTTGCTTTCCGAGCGACTATCTCCATGTTGACCTCTTTCATCCTTGCCTCTCTCTGTACTTCAGCTCCCTTTTTCAGACTCTCGCTTTGCTGGTCAGATCCATTTCTGCATTAAATAATTGATTTATTGATTATTCATTCAATCACCAGTAGTTGTTATATTCTTTTCTAGGTGCTAGATGCTGGTGACAACTCTGCCAGTTGTGTGAATCTGAGCACGTCGTTTCAGCTCTCGGAACTTGTGTCTTGGTGTGTAAAATGGGAAGAGTGGCACCCTGCTCCCAGGCCTCCTGGGAGGATCTTGTAGTAACACAGTGCATGGAAAGCACCTAGAATGATGCCCGGTGCTTGGGAGGAGCTCGAGAACTTATAGTTACATTTATATTTATTATTGGCTTCTGGTATCAAGGCAACACTCACTCCCCATGGGCTGCAAAGGCCTGTTTCTCAGGGGGAAGGAGCTCCGTCACCCCAATGCTGACTTGTATAAATAGGGTGTTTGTGACTCAGATATTCATAACCCAAGGACATCTTTCCCCTATTAGAAAAAGCATAACAAAACAAAAACAAAATGAAAGAAATCTCCAAGCCTTGGTAGTCTGAGGTATACCCAACTTGAGGCCCGGCATCTGATTATGCTGATGTCTGCATCTTGTGCTGCCGCTGCGATGCTGTAGTTTATCTCTGTGTTTTTCATGCACCCAGTAAGTATATCAGGGAGATTTACCAGGAAAGGCATTCATACTTAAATGCATTTGCAGACTACCGTGTCTTTGAGTTACAACATGGTGTTACCTGATTTTCAAGAAAGTCAGGAGAAGCAAGACCAAGTTTCAAATTTGAGAAAGGGACTTGGGCTTTTCTATTTTCTGAGTCTTTAGGGGCACTGCTTGGGCTCAGGAATGAGGGCTGGTTACTGGATCTGCTGCAAATACTGGCAGTTGAGATGGAAAAGCAGCTGGCCAGTTTTTCTGCATGCTGGTTTTTTTGTTTGTTTGTTTCATTTCTTTGCTGAAGGGAGATGACTAATGGGTATATTTCAACCAAGGCAAGTTGGTGAAAACCCAGAAAAGGAGAGGACAAATGTTGCTCAGGAGGTGAATTAAGTGGATGGGGATTCGGTAAATCCTGGAAAGTCAAAAGTGCCAAACAAAACAAAGCACTTACCCGATTTCCTCAAACTCTTTTATTCATTTCATATTTCACATTTTGAAAATTGGGAGTATCTAAAAATTGATGAGTTTACTTTTTGTGTTTTCTTCCTCTGAAAAACTGTTATTTTATTGATGACACAAATAAATTGGCTACTTAGAATAGAAAGAGGTGTTATTCTAGATTCTGATATCCCAGTGCTTTTATCCAAGTCAAGAAAAGCTCTGCGGGTCAGTTTAGTGATTAATAAAACCTACCATTTCCACACAAAAGGAAAAACAAACAAAACGTTCATAGGTTGCTACAAGAAAAGATATAGCAGGTAATGATTAGATACAGGGGAGATGAATACTCAAGCCATCCATTTGTTCCAGGCTTAGAGCTCACAAGAATTATTTTTCACTTAGTTCTTCTGTGTCTCTTGGGTGGTGTATGGGGCATGGGCCAAATCCAGTAACTTAGTTGTGACTTAAACTCCCTGATTGGAAGGCGATTCACCCAGACAGGGAAGTTCTCTGAGCAAGGCCAAGAAAAAGACCTCATGACTTAGGCATTTCCTTAATGACAAAATGGCAATGTTAACTTTGAAAACTTAGCAATTAATATTTCATTATTATTGAATAATTATTCATTGTAATTCTTATCCTTTAATAATTTTCCTGTTCAGGTATCCTGAGAAATGACACAGTTAAAAGCACCTGGCCAGGAAATGGCATAGAGGGAAGAGGAGTCAGGCTCCTGGCCATAAACTCTCTGCGTGAATTTCCAGGCCTAGTGGGAGGCGATTACAAAGGCTTTCCCTTGCTGTTCTCACGGGCAAAGCTGCCCTCCCACCCCAGATTTGGTGCACCGCCGCTGCATGGCAGGTCCCGAAGGGAGGATCAGCCCAGGACTCAGTCCCCCGCCATCCTGCTCTTACCCATACCTGCCTTCCCAGCTGAGACTTTCCACAGGTGCCTCTGCTGAGACCTCCTTATGGTAGGGAGGAGGAGCCCTGGAGGACACTTTTCCCTCTGTGATTCAGTAACTCAGGGCTTTTCCACTCCTAGCCCTTCCTCTCCTCCCAGCCCTCCTGGGTCTGCAAGGCAGGAGCCTTTGGCCGGGGCTCCCTAGGCAGTGCCGGTCCACCTGACCCGTGCTTGGTGGCACCATTCCATGGGGGAGCATGGAAGAGGGGAGTTGGTGCATCTCCTCTGGGTTAACCTCTTACTTCTGCCATCGCAGTGAGTGGCGGAAGGCTTGACTGTTACTTTCATTTTGGCTTGATTGTCCTAAACGCCGGCAGCTCAGCTCAGCTTTTGACAGTGGGTGCTCAGAAACAATAGTTCTCTTCCCTTCTGTCTCTCGATTCATTTTGCCTTTTATATTTTGAACCCTTTCAAGGGTCTGTGCTTTTTCTGTAGTCCACCTCGGGACTTTGAAAAATAACAATACAGTGATGATGAGGGTGATTGCCACAGGGGGAACCACCACAGTGCAGGTATTCGTTAAGCGCCAGGCCCCAGGCTCTGTGCTGAGCACTCGGGACATGTCCATTTCCTTTTATCCTTACCGCATCCCTGTGAGGTGGCTGCTATTATTATTCCCTTTTTATAAGGGAAGAAAAAGGCTCAGAAAGATTAAATAAAGGGCCCAAGGACACAAATATGAACTGGTGGACCTTGGACTTGACCTCAGAGAGTCGACTCTGAGGCCTAATTCTTAATCATATTAGAGTCCAATGAATGTATACGGAATGGGCAGATTACGCGGTGCTTCCATGGGCTTCCACATGCATTGTGTAATTTGGTTCCCAGAAGCACTCCGTGACTAGGATGCATGTTCCCATTTCATGGATGAGGAACTAGAGACCCAGAGAGGTAGGAAAACTTGACCAAGGTAACACAGATTGGAAACAAAACGTAAATCTTGAACATAAGTCTTCAGGTGCTTAGTTAAGGGAGACTGCCCAGGCAGCAATTACTTGAGCTTCAGGTTCCTCATCTGTAAAATGAGGACAGTACCTACTAGCCTACCCACCTGACAAATTTAACACCTGTCTCCCAGAGTACAGGATAGGGTCTAAGATTTTAAAAAGTCCTATGAGGCAACACAAGCTTTCAAAATGTCACATTCTTTTGGCATTGGAAGGTCTCAAAGTTGAAGTCTTTGTGGAAAGAGGAACAATCACTTCTTAAGAAAGAGGAAAAGAGAGAAAGTTCCCCAATCATGCTCCATAGAGATCAGGGTGGTTGTGGCCCCGGAAGTCCAGAAAGGAAGAGAAAGCTAGAGTCAGGGTGGTGGGAGAAAATGGTATGGACTCTGGACCTAGGTTCGAATCCTGGCTCTACCTTTACTTCCTAGCTGAGGGACCATGGACACGTCATTTCCTCTCTAAATCTCAGAGAGCTCATATGTAAAATGGAATTAATAATGCTACTTACTTCATAGAGATCTCGATACTAAATACTGAAATTCAAGACTGGTCAGCAGAGGGAGGCAGATGGTCACGTTGGTAGAGTGGCCCATTTTGCTCCTTACCAGGCACAACTTCCACCTGCTAGCCACAAGCATGGCTTCAACCACCGCTCTGTATGCTCTCGGAATTAAATGGATTAAATATATAAAAATGAACTCTGACCTGAGGGGTCGCTGTTTAAATGGGGTGACCATTTCAGGCTCCACATTTCAGCTGCTCTTGCTTACTAATTCCCTGCTCTGGCATCTTCCTCCCTGTCGACCTCCTCTAGTCGGCTCACAGACTTCCCTCATGTCTTCAGGTACTTCTCCGTTGTTTTACTCCTTGACCTCTCTCTCACATCCAATCCAAAAGAAAATCACTGATGGTTTAAGCTCCAAAGACTAGCACCATGCCTGGTGCATGGGTTCTAGAGAAACCACTATTGAGTGAACCAATGACCAAGGGAATGTTTTTGGAAGAGCATTCTGCAGGCTGTGTGGGATGGACTGAAGGGATAAGGCAGAATGTGGAGAGGGCCAATGACGCGGCCACTGTGAGATCCCTGTGAGGAGCAGCGAGGGCCCGTGGATGTGAGCGAGACGGTGGGAGGCTCTGGGTGCAGAGCGTCAGCGCACTGGGGTGGCAGAGTGAAGAGTAGCTGCCCTCTCTGAAGGGAAGAGGAAGAACGGGGTTTGGGTATGGTGGGTGTGAAGCAGTGGTGAAGCATCCACACAGGGGGAGAGGAGAACAGTGCCAGAAACGGAAGCTGGAGGCAGTGCCAGTTGTAGGAATGGCCAGAAAGAAGGGAAGGAAAGAAACTGTGGTGGAGCCGAGGAGTATAATGCCCTGAAATCATGTGAGGAGACGTCTCCACAGAGAGAGAGGTTGGGCACAGTCTCAAAATCTGTCGAGATCAAGGAAAATATGCTCTGAACAAGGGCTGTGAGCAAGTCATTGATAAGCCTCAAGTGGGAATTGCTGTGCAAGTAGGAGCCAGGTTGTCAGGTTTAAGGAGGGTAGAGGCAGCTGATGTAGGCTTCCTTTGCTATTTATTGACTGTAACCTAGGGAGGGTTACATATTCCCTGTTTTTCAGCTTTTTCATATATAAAATACTCACATCATAGCATAATGTGCCTCCATCAAAGGACTGAGAAAGTGAGAGAAGAGAAAGCAAATATAGCACTTAGCACATAGTAAGAATCATTAACTGGGAACTGCAACTAATAGTAAGACCTACCATAAAACTCATCACTGTGAAGATGGTGATGAGCTTGGTATTGAAGAGAAGAACGATTGCCTAGACCTTGAGGAACACTGTGGGCTTTGCTGCCTGCAGCTGGAAGCAGAGAGGAGGGCAGGCCAGCCCTCGTGGGGGCCAGATGGAGGGGCAATGGGTGTCCTCGAGGAGGCTGGGGGTGCTGTGTTGCAGAGAGGAGGAGGAGGGACGCTGCTTCCTCGTGGAGAATAGCAAAGGGCAGAGCAGAGGGCAGAGATGGCAAGTGGGCATCTATTGGCCTAAGCTGGGTGAAACTAGAAGCAGAACATCTGCTGAGAGTGAGCAGGACCAGGGATGAGTTTACTTGAAAAGAGGAAGAAAGTTCAGGAACAGCATGTGCAGGCACTATAATAGCTACTCTGGCAATTTAAATATATAAGGTTCTTGGAATTATTTTCTGCCTAGTGTTGAGTTCAGGGTCCTTGAATGGTCGTCTCCATTCTAAAAAGCATAGATTGGGTTTGACTCTGACCAACCCTGGGGTACAGAGATGAATTAGGATGGGTCCTAGCCTCACCCATCTAGAGGGGGGACAGACAAATAAAAAGGCAAATTCCTTCCTTCCTTCCTTCCTTCCTTCCTTCCTTCCTTCCTTCCTTC